>VZTE01000844.1:85603-126505 GCA_013397775.1 Eulacestoma nigropectus | reverse complement strand
CCGGTTCCTTCGCTTGTCGGTGTTTACCCCTCCCCGGTTCTCCCCCCGTCCCTGTCCTCCCGTTCCCTCGGGTGTCGCCTCTCCCCCGGTTCCTTTCTGCCTTCCCCTCCCGGTTCCCTCGCCGCTTCCCGGCCTTTCCCCGTCCCCGTCCTTCGCCTCTTCCCCGTGTCCCCTCACGGCTCTCTCCCCTCAGTAGGGCCAAGACGCCGCGGAGGCCGAAGAAACCCACGAACCCCACGCTGAAGGACCCGGTGGGGGTGAGTTCGGGGCCTCATCCCCATTCCCCACCATTCCCCATTCCCGGGTTCATTCCCAAGTGCGGCCTCTGTCCCGGTCCAGGGGCTCATCCCAGTCCCCCCTGATTCCCACCATTCCCAGGTTTATTGCCGCAGTGTCCCGGTTTGGGGGGCTCATCCCGGTCCCCCCTGATTCCCACCATTCCCAGGTTTATTGCCGCAGTGTCCCGGTTTGGGGGGCTCATCCCGGTCCCCCCTGATTCCCACCATTCCCCATTCCCAGGTTTACTGCCGGGTGCGGCCGCTGAGCCGCGCGGACCAGGAATGCTGCATCGAGGTCGTCAACGACACCACGGTGCAGATCCACCCGCCCGAGGGCTACCGCGTGTTCCGCAACGGCGAGTACCGAGAGGTAGCCGCATTCCAGCCTGGAATTCTCCTGGAAGCGCTGCCCGGTCCCTGGAAGTGTTGTTGGAGCAACCTGGCTTAGTGGGAGGTGTCCCTGCCCGTGGCAATGGGGTTATCTTTAAGGTCTCTTCCCACCCAAACCGTTCTGGGATTCCATGAATTGAGTATCCAAGTCCTTCTCCGTGCTTTCTGCGTTTTGCCCTGGTCTGTGGGACTTGCAGAGTGCCAAATCCCAACGTTTTTCAACCCCAAAACCCATCTACAGCAAAAAAGCATTGCTTCCATAACCATAAAATGTATGGAAAGGACCTTAAAGCTCATCCCATTCCATGGGCAGGGAAACCTTCCACCATCCCAGGTTGCTCTGACGTGGCCTTGGGCACTTCCAGGGATGAGGAATCCGCAGCTTCTCTGGGTGGGAATCTTAGCTGGGATGTGGAATATTTTGTCTCCAGTTTGACCCTGGAAAATTCTTGTGGGAAGTGCATTAAGGGCTCTCCAAAGGTTTAAGTAAAACGGGCAAAGCTTTGTGAAATGCTGGTGAATGAAGTTTGGTTCAGAAACTTCCAATCCCGGTGTTTATTTATCTCAAGGAAGAGTTTTGAGGGAAAAAATGGCCGGATTCATTACAAAAAATAAAACCAGGTTGAATTTAGGACTGGGAAAAGATCCAAATTAAACAAAAAATTAAAAAAAAAAATTTAAATGAGGGGGCAGCCCCGTTTCAGCTGTGGTGGATGCTCCTTTGCTCGGTGTGGATTATGGGGGGAGCTCCAAGGAAATTCTGGCTTTTGGCTATGAATTGGGAATTCTGGGATCCTCCTGGACGGTCCTGGCCATGGAGCTGGAGGTTCAGGGTGGTTTTCCCTCTCCTGGCAGACCCAGTATTCCTTCAAGGAGGTCTTTGGCACACTGGTGGTGCAGAAGGAGCTCTTTGACGCGGTGGCCAAACCGCTGGTGGAGGATCTGATCCGGGGCAAGAACGGTGAGCAGAGGTCCCGCCCTGTGTTCCTTCCCCGTGCCTGCACTCTCCCATTCCCAGGATTCCACGGCTCCCAAGCTTTCTTACCTTGTTTGCTTGGGATTTGTGGCTCAGCTCCTCACGCGACACCCTGGGAAGCTCTTGGTGGGATGGGAGTTGCACAACACCCCTTCAACCTCTTCGTGGAATAGGAATCCTGGAATGGTTTGGGTGGGAAGGGATGGTCCAGCCCCGTGGGCAGGGACACCTTCCACCATCCCAGGGTGCTCCAAGCGCCATCCAGCCTGGCTGGAACATTCCAGGGATGGCCCCACTTGTGCCAGGGCTGATTTTTGGTGGATGTTGGAGAGGATGGTGAATATTCCCAGCAGCGACCACCAGCGAGAGCTGCCGACGCTTTTGATTGTGTGGGATATTCGAGGTGGCTTTTTTCCCCCCACATCCCGTTGGTTTATCCCTTTCCCTGTCTTCCCAGGTCTCCTGTTCACCTATGGAGTGACGGGCAGCGGGAAGACCCACACCATGACGGGATCTCCTGGGGATGGGGGGCTCCTGCCCCGCTGCCTGGCCATGATCTTCAACAGCATCGGCCCCTTCCAGGCCAAGAGATTCGTGAGTGGCTCCCCTGAATCCTCCACAAATCCCTGGATAACGGGTTCTGATCCAAGGAAATCCGGCCTGGCACTGGAGGGCTTGGAAGAGGGAAAAAAGCCCAACCCCAATGTCCTCATTCCAAAAGGGTTGGAATCTCTGGGAATGCTTTGAAACCATTCAATGGTTTGGTGCCCAAGCCCATCCTAAGAAAAATCCGGGATGATTTCTCCCTCTGGAAGCTGCGGTGTGTGAGAGATGGAAAGATTTGAGGCAGAAATCGAGGATTTAATGTTTTTCCTGTTGGGATGTGAGGAGCAGGGCCAAGCTTGGATGAAGATCTGTGGTCTGGTTGTCCTTAACTAGTAGTTAATTCCTTAATTAACTCTAAAAATAATTAATGAAGAGGAATCTTTCAGAGTTCTGGAATGAGATCCACAGGAATCCATGTCCAAAATCACACGATCATTAAGGTTGGGAAAGACCTCCAAGATTGAGTCCAACCTTTGATCACCACCCTGTCAACCAAATAACAGAGATGGGAGGCTTTTCCCAAAATTCTTTGGGATTTTTGGCATCTAAATAATACTGGAATAATCCTGGAATTCTCATCCGTGGGAGCTTTTATAAAATATTCTTTCAGAAATTGTTTCTGTCAGGTTCTGGTGGGTTGGGTGCCAATGAGGGGCCATGGTATTAATTAATTAATTAATACCAGCCTAATCAAACTAGTTAATTATCTAATTACCTAATGCTTTGTGGGCCACCACCTAGATGTTGGAATTGGCTGAAATCCCTGTTTTTTTCCTCAGGTTTTCAAGCTGGATGAGAAGAACGGGGTGGATGTGCAGAGTGAGGTGGAGGCTCTGCTGGAACGCCAGAGGAGAGAGGCCCTGCCTGTCCCAAAAACTCCGTCTGGGAAGTGAGTGACTCCTGGAAAAGGCATAGGGAATTTATTCCCTAGAAATAGGACTCTTTCAGGGTGGTTTTAGTTTAACTTGGGCTCTGCCCGTGAAGAAATGAAAGAAAAATTGGAAAAAAATCGGCGGATCTTTAATAATTTAGGCAATTGTATCCCAAATAATTCCCAAATTCCCGACCTATTCCTGCTGTTCTCACAGGTGATTTCAACTTGGAGGAAGCCATTCCATAGCTTTTTTTCCTGAATTCTGCCTCAGAATTTTTGACCTTTTTTCCGTCAGAATTTTTGGCCTTTTTCCCTTCAGAATTTTTGACCTTTTCCTCCTCAGAATTTTTGACCTTTTCCTCCTCAGAATTTTTGGCCTTTTCCCCCTCAGAATTTTTGGCCTTTTCCCCCTCAGAATTTTTGGCCTTTTCCCCCTCAGAATTTTTGGCCTTTTCCCCCCAGAATTTTTGGCCTTTTCCCCCCAGAATTTTTGGCCTTTTCCCCTCAGAATTTTTGGCCTTTTCCCCCCAGAATTTGAAAGGGACCTTAAAGTTGATCTCATCCCATGGGCAGGGATATTAATAATAACAATAATTAACAAATTATTAATGGAAAACGAGTGTATTCCATGCGGTTTGAGCAGTGGTTTAGACAAGCCGACTTAGTCTGGCTTTGTACCTGTTAAGCCAGGACTAAACCTGTTAAGCCAGGACTAAACTGCTGTGGCTTGGAGTAAGAATCCTGTGAAGTTCAATTTGGAGCTATTTCCATAGAGCCACGGGATTTCCTTAGTTGGATCACGGGATTCCAGCCATGGGATCTCCTCAGTTGGATCATGGAATTCCAACCGTGGGATTCCTGCTCCTGGCCGTGCACAGGACACCCCAAGAACCAGGATTTTGCCGGATACCGAGCGTTTCCCCACCCCAACCCCGCAGATCTGCCCTGACGCGTTCTGGCTGCCGGGAATTCCATCCCCATCCCTTTGTTTCCCACAGGAGACAGCTGGATCCCGAGTTTGCCGACATGATCAACGTCCAGGATCACTGCAGGGTGGAGGAGGTGGACGAGGACAACGTCTACGGCGTCTTCGTGTCTTACATCGAGATCTACAACAACTACATCTATGACCTGCTGGAGGAGGCTCCCTTCGAATCCATCAAACCCAAGTGAGTTGGGGAATCCGGGATTTTCCTCGGCTGGGGTTGGGAATCGGCACCAAACCACCGGAAGAGGGAGATGAGGATGATGTCTGCAGTGTCTCCATGTCCTCCACCGACATCTACGATCTCCTTGGAGCCCATCAAACCCAAGGGAGTTTGGGAATTCCCGTATTCCCAGTCCGGGGAGGCTTTTGTAGGATCTCCAGCGTGGTTTTCTGGTTGTAGCCTTAGGGAGCCTGGCTTAAAATTCCTGGGAATCACTGTTAAAAACACATGGAAAGGAATCCAGACAGGAATATTTCAGTGCTGATGATCAAGACGCTCCCCTTCCTCGTTAGGATGGGTGATTAACAAGCAAATCTTTAATTAGTTAGGCAATAGTATCCCACTGAAATTCCCAATCTATTCCTGCTGTTCTAACAGGTCATTCCAACTTGGAACAAGCCATTCCATAGCTTTTTTCCCCTGCACATGGTGAAAAACACTGGTTTGGTGCTCCATATTTCCATATTATTCCACTCGATGTCAGTAATTCCCGTAAACCCAGGAATTAATTGTCTCCTCATGAAATCAGGAATATTTTTCCATGTTGTGATGCCTAAAATTAGTAGGAAAAATCTGCAAATTCCTCTTGGAATCTGTGCATTGAAATTCCAGCTCCGTTAATGGAGGCCATCAGTCCTGTGTTAATTAAGGAGTCGCTCATTAACGAAGCCTAACGAGGGCAAAGCAAACCAGGAGCTGTCTCCAGGGTCCTCATTCCAAAAGGGTTGGAATCTCTGGGAATGCTTTGAAACAATTCAGTGGTTTGGTGCTTATTCCCCAGCCCCATCCTAAAAAAAAAAAAAATCCGGGATGATTTCTCCCTCTGGAAGCTGCCGTGTGTGAGAGATGGAAGGATTTGAGACAGAAATCATGGATTTAATATTTTTCCATGTTTTTTTGGTAGGTGGAACAGTTGCAACACTCCTGTGAGAAATGGAGACTTTGTGTATGTGTCCAGCCTGTTGTTCCTGTTATTCCATTTTCCTTGAGTAGAAGCAGAAAATTCCCTGCCTTTCCTTGCTTTCCTAGGAAATCTAGGATGCTCTCCTTGCTTCTGTGTGCTTGTAGAAAAGCAATGGCTGCCACCAAAGCAATTAATTGCAATTAAGTAGCTGCTAATTAGAGCAGTAGCTGGAGTGTCACTAATCCTGGCTGTGTGTCCACATCCTGTATTCCCTCTTCCAGCTTTTAGATGGATAATTGACCTTTTCCCTCAGAATGTGGACCTTTTCCCCCTGAATTTTGACCACTTTCCCTCAGAATTTTTGGACATTTTTTCCTCAGAATTTTGACATTTTCCCCCCTGAGTTTTTGGACATTTTTCCCTCAGAATTTTTGGACATTTTTCCCTCAGAATTTTTGGACCTTTTTCCCTCAGGATTTTGGCCATTTCCCCCTGAATTTTGTCCTTTTCCCTCAGAATCACTGGACATTTTTTCCCTCAGAATCGTTGGACATTTTTTTCCCCTCAGGATTTTTGGACGTTTTTCCCTCAGAATTTTTGTCCTTTTCCCTCAGAATTTTTTTCCTTTTCCCTCAGAATTTTTGGATGTTTCTTCCCTCGGGATTTTTGGACATTTTTCCCTCAGAATTATTGGACATTTTTCCCTCGGGATTTTTGGACATTTTTCCCTCAGAATTTTGGACATTTTTGCCTCGGGATTTTTGGACATTTTCCCTCCGAATTTTTGACCTTTTGCTTCAGAATTCTGACCTTTTTCCCCTGGAATTTTTGGCCTTTTCCCCTCAGAATTTTGACCTTTTCCCCCTGACTTTTGACCTTTTCCCTCCAAATTCTGAATTTTCCCTCGGAGTTTTGACCTTTTCTCCCTGAATTTTGCCCTCCAAGAAAATCTGCATGGTGGGAAGCTGCGCGGAAAGCTCCTCTCTAACGGGATTTGTTTGTTTTCCCTCTTTCCCACTATCCCAAAGACCTCCCCAGTCCAAAATCCTCCGGGAAGACCAGAACCACAACATGTACGTGACGGGCTGCACCGAAGTGGAGGTCAAATCCACAGAGGAAGCTTTCGAAGTCTTTTGGAGAGGTAAATCTTGGAATTCAGGGCTGCTCCCACATCCCAGCACCTTAAAGGTTATCCATGGGCGAGGAAATTCCGTTGGATCAGCTCCACCCAACCTGCCCTTGGACGCTTCCAGGGGTGGAGCATCCGCAGCTTCTCGGGGCATTTAGGGCCTCCCCATTCCCAACCCTTCCCGATAATCCCACAGCTGTGAAACCCCTCACACCCTGGTGCTGGAAGAGGTGGGAACTGTGGGAAAGCAGCAGGATTTTGTGGGAATGTGGGGTGTCTGAGCAGGGCAGAAGAAGCGGCGCATCGCCAACACGCAGCTGAACCGGGAATCCAGCCGCTCCCACTCCGTGTTCATCATCAAACTGGCGCAGGCTCCTCTGGATGCCGATGGGGACAACGTACTCCAGGTGGGTTCCAGGCGGGTTATTCCAGGAGAATTTTATGGAGGTTGCCTTGGAAACGGCTCCCATGCCTCGAGCATGGGGGTGACAGAATTCGTCTTCTTTTTGTCGTGAGAACAGCGTTCAGACACTGCTGATTCCTCTGGTTTTCACCTTTTCCTTTTGTTGGGAATCAAAAACCTTGGGAGCCTAAAATTTTGGGAATTTGGATGATCCGACAGCTTTCAGTGCTGTGGCCCAAGGCAGGAGGGATCTGCCAAACTTCCCAAAAAAACCCCTGGTGTTTCCCAGCTCCCTGTGCTGTGCAAACCCCTCTGAGCTTGTATCCAGTGCATTATTTGGAAGTGGTTTTTGGGATGAGGTGTCCCCCCACCCCTTTAGAGGGATTATTGGGGGATCCAGGCTCTGAGGATTTGCTCTGTATCCCAGGAGAAGGAGCAGATCACCCTGAGCCAGCTGTCCCTGGTGGATCTGGCGGGAAGCGAGAGAACCAACAGGACCAAAGCTGAGGGGAACCGGCTGCGGGAGGCAGGTAGGAACCCCCTGAAGCACCCTGCTAATTAACCCTTCTAATTAAGCTCCTGCTGATCCTGTCTCCTAGGGAAGAATCCCAGGGATTCTTGTTACGATCAGTTAGGATTTGATGACCTTAAATCTTCCCGTTTGGAAACGGCGAGTTTGCAGCAGCACTTGTGCCGCTTCAGTTAATTAGAGCATTATCTGCAACAAATATCACTAATTAGGTGATCTGTTCTTCTGGATAATTCAGGAACGTGATCCAAGGGCTGCTCATGGAGTTTCTTTTCCTTGTGTTTGCTTTTTTTTTTTTTTTAGGGAATATCAACCAGTCACTGATGACGTTAAGGACATGCATCGAGGTTCTCCGGGAAAACCAATTGTATGGAACAAACAAGGTGGGCATCCTTTCCCTAATTATCCTCGAATTTGATGTCCTGGATAAGGAAAACTCACTGGATCTTCCCTGGGCTTTATTCCCAGATGGTTCCATACAGAGATTCCAAACTGACTCATCTCTTCAAGAACTATTTTGATGGAGAAGGGAAAGTTCGGATGATCGTGTGTGTGAATCCCAAGGCTGAGGACTACGAGGAAAGCCTGGTAAATTCCCTTTTTCCATTCCCTCCTGCTCTTCTTTTCCCGTTTTTCCCTGAATTCCTGTACTCCGAGAGATTTGAGGATTGTAATGGTTGTTTGAGCGCTTCCACTGTAATTTTGTAGGATAAATCTGCTCTCCCAAGTCTTGTTTTTCCTGTTCAAATTGCACCTGCTCCTTGCTTGGAAAATGGGAAAGGTTTCCTTAACCACAGAATTCCATGGAGCCACATTTAAGCGTTTAATCCCTACTATTCCAAGAATTCCAGCTGCTCGGCCCAAGGTTTTGTGGCTCCTTGCGGGGAGGTTTCTGGATGATCCCAAACCGTAGCTGGCAGCTCCTTGCGATTTTAGCCGGATAATTCTTCCTTTCCTACTTTCAGTGACTCAAGCCCTGCTCCCAATCCCAGATCCAGGTGCTCCTGGTGGTTTTTCCCTGTTTCCTTGCAGCAAGTGATGCGTTTTGCAGAGATGACCCAGGAGGTGGAGGTGGCCAGGCCTGTGGACAGACCCCTGTGCGGGCTGACCCCGGGCCGGCGCCTCCGGAACCAGGCATTCCGGGAGGAGCTGTCCCGGAAGCTGGAGCTCAGGGGCGGCCCCATCGGAGCAGGTGAGGGCTGGAGTGGGGAATTCTGCTCTGGGAATGTTCACCTGGAGAAGGGAAGGATCCAGGGAATCCTCAGAGCCTCTTCCAGGGCCTAAAGGGGCTCCAGGAGAGCTGGAGAGGGACTGGGGACAAGGGATGGAGGGACAGGACGCAGGGAATGGCTTCCCACTGGGAAAGGGGAGACTGGGATGGGATCTTGGGAAGGGATTGTTCCCTGTGAAGGGCTGGGCTGGAATTCCCAGAGGAGCTGTGGCTGCCTCATCCCTGGAAGTGCCCGAGGCCAGGTTGGAACGTGGGACAGTGGGAGGTGTCCCTGCCCATGGAACGGGATCACTTTAAGGTCCCTTCCAACCCAAACCATTCCATTATTCCAGCAGAGTTTTCCCTTAGGAATTAAAGGCTGGGAATTGAATTTGAAGCCCATTAAATTTGAACCCAATCCTGCCAGAGGAACCTCAGTGCCCTGTGAGCCCTGCAGTGGCTGCTGCTCTTCCCACTCTGCAGTGTCCCTGTGGAAATCTCCAAGGAATTCCTTGTTATTGGGATAAATCCACAGTCCCGCTATTGCAGCTCCTGCCAGGAAACTGTGGGATGTTCCTGGACGTTCAGGACCTGCTTTTTGAGTAAAACACGGAATCAAGGATATCCTGTTTAATCCTTTCCCATCCATCCCCTCTTTGGAAACTCGTCGTTCCCACCAACCATTCCCGGTTCTGCTCCGCAATCCTGCCCGTTGTCCGTTGGAATTTCCCCGTCCTGCTGACGGATTTTCCATCCTGCAGAACCGGAGGAGCAGTCTCCTGCTGAGCTGTTTTTCCAGAGCTTCCCTCCCCTTCCCTCCTGCGAGCTCTTGGATATCAACGACGATCAAACGCTGCCGAAGCTCATCGAGGCCCTGGAGCAGCGCCACAAAATGAGGCAGATGCTGGCAGAGGAATTTGCCAAAAACGGTAGGAATTTGCCCCAAATTGGGACATCAGGGCAAAGCTCAAATTTGGTGCCCTTTTTATTCCTCAAAGGATCCCTTCCATCCCGATTTTCCTGTTTAGATTGATCATTTCTGCCTTTTTTTGAGGAATTTTTGGGCTTTAAATTGGTTTGGGAGAAACAGAGCTTCGGGTGGTGTGGAGCTAAGGGAGAAGAGTAAAGATTAAAGATCAAATCTCCTCATCCTCTTCCAGTTCTTACCTTTAAAACCATGCTGCAAGAGTTTGACTCCAGTGTCGCATCCAAGGAAAATTATATCCAAGGAAAACTGGCTGAGAAGGAGAAAACCATAACGGGGCAGAGAACGGAGCTGGAACGCCTGGAGAAGAAGATTAAAACCTTGGAATACAAGGTCAGCTGGGTCATTTTGGAACACAAATCCCTTTTTTTTTTTTTTTTTTTAATGGATCATTTGGCAAATTCCTTGATATGGGGAATCAATGTTTTGTGGGGAATTTTTACTGAAAATTTTTTAGGGAGGTGAGGCTGTTAAACCATCCAAATGGGGATTGAAAGTGGGTATTTACAGGGGAAATACAAGCAGGAATTCCTGGCTCGGAGGGTGGTATTTCCACCCCAAATCCCTCCTCTCTTCCCGCAGATCGAGATTTTGGAGAAAACTGCCACGATTTACGAGGAGGACAAGAGGAACCTGCAGCAGGAGCTGGAGAGCAAGAGCCAGAAGCTGCAGCGGCAGGCGTCGGACAAGAGGAGGCTGGAGGCCAGGCTGCAGGGAATGGTGGCAGAGACCTCCCTCAAGTGGGAGAAGGAATGCGTGAGTGCCGGGAATCAGGGGGAAAAGCGGGATGAAATGATCTGGGATTCAGGGGATTGGGTGTGGGGCGCTCTTAAGGAGGGGTTTTCTTGCTGTGTTTGGGGTTTGGGGGAATCCCGGGTCAGGAATTCCTCTTTGTCCTTGTGGAGGTGCTTGGTCAGCTCTGCTGCTGGTAGGGGAGGGGAGGGAATGGGGAGGGAAAGGAATGGAAAGGAATTGGAGGGAATGGAAGGGAAGGGAAAGGAAGGGAAAGGAATTGAAGGGTAAGGAAAGGAATGGAAGGGAATGGAAAGGAAAAGGAAAGGAAGGGGAAGGAATGGAAGGGAAGGGAAAGGAATTGAAGGGAAAGGAAAGGAATTAAAGGGAATGGAAAGGAATGGAAGGAAAGGGAAGGGAAAGGAATTGAAGGGAATGGAATGGAAGGGAAAGGAAGGGGAAGGAAGGGGAAGGAAGGGAAAGGAATTGAAGGGAAAGGAAAGGAATTAAAGGGAATGGAAAGGAGTGGAAGGAAAGGGAAGGGAAAGGAATTGAAGGGAAAAGGAATGGAAGGGAAGGGAAAGGCATTGAAAGGAAAAGGAATGGAAGGGAAGGGAAAGGAAAGGAACTGAAAAGAAAGCAAAGGAAGGGAAAGGAAGGGCATGGAAAGGAAAGGAATGGAAGGGAAGGGAAAGGAATTGGAAGGAAAGGATTGGAAAGGGAAGGGAAAGGAAAGGAACAGCTGGGGGGGTTGGGCTCTGTTCCCAGGGAACAGGGACGGGATGAGCGGGAACGACCTCAGGCTGTGCCAGGGGAGGGAGGTGCAGGTTGGATACTGGGAAGATTCCCTCATGGAAAGGGCTGTAAACACTGGAACTGCCCAGGGAGGTTTGGAATCCCCATCCCTGGAGGCGTCCGAGGAATTCCCGGATGTGGCGCTCAGTGGGTTCAGTCCCATCTTGGACTTGATAATCCTGGAGGGCTTTCCAAGCTCAGCAATTCCATGTTTTCCCGCTGCTTCCCGTGTCCCGGCAGGAGCGGCGAGTGGCAGCCAAGCAGCTGGAGATGCAGAACAAGCTGTGGGTGAAGGACGAGAAGCTGAAGCAGCTGAAGGCCATCGTCACCGAGCCCAGAGCCGAGAGGCCGGAGAGGCCTTCCCGAGAAAGGGAGCGGGAAAAGCCTCTCCCGAGATCCGTGTCTCCTTCGCCAGTGCCCGTAAGTCACTTCCAAACACTGCTGGATTTAGGAAAAGGCGTTTTTCGGGATGAAGTGTAGGGATTTTAGTCACTGGTAGCCTCCAGGCAGAGTTGGAGCAGCTTGCTTTGAATTCCTTGTCTCTGTTCATTCTTTATCCACTCTCCCACCTCCTGATATCCTTACGAATGGGAAATCCCTGGATCCTGTCTGTCCCTGTTTGATGTCTCCTGTGTCTCACTGACCTTTCCGTTCTCCCCAGAGCTGTGGTGACCCTGCTGAGGTCAGAGCTGGAGCAGCTTGGATTCCTTGTGTCCTGTTCGTTCTTTATCCAGTCTCTCACCTGATATCCTTAGGAATGGGAAATCCTTGGATCTTCTGTCCCTGTTTGATGCCTCCTGTGTCTCACTCATGTCTCCGTTCTCTCCAGAGCTGTGGTGACCTCGCCGAGATTTGAGCACAGAGTTGGAGCAGCTTGAATTCCTTGTCTCTGTTCATTCTTTATCCACTCTCCCACCTCCTGATATCCTTACGAATGGGAAATCCCTGGATCCTGTCTGTCCCTGTTTGATGTCTCCTGTGTCTCACTGACCTTTCCGTTCTCCCCAGAGCTGTGGTGACCCCGCTGAGGCTGGGGACAGCCGGGCAGCCCCGCGGGTGCCCAGGCGCTCCAACTCTTGTGGCAGCATCTCTGTGGCCTCCTGCGTGCTGGAGTGGGAGGAGAGAGCCCCTTCCTGCAAGCCAGCCAGCATTCCCAAATCCAGGAATAAAGCGGGAGCAGAGCCGGGTGCAGCCTGGCCCAGCCCCAGCAGGAGGAGAGGGAAGTGCTGGACCGGAGTGCTCGAGGTGCCCAGGTCTAGAGAGGAGCTAGAGCAGGAAGAGGATCCGTGCTGCAGGGTTAGTCCTGGCCTGAGCGGGGCTGAGCCCGGCTTAGAGGTTCTCGGACCTTGAGCCCAGCTTAGAGGTCCTCGGATCTTGAGCCCGCCTAACGTAGAGTAGAGCTGTCCCTAAATGTGTCTCACTGGTCCCAGATGGAGCCTGGCTGCTCTCTCTGCCCTCTTGGTGTTTGGAGCTTCCTTGGAAGTTGAGAATTCCCACTTTTAGGGAGCTTGGAGGTGGCCACGCTCTGCTCTAGCCATGGGTGTCCTCATGTTTTTCCCTGGTGTTTCCCTTTCCCTGGTGTTTCCCTGGTGTTTCCCTTTTCCCCATGTTTCCCTTTCCCTGCTCTTTCCCTTTTCCTCGGGTCTCCTCCAATCCATCCTGCAATTTCCCAGCTTCCAAGGTGCTCTGGGAGCTTGTCCTGCCTGGAAACATTCTTTGGATAAACCTGTGTGCCTCAGCTTTAACTCTCTTCCCTAATTCCCATTAAATTGGGAGCTCCGGTTCCATGGATTTCCATGGAACTGCTCTTGCTGTTGGTGGGATCCCATTTTCTGGCACTCCGGTAAATCCCGGAGTTGTGCAATCCCAGCTCCTGGCAGGAAGGAACTTTTTCATGGCATGACTCATTCGGGAGCGTATTCCCAAACTTCCTTGCCCTTGGAAGCGAGGGATGAGCTATTCCAAGGAATTCATCCGTCAGCCACAGGTTGTTCTCTCCTCAGAGTGTCATTCCTAAGGCACCTTGGAAGGATTGCTTCCCCAAAAAAATCCATGGAAATCTGTTGGTCAAAGACCTCCTAATTAATGTTAATTAACATTAATTAATCTTAACTAATCAGCTGATGGGATTTGCATCCATGGATTTGGGTGGTGGAACCTCCCCATCATTAAGAGGTCTCCACAGTTATTCCTTAAAAGGAACGGAGTCTCCAAATCCTCTCCCAAAAACCCATTCCAAGCTCTTGGAATGACTCCAGTTTTTAAGCTTCCAGGATGTTCTGATTTTTCCTGAGCAAACATTTCCATGTTCCTAAAATTCCGTGGCTGGACTTCCATCATTTTTCATGGATTTCCAACAGTTGGGAGCGATTCCCTGGCACAGGGAATTCCTCTGCTCCCACGAGTGTTGGGAACTCTCCCATCCCTCAGGAATGTTGGAAATCCATCTTGAGGATGGATTTGTTTGCCTGGCTACCTCAGAATTCCATCTGGGATCGGGATTACATCCGTGGGGACACAAATCCCTCTTTTCTGGTTGGTTCAAGTGTTCCGAGAATGTGGAATAGGCTGAGCTGGGAGGGATCCTTTAGGATTCCACCCAACTCCAGATCCCAGCAATCCCACCCTGTTATCCAAACGCTCCTCGTGAGCATTCCCAGGAAAGCCCATTCCAGGGTGGAATAGAGTGGGACAATCTCCGCCTTTGACGTGGAGTTGGAAATTTGGGAGGAGCCAAACCATGGATTTCCACCTGGAGGAAACTTCCTTGGATGAGGAATGTGACAGATTGGCCAACAATTCCTAAAAAATAGGAATTGGCCTGGAATATCCCATTCCCAATTCGATGCCCCGGAAACGGGAATTGGCCTGGAATATTCCATGAATAATTCGATGCCAAGCTCATGGTAGTGCCTTCAGGATTCAATCCAAGAGCACTTTAGGAAAATAGAGCGGGACAATCCCTTCTTTTGACCCCTCCTTCCTAGGTGCGAATTGTGACAGATTGGACAACAATTCCCAAAAAACAGGAATTGGCCTGGAATATTCCATTCCTAATTCAATGCCAAGCTCTTGGTGGTGCCCTCAAGATCCAACCCGATGATCAAACCTTTGCCATTCCCACGAACCCCTCCCGGCCATTCCCCGCGCTCATTCCCACTCTCCCGTTCCCAGAGCGCTCCAGCGGCACCGCTCCGGCCGCGGCGTTCCCGCTCCGCTGGGGAGCGCTGGGTGGATCACCGGCCGCCATCCCACGTGCCCACGGAGACGCTGCTGCAGCCGCGCGTGCCCAGGGCCATCACCGTGGACGCGCCCAGCGAGAGGGCCCTGGCCAGGTGTGACCGCTACCTGCTGACCCACCAGGAGCTCGCCTCCGACGGGGAGATCCAGACCAAGCTCATCAAGGTGGGAATCTTGGGAATGTTGTGTTGGAATCGCCCAAACTCAGTTTGGAGTTTTCGCGGTTGGGGTCGAAGTTCTGGAAGTTCTCGGTTCAAGCTCGGATGTTGTGTGGTCGAAGCCGTTCCAGGCTCATTGAGCTCAGCGTTTTCCATCAGAAATTCGGCGGGAATTTCTTCATGGAAAGGGTGGTTGGGCGTTGGAATTGCCCAAGGAGGTTTGGAGTGCCCGTCCCTGGGTAATTACCCAAGGAATGCCCAAGGAATTCCTGGATGTGGACTGGGGACAAGGTTGGGATTGCCCACAGCTTGGACTCGATGATCTTGGAGATCTTTTCCAACATTGGGAATTCCATGATTCCTTAAAAGTAAGGAACAGGCTGCCCAGAGAGGTTTGGAGTCCCCATCCCTGGAGGTGTCCAAGGAATTCCTGGAAGTGGCGCTCAGCGCTCCAGGCTGGGTGAAACCAGTTGATCCATCACAGGTTGGACTCGATCTTGGAGGGCTTTTCCAACCTCGATGGTTCCATGATTCCCTGAAAGTCAGGAGCAGGCTGCCCAGGGAACTGGTGGGGTCCCCATCTCTGAAAGTGTCCAGGGAATTCCTGGAAGTGGCACTTGGGGACAACCTTCAGTGGTGCATTGATGGTTGGACTTGATGATCCTAAAGGTCTTTTCCAACCTAAACAATTCCATGAATCCATGGTTTGTGTGGATTCCATGGTTTGTGTGGATTCCATGGTTTGTGTGGATTTCATGATTCATGGATCCCATGATTTGTGGGATTCTGTGATTGGTGGATTCCATGGTTTGTGGAATTCCATGATTTGTCGGATTCCATTATTTATGGATCCCATGGTTTGTGGGGATCCCATGATTTGTGGGATCCCATGGTTTGTGGATCCCATGATTTTTGGGGTTCCATGATTTGTGGGATCCCATGGTTTGTGGATCCCATGATTTTTGGGGTTCCATGATTTGTGGGATTCCATGATTCATGGATCCCATGGTTTATGGGGATCTCGTGATTTGTGGGATTCCATTACTTATGGATTCCATGGTTTGTTGGATTCCGTGATTTGTGGATTCATGGTTTGTGGGATTCCATGGTTTGTTGGATTCCGTGGTTTGTGGGATTCCATGGTTCGTGGATCCTATGATTTGTATGATCCCATGATTTTTGGGATTCCATGATTGTGGATCCCACGATTTCTGTGTTTCCCTGTGGAAAAAGGCAACAATCCATTGGCAGTGAAACGGCAGGAATACATCTGTGTCCAGATCTCCTTGCGCTGGGATTCCGGGATGAATCCTGCCGTTATTCCTATCCCAATCCCACTTTTCCTTGTCCTTTTCCCATTCCAGGGGGACGTTTTCAAGACCAGGGGCGGGGGCCAGGCCGTGCAGTTCACGGACATCGAGACCCTCAAGCAGGAATCTCCCACCGGGTGAGTCTGGAATTCTGGAATTCCCAGGATTCCGATCGTGGAACCTTTAATCTGAGCTTCTGGAATTCCCAAGGTTCCTTTCATTTGACCCTTTGGAATTGTGGAATTCCCAAGGTTTCAATCGTGGAACCTTTGATTTGAGCCTCTGGAATTGTGGAATTCCCAAGGTTCCTTTAATATGAGCTTCTGGAATCCTGGAGTTCCCAAGGTTCCAAATGTGGAACCTTTAATTGGAGCTTCTGGAATTCCCAAGGTTCCTTTAATTTGACCCTCTGGAATTATGGCATTCCGAAGGTTTCAATCATGGAACCTTTGATTTGAGGTTCTGGAATTGTGGAATTCCCAAGGTTCCTTTAATATGAGCTTCTGGAATTCCCAAGATTCCTTTCATTTGAGCCTCTGGAATTGTGGAATTCCCAAGGTTTCAATCGTGGAACCTTTAATCTGAGCTTCTGGAATTGTGGAATTCCCAAGGTTCCTCTCATTTGAGCTTCTGGAATCGTGGAATTCCCAAGGTTCCTTTAATTTGAGCCTCTGGAATTCTGGAATTCCAAAGGTTTCAATCATGGAACCTTTAATCTGAGCTTCTGGAATTCCCAAACTTCTGATCATGGAACCTTTAATTTGAGGTTCTGGAATTCTGGAATTCCAAAGGTTCCTTTAATTTAAGCCTCTGGAATTGTGGAATTCCCAAGGTTCCGATCATGGAACCTTTAACTGGGGCTTCTGGAATTGTGGAATTCCAGGAGCATGCAGGGAACTGCTTCCGGTCCAGATGATCCAAGGGGAAAATCCAACTTGGAATCCTATAAACTTGGAGAAATGTGCAGATCCTGGAGCTGCTACTGATCCAGGATTTCTTAGGGAAGGACAAAGAGTTTTCTGGTGTCGGGAACGTGGCGGATTCTGGGAGGTTTGGGCTCTAATTCCGCCTTTTCCCGTTGCAGGCGGAAGCGCCGCTCGTCCCCTCCCGATCCCGATCCCGACCCCGCCGGCGACTCAGAATGGACGGATGTGGAAACCAGGGTGAGCCGGGAATGTCTCATCCCTCATCCTGGAATTCTGGCATGGGACGGGACGGGGAGGGAGGGAATTTCAGCTCATCCCAGTCCAGCCATTCCATGGGCAGGGATGCTTCCCGCTATCCCAGGCTGGCCTTGGGCAGTGCCGGGATCCAGGGGATGCAAACCCGTCTTGGATGAGGATTTGGGAATGCTGGGAATGGCAGGAAGCTGATTCTGGCTGTATTCCCAGTGTTCCGTGGCCGTGGAGATGAGGGCGGGATCGGCCCTGGGACCGGGATACCAGCACCACGCCCAGCCCAAGTGAGTGTTCCCAGAATTCTTTCCCGACAACTTCCAAACTTCAGGAATGTTTTCCTCCCAACTTTGCTGCCCTTTCCACATCAGTTTTGCATTCCCGGCTGGAAAAGGGTCGGGAATGGCCGTGGGGATGCCCTGGATTCCCTCTCCTGCCCCTTTAACCTCTTGCTCCTGTTATCCATGGGGAAATTCCAATTTCTCCTGATTCCAGTTCCCTGTGGGAAGAGGGAATTGAAGGATCAGAATCCAGCTTCATTCCCTCCTCCCGCTACCTGAAAAACCTGAGGAAAACACCGGAATTTTCAGCGTTTCCTTGGATTAACAGTTGGAATTTTTAGGAGCTGTGGGATTTGGGGCTGCGGAAAACCGGGAATGGGGTGTTGGCTGCTCCCAGAATTCCTCTGGATGAATCCTGAAAATCCTTTGTGGCTCTTTCCCACTGCAGGCGCAGGAAGCCCTGAATTTTTCCCACTGGAATCCCGGTCTTTCCCAGCCTGAGGAATTCTCCGCCGCCGTTGCTCCTCAGGAACCGCTTTGTGCTCATTCCCGGAGCTTTTTCGGGAATCTGGCGCCGGGAAACGATTCCATGGGCGATCCCAAAGAAGTTGTGGATGGAAGTGTCCTTCCCCGTAGATTTCGGGAAGTCCTAAACATCCCTCTGGAATTCCAAACGCTTCCTGTATCCGTGGAGCTTTTCCCTTGGAGATTTTTCCAGCTTTTTCCCAGTTTTTTTCAGTCCCAAATCCATATTTTCCGGTCGTTCCCTCTTTCCGGGGCCTCTCTTCCGAGCGCTGCTATTTTGAGCACTTTAAGGGGGTTTTTGGCCATTCCCGATTTTCTTGGAGCCAGGAAAACCTTGGGAATACGGATTTCTTCCGGCGAGAATCCGTCTGGAATGTTGAAGGTGTCGATGGGCTGCCAGAACATTCCAGCGTCGCCAAAATCCCGCCGGGAGCAGCGGGGAATTCCCATCCCACCCACGAGGAAATCACGGAATGTTTTCCGTCTGGGAACGGGGGGAAAACGGGATTTCCTCACGGAGAAGGTGGGAATTTTCTCTCTGTGTTAAATAAAGAATTCCTTTTATTCCAAACCCTCTTCCCGCTATTCCGGCCGGGCCCAGGGGAGCAGCTTTCCCTGTCTTTGCAGAAAGCTGGGATGAGATGCGTTTTTTGGGATTGTTCCGGATGTGAAATTCTGGAATCTGTTGGGATCTCGAGGTGGGGTTGTGATAATTTAATCTTCGGGTCTGGGAAGGGAATTCAGGAATATTTGGGGCTGTTTTGAGGGATTGCCTTGATCCGAGGGGTTCCGGAGTAAGGAAAAGCCGTTCTTCCTGAGCTTTGGAATCGCCAGATCCCGGGATAGGATGGGATTGGACGGGATTTTAAAGCTCATCCCAAGGGCAGGGACAATTCCCGCTATCCCAGGCTGCTCCTACCCGGCCTGGGACATTCCAGGGATCCAGGAATGCTCTGGGAATTCCATCCCAGCGCCTCCCCATCCTCCCAACCAGGAATTCCTTCCCGATATTCCATCCCAGTCTCCGCTTTCCCAGTGGGAAGCCATTCCCCGTGTCCTGTCCCTCCTTATCCCAATCCCTCCCCAGCTCTCCTGGAGCCCCTTTAGGCCCTGGAAGCGGCGCCGAGGATTCCCTGGATCCTTCCCTTCTCCAGGTGAACATTCCCAGCATTCCCAGCCTGGCTCCAGCGCTTGGAGCAGCTCTGGGGCCTCTGGAATTGCTCCAGCAGCTCCAGGTCCTTCCCGTGCTGGAATTCCAGAGCTCAGGAGGGATCTCAGGAATGCACGGGGGGACAAAGGGAGAGGTTTTCCAGCCCCTGGAGAATTCCCTGAGCTCCAGAGGCAGCTCCTGGCTGGATCCACGGGAAGCAGCTCTCCTGGAGCGCCACTGGATGGGGCGGGAAAACCGCCGGGAATGGCACCGCTTCCCAAGCCTTTCCCGGCAGGAATCAGGCTCTGCCCCGGGATAGGGAATGGCTCCTTGGAATATCCCAGCTGGGCAGCGCCTCCCGCATCCCAAACCTCTTCCTGCCTCTGGTCCCGTGTGGGAGGAGCAGGATTGGGATCGGGATAACCACTGGGAATGATGGAAAACTCCGGGAAAGGCTCTTATTTGTGGGATCTGGATGAGTCCGTGAATCCATGGATGAGGAGCGGCCACTTCTTGGGTTGGGAATCCGTTATCCTGGTGCCAGGATCAATCCTACTGGAAATATTCCTATGGACAACTGGGATACACGAGGAGCTGATGCTCACGGAGAAGACTGGGGTGCAGGGAACGGTTGGAAAAGCACCGGGAATTCTGAATCGGCTCCCGAAATTCTCCTTTGGAAAACCCTGGGGTGTGGGGCCAAGGGGCTCTTTCCCAGCTCCAGGTTTTCCTCCGGAATTCTTCCTCGGGAATCCTTCCTCCCGCAGCCGCTGGATCCCGGGAAAGGCGAATCCCGAGGGAAAACAAAGCTTGGAGAGGAGGATCCAGAGGGAGCTGGAGGGATGGGCAGGGCTGGGCTGGAGCCCGGCATTCCATGGAATTCTGGGATGGGTTGGATTGGGAAAGATCTTAAATCTCATCCCACTATCCCAGGCTGCTCCAACCTGGCCTTGGACACCTTCGTTCCCAGAATTCCTGGGATGTGGATCTGGGAGAGCTCCCAGCAAGGGAAAGGGACCGGAAAAGGGCAGGGAAAGGGAAGGGAAAACCTTCCGTGGGAATCCCGGGATGACCTGGGAATTTCTGGATGAGCAGGGAATCCCGGGAGGACCTGGAAATCTCTGGACGAGCAGGGAATCCCTGGAAGAGCTGGAAAATTGTTTGGAATGTGGAAGATTCCCAGGGTTTGGACGGACGAAGGTGAGTGAGGAGCTTTGGGGCTTTCTGGGATAGCCTAAAATTAGGGATTTTTGGAATGTTTCCTGGGCTGTTGGGTGGGCTGGGAAGTGGCTGGAAATCCAGGAGCACCGTTGGTAGGACGGAGCCTCCGCAGGGATTCGATTCCCGAAGTTTTGGGGAGCTCTTGGAATGACACAAAGCCAAAAAAATCGGGATAATAAAAACCCTTCCAACAGAATCCCGATTATTTTGAGGAGCAGGGAGAAGTTTTCCCTGCGGATTTTGACCCGGAGCAGGGCTGGGAAACAATTCCACAGGCCTTGGAAAACACAATTCCACAGGCACTTGGAGAAATTCCGTTGGAAAATTGAGGCAAAGTAAAGATTTACCCGGGCCTGGCCGATCCCGATGTTTTATTGCGGCGGGAATTCTTCCCTCTGGAATGTGAATTCCTTCATCTGCTGTGGTCATAAACCTCTGCTGGCAGAAGCAGCTCCCACATTCCCGTATTCCCACTTTTCCCACATTTCCGGTTTTCCCCGCTCCCTCCTCTTCTTTAAACATGAATCCGGCTTTTTAATGGATTCCTGGGATGCAAATGAGCTCCCCAATAACATGGAATTCACTCCATCCCGTTGCTGTTCCCGCCGGATCCCGGTGCCAACAGAGCCTTTCCCAACAGCCAGAGCTGCCCTTGGCACATCCAGAGGCCTTGGAAAAGGCGGGATTGGAAAAGGCGGGATTGGAAAGGCAGGAAAACCCCAACAAGGAGAAATTATCCATGGATTTGGCCCGGGTGCTGTTCCAAAGGTATCCAAAGGGTGCCCGGCTGGGATAACTCCACCTTTCCCCGCCGTAAACCCCTCTGAGCCATTCCGGGTGAAACTCCGGGACAAATCCATCTTTAAGCTGAGCTTAAACCTGAGCCAGGCTTAGCCGAGGGCGTTTCCAGCGGGGGCAAACCCGGGAGAGTCTCCTTATCCAAGCCTTGGAATGTTTGAACATTCCCGGGATTGGGAGCAACTTTTCCCGGTTTGTCGGGATAATCCCTGTCCTTGGAAGCGTCGAGTACCTGCTGAGCGATCCCAGCGGGAATCTTCCCACCGGGAGAATCCCACTAAACAGCCCGGTGATCCCAGCGGGAATCTGCCACCGGGAGAATCCCACTAAACAGCCCGGTGATCCCAGCGGGAATCTGCCACCGGGAGAATCCCACTAAACAGCCCGGTGATCCCAGCGGGAATCTGCCACCGGGAGAATCCCACTAAACAGCCCCGTGATCCCAGCGGGAATCTTTCACCGGGACAATCCCGCGCATCCCTTTGCTTCCATTGGTTAAAATGATGGGAAGTGGGGCTGAAAGTGGCCGGGAAGGTTTTCCTGGAGGGAGACACATCCCGGTCCTTCGCTTCCTGCCCATCCTGCTCCTGGAATTCTCCCTGCAGGGAGAGGGAAACCGTTCCCTGCATCCAGGTGTGGGCGGATTCCCTGCTTCCCAAAACCATTCCTGCCTTTTGGGTTGCAGGGAATGCTGGGAATGTTCACCTGGAGAAGGGAAGGATCCAGGGAATCCTCGGAGCCACTTCCAGGGCCTGAAGGGGCTCCAGGAGAGCTGGAGAGGGACTGGGACAAGGGATGGAGGGACAGGACACAGGGAATGGCTTCCCACTGGGAAAAGGGAGACTGGGATGGGATATTGGGAAGGAATTCCTGGCTGGGAGGGTGGGGAGGGGCTGGGCTGGAATTCCCAGAGAAGCTGTGGCTGCCCCTGGATCCCTGGAATATCCAAGGCCAGGTTGGAGCCACCTGGGATAGTGGGAATTGTCCCTGCTCATGGAAAGGGTGGAATGGGATGATCCCAAAGTTCCCTGATGCCACTTCCAGCAGCTCTGCTGTCCCAGGTTCTCTGGAGGATGAGGAAATCCCAAATTTCCCACTGCTCCTTCTGCTCTTGGCCTGACGCTTCCTCTTTAAAACCCGGAGCTGACGGAATTCCATCTCCAGGAGAGGCCGAGCTCATCCCGAATGTTTACGGATTCCTTGGCACTGTTTGTGCCACCGGGAGATTCCAGCCGGGATTTATCTCCTCCTAAAGCAGCTCCAGCCAGGAGTTCAAACACATCCCCCATTCCCGAGCCTTGGAAGGGCTGATAAGTGGAGACTCCGGATTCCTTTGACTTCTCCTTTGGATTCCCAGGCTCCCTCCTGGAGCGGGAGGCCTTTGGAGAACATGGAAGGAGCACAGTGTCCTATCAATTATCAGGGAAGTGTGTCCTCATCCCAAAAAACCAGGAGCTTGGAGGGACACTTCGGTGTGGGAGCAGCACCGAGTCCTTGGAATCTGGGTTGTTTTAATCCTTTGGATTGGATCCCTTGATTTAATCCCTTGGATTTGATCCCTTGATTTGATCCCTTGGATTGGATCCCTTGGATTTGATCCCTTCATTTAATCTCTTGGATTTAATCTCTTGGATTTGATCCCTTGGATTTGATCCCTTGGATTGGATCCCTTGATTTGATCTCTTAATTGAATCTCTTGGATTTGATCCCTTGGATTTGATCCCTTGGATTGGATCCCTTGGATTTGATTCCTTGATTTAATCCCTTGGATTTGATCCCTTGGATTTGATCCCTTGATTTAATCCCTTGGATGGGATCCCTTGGATTTGATCCCTTGGATTTGATCCCTTAGATCTGATCCCTTGCCGTATCCCGGCCTGGTGGCACGTCCCTTACGGAATGTGTTTGGCTTCTTGGATGCTCCCGGATTCGCGGTGCTGCATCTCCGGGAGGGATCAGAAGGGCTGGAAAAGCCCAGCCTTGCCTGGAGAGAATTCCTCGCCCTCTGGGGGCTGCGCTGCCTTGGGAATTATGGGATGATATCCTTTAATCTTTATTATTAATAATAATAATAATTAATATTTGCTGTTGGAGCTGTTGAGCATTTTAGGAAAGCTTTGTTGGGGGAATCCTGGAATGGTTTGGCTGGGAAGGGACCTTAAATCCCATCCCATTCCATGGGCAGGGACGCCTCCCACTATCCCAGGCTGCTCCAGCCTGGCCTGGGACATTCCAGGGATCCAGGGGCAGCCACAGCTTCTCTGGGAATCTGTGCCGGGGTTTTCCAACTCCCCCTGGAAAAATGTTCTTGGATCCAAGGAAGGCGCTGGTGGGGAGGATTTGTCCAAGGAGATCCCGGTCTCGCTTGGATCCCTTTCATTCCAGGAAAGATCCGGTTTATCCCAACCGGCTTTATCAGGACAAAGTGGGCAGCAAAATCCAAGCCTTTATCCCAAAAATCTGTCCCTGGAGCGCTGGAATTGTAGCGAGCGCTTTTTCCATGAGGTGTCAGTGTAGCACCGGGATTCGGATCCCTGTTTTCCGGCTGAGCCGGGAATCCATGGCTGGCAACCCATGGAAAACCATCCTCGGGATCAGCAGTGAATCCCAGCTCATTCCCGGCTCACGGCATTCCCTTTTCCGTGGGTGGGGGGAGGATTGGATCCCATTCCATGGGAAGGGGATCGCTCCTCTCCGGAGTCGATCCCGGTGCGGGATGGATCAGTCGCTGTTGCTCTCCCCACCTCCATATCCCAAACTTCCATCCCACTGACTCCTCTGGGCTCCGTTCACATCCCAAAATTCCAGCTGGGAATGCGCTTTCCCTCATCCTGGAAAAACTAAGCAGGAAAAAGTAATTCCATGGTCATATTTGGGATAAATTTATGGAGCAGAAGTATCCGAAACAGGGAGGAAAAATCTCTGTTCCATTTAGGGATTGCTCTGGTCCGTGAGGAATTGAGGCAGGATCCCATGGATCTGGGGAAACAGGACTAGCAGGGCAGTGTTTTCCCTGACCCTTCCATGGGATATTCTCCCCATGGAGAGCTGGAAGTGACTCTGGGAGCTTCCCTGCCTCAGGCGCTGGGGAGCCGGGAAGGAAGGAAGAGGACTTATGGGGAGAAACCAGCTGGAAAATGGGAAAACTGGGAATGGCTCCAAGCCTGGAAACACAAGGAATGATCTCACAGGGAATGTGAGGAATGATCCCGCGAGGAACACGAGGAATGATCCCATGAGGAACAATCCCACACGGAACATGAGGAATGATCCCACAAAGGAATGATCCCACAAGGAACACGAGGAATGATCCCACATGGAACACAAGGAATGATCCCATGAGGAACAATCCCACACGGAACATGAGGAATGATCCCACAAAGGAATGATCCCACAAGGAACACGAGGAATGATCCCACATGGAACACAAGGAATGATCCCATGAGGAACCATACCCCAAACAGCACAAGGAATGATCCCACACGGAACATGAGGGACAATCCCACAGGAAACACGAAGGACAATCCGAGGGCTCTTCCCTCTGGATTTGCCAGGAGGGAGCAGCTCCAAAGGCTGCTGAAACCCTGGAAAACCTCCCAGTGACCTCCCAAGGGCAGCCAAAGGGCTCCCCCTGCCCAGCAATTCCCGCTTTTCCCACAGGATTTCGGGAGCCAGGGGGATTTATTTCCTCTCCATGCTCGGATAGCTCCGATATTGCGGAGTCCTTCTGCTTCCCAAGTTTCAGTTGGATATTTAACTCCCGTAATGTGGGGAGTAATCCGCATGTCTGGGATTAATCCCAGGTTCTGTATTCCTTGGAAGCTGCGCTGATCCCGGAGTTCATTTAATCCGTTACTGACATGAAATTCCCTCCTGAGGCACCCGGAAAGCCCTGGGAGAAGCTTCCAATGCCGACACGCGGCAGGGATGGGAATATGGGAGCAGCAGAATTCCTGCTTTTCCACAAAGGATGGCAAGATTCCCACCTGGAGAGGTTTTCTCCAGGCAGAGCATGTTTGGGAATTGCCAGGAAGCGACACTTGTCGTGGAGGCTTTGGAATGAGGGAAGGGATTCTTGGAGGCATCTCCCAGCCTTGGAACATTCTTGGAGCTCTCCAGGCTCTGGTGCCGCTGGAAAATGTCGCTCCCGGTGCCGAAGGGGCTCCATGGATCTGTCCTTTGGCCACCGTGCCAAGTGGGAATAACAACTGTGGGAAAACGGCCATTCCCAACTGGAAACACCACCTGTGCCGACGCTGACTCCGCCTCTGGATCATGGAGGTCGGAGCAGCGGCCAGTCCCTGTGATCCCTCTGATCCAGGTTATCCCTGTTATCCCGGTGCAGCCGGCATGGCTGGGCACGTGCCGGTCTTGCCCAGGGAAGCTGTGGCTGCCCTTGGATCCCTGGAATGTCCCAGGCCAGGTTGGATGGGGCTTGGAGCACCCTGGGATAGGGAAAGGTGTCCCTGCCCATGGAATGGGGATGGGATTTAAGTCCCTTCCCACCCAAAGCATTCCATGACATTCCCATCTATGGATATGTGCACGATTGCCATGGAAGTGCTTTCAAGTGTCCCAGAACCACTGGGAATTATTTCCACATTCCAGCCAAGCCGCCCTTGGCCAGAATTCCACCTTTTTATTCAAATCCAATCCCGAACCCTCATTCCCGGTGGGATTTCTCCTGTCTTTAAGACTTCAGTGCCGATAAATGCCATCATCCCTGGTTTCCCCATTCCCTGAACTCTGGCAGGCTCGGGAAGCAGCCGATTGTTCCAAGGACTCGGGAGCCGCCAGGCCCGGGAAGCGCCTGCCGGAGCCATCCCGGTGTTAATTCCCTATAAATAATCCTGATGGGAAGCGACGCTGTCGGCTCCCATCCATCAGCCCTCGGAGAGGCAACTGGCTCCGTCCTTTGGAATTATGCAAAGGAAGGGGAAAAGGGGAATATCCTCAGCTGTTGAGGGCTGCCGAGCGGCTGCTCCGACAGGAACGGAGCACCGGGATGCAGCCGGAGCCAGGAAACTCCTGGTGGCACCGGCAGCTCCGAGGGCCTGCTGGAATTCCAAATTTTCCACTCAGGATTCTTTCCTGCTCCTTGTTTTCCCAGCCATTTCCTTGGGTTTTCCAGCCTTTTGCACTCTGGAATCCCAATTTTAATTCCTACACCTTCGGCTCCTAATTTTTGCTCCTAAATTTTGTTCCTAAATCTTCGGCTTCCAATTTTTCCTTCCAAACCTGGGCTCCGAATTTTTGCTCCTAATTCTTCTTCCCAAACCTTGGGGTCCTAAATTTTGTTCCCAAATCCTGGGCTTTTCATCTTTACTCCTGAACCTTGGGCCCGTAATTTTCCTTCCTAAATCTGGGATCCTAAATTTTTTCCTAAACCTTGGGCTTCTAATTTTTCCTCCCAAATTCTGGGATCCTCATTTTTACTCCTAAATCTTGGCTCCTAATCCTTGTTCCCAAATCCTGGGCTCCTAATCTTTATTCCTAAACCTTGGGCTCTGAATTTTTCCTCCCAAATCCGAGCTCCAAATTTTTCCTCCTGGACCTTGTACTCCTAATTTTTGCTTCTTATTTTTGCTCCTGAACCTTGGGCTCCCAATCTTTATTCCTAAACCCTGGGTTCCTAATTTTACTTCCTAATCCTTAAGCTTCTAATTTTCCTTCCTAAATCTGGGATCCCAATTTTCGTTCCCAAATCCTGGGTTGCTAAGTTTTATTCCTAAACTTTGGGCTCTTCATGCTCAGAAATCTTGGGTTCCTAATTTCCCCTCCTAAATCTGGGCTCCTAATTTTTACTTCTAAACCTTCAATCCCATCCCATTCCACACCTCCCACTATCCCAGGTTGTTCCCATTCCCATCCAACCTGGCCTTGGACACTTCCAGGATCCATCCACAGCTTCTCTGGGAAGCCTGTTCCAGTTTTTCCAAGGTTTCCCTCCGATGGATATCCTGGATGAGCATCCTCCTGCCAGGCCATGACTCCTGAGCATCTCCATCCCTCTCCAGCTCTGCTTCCCTGGGATCCGATTAATCCATGGAATATTTGATTCCTCATCCCTGCCCTAGGAGTGTTTTCCTAACCCTTCCCGTTCATCCAGCTTTGTTTTTTCCATGCTGGAGTTTCCCCCCTCCCTCTGTGCTTGAACAGACAGAGCAGCTTATCTGGAAGAGCGGGAAAAATATCCCTAATCCCTGTTTAATCCTGGAATATCGGCAGGTAACGCGTTCAATATGGCGCGAGGGCCCCGGGTCAAGGGGGGAGCTCTGATCCTGAGCAATAAACAAAGCCTGGCTTTCATTATTCCTGGGCAATTCCTTGATCCACGCCCAATTAAAGACTCATCCCGTGGAACCAGACGGTTCCTTTGGATATGGATCCGTATGAAATCGAGCTGGAGCCCTGCCCACCCCACACAGCTCGTAAATTCCTTTGGATGTGCCGCAGCTTTGGAGGTTTTTCCTCCTCTCCTCCCTCTCCTCATCCCGTTTGGATCCAAAGCCTTACCTGGGATGCACATGGAATCTTTTAGGGTGGAATTTGGGGGGGAAACCCCCTCTGATCGCTCCTCGATGGGGACAAAGTGACCCCGAGACCTTGGTTTTCCGACGGGCTCCTTTGGCAGCGTGTCCAAGAGGGAAAAATACCCCTGCTTTTCAAGTGGAGCCAGGGCTGATGTAAATATTTATGGAATATTTTATTACAATCCAAATTTACTCCTTGATTGGAAACATTTCCTAATAACCCTCTGGAAAATCCAATTAAAGTTCAATTTAAGGGTCTTGCTTTGGGGTTTTTTGGGAATGGTTGTTTTGCCAGGAATGCTGATCCCTAGGTCGGGTGGAGAGGTCGGGGCTGAGGGACTCTGTCGGGGCTGGGTGTCCATGGAAGAGCCCGGAGTTAAAAATTTAGGAAAAATAGCTGCTTCCTTGGGAAATCCTGGTTTTCCTTGGGAATGGGGCAGCTCAGCCCTTCCAGCTACAAATCCCTGCTGCCTTTTTTCCCTCTTTTTCTTGGCTTGGGGCACATCAACGCATCCCAAGGATCCATCGGCTCCGGTGGGATCAGGGACATGGAAGGACCTTGAAACCCCCTCGGTGTGAGGGTGAGAGGCTTTGGCATCTTTATCCTGATGGGAATCCCAAAGGATAACGATTCCAAAATGATCATTGGAGTTTGGGATGCCCAGTGCTCCAAGAACTGTGGGATTTATCCTTGGAATTGTCCAGTTGCTGGCTGAATTCCCAACATTAATCAGCCAGCCCAGAACTTGTTCCCTGTAATCTTCCATGGCAGCAGCTTCCATTGAACTTCCCTCTGCTTTTCCATCCTTTTTCCCTCTGAATCCCACATTCCGGATTTTCCCATCCCAACAAAAGGATGTTCCATCCAGTGAGGATGCCAGGAATGTTTAGGAAGCTTTAAACAGGACAAAAAATCCTCCTCAGAAATTCCATGGAGACCCAAGGCTTTGAACAGGAGGAACAGGCTCCTTTTAAATTTAAAATCAGGGAATGCTGGAATTCTAACGAGCCCGGAACGGCACTAAAAGCTGGGAAAGGCAATTATCTGCCTGGAAAACATTGGATTCATTAGGATGAACATAAAGGCAAACTTTGGGAAGATAATTGGATCTTTTAAATCTCCATGTTCTTGATCCCTGCTCGTCTCATAAATATGGATTTTTATATAATCCCTAAAAAAAGCCAGGCTCCCGTTAACAAGGAGCACAAAAAGTGCGATAAATGCTGGAATTTTTGACACGGAATCAAACAAAAAAGGAACAAAAAGGGAAGAGATTTGAGTTCAAAGGCTCCTCCTGGCACATTCCTGGTGTTCCCAGTGCCGGAAGGGATGGATCTTGCTCTGCTCCGGGTGCTGGATGGATCCAGTGGCTCCCGGGAGCTGGATCAGCACTGGGAATCAGCTGGGTGCTGAGGCAAGGGGCTTCCATCACCCATCCCATCCCATCCCATCCCATCCCATCCCATCCCATCCCATCTCATTCCATCCCACCTGTGACTCCGGTGACCGCTGGAGATGCTGAACCTGCTCGGGTGTCTGTGCCTGCTGATCTCCACTGGTGATGGGAAAAGGCTTTTCCCAAAAAACCCCAGGCTGACATCCTGCTCCACGTGCTTTGCTGTGGCACTGGGAGCTGGTTTCCATGGCAAAATTATCCATGGCTGGACAGTGCTGGGAATGTCTTTAAATCCCCGTCCTGCTGTGGGTAAGATTTCCGTGTTTTTGTGCTTCTATTCCCAGAATCCCAGACTGGTTTGGGTTGGGAAGGATCCATGGGCAGGGACACTTCCCACTATTCCAGGGTACTCCAACCTGGCCTTGGACACTTCCAGGGATCCAAGGGCAGCCACAGCTTCTTGGGAACCTGTGCCAGGGCCTGCCCACTCTCCCAGCCAGGAATTCCTTCCCAATATCCCATCTCTCCCTGCCCTCTGGCAGTGGGAAGCCATTCCCTGTGTCCTGTCCCTCCATCCTTGTCCCCAGTCCCTCTCCAGCTCTCCTGGAGCCCCTCTAGGCCCTGCAAGGGGCTCTGAGCTCTCCCTGGATCCTTCCCTTCTCCAGGGGAACATTCCCAGCTCTCCCAGCCTGGCTCCAGAGGGGCTCCAGCCCTGGCAGCAGCACCAGGGCCTCCTCTGGAATTGCTCCAGCAGCTCCACGTCCTCCTTGGGAATTTGGGATCCAGAGCTGGAGCAGTTCTGCAGGCGGGGTCTCACCTGACTGGACAGATGCCGTGGATTTTCCGATGCCGAGGATTCCTCTGGGATCACCGGAAATCCCCAGGTGCCTCCAGGGAGCTGGATGTGACCCATGGCAGGGAGGAGCAGAGAGGGGACAAAGCTCCGGGCAGGGAAACCCCCTGGAAAAGCGAGGCCACGAACTCCTCCAGCTCTTCCCAGGTTTTGCGCGATTGGAAATGGAGGCAAGTCAGGCTTAATAATTAATCCAGGCTTATTTAAAGCCGCGGCTCCTCCCAGTGCAGCAACGATCCATCAGACACGTTCTCCTCCTGTATCCTGTATTTTAGTGGATACTTGTGGAGCAAAAGCTGGTTATTCCCTATTTAATTAAACCTGTCATTAGTCTCCGGATCCTGGGTCAATCCTTGGGAAAATCCAACGCCTTTCCCTCCCTTCCCATGATTAAACCATCGATCAAGAGCGGCTGTTTAATCGCTCTCCCTGTAAACAGCCGCTGTTCGCAGGGCCGGGCCAGATGGGCAGGTAATTTACAGCATAACTTGGAATCTATTGGAGTTTCTGGAAGCCTGGCTCGGAAAAGGCCTGGAATATCCCAGGGATGCCCATGCAATCACACGGCCAATTTGCGGGAGTAATTACCTCGATGCCGTGCGTGCTCCCGGTAATTGGCACCCCAGATGGTGTCGGGACGCATGGATGGCCACTTGTGCATGGAGAGCCACGCCATGGGAATTGCACGTGCAAATCCAGCATGGATCCCAAATATTCCGTGCATCCTGCGTCTCCCTGGAGCAGGAAGCGCCATGGGCAAGGTGAGTGTTTGAGGCATTTCCATAGGACATTGGAAGGGATTGTCCAAGGACAGCCCCAAGAATTTTGGGAAAAGCCCTGGAGAGAGGGAGGAGCCTGGAGGGTGTCTGTAAGTAAACGGAATCCGGCCCCGTATCCCAGCTGGGGAATGCCATGGGCAGCTGGAAGCAGGAGGGTATCGGAGTGGCGCTGCCAGCTGTGATTCCATGGGATAAATCCACCTTCAAACGCCTTTTCCAAGGCTGTCCTGTAGTGAATTCATGTGCCATTCCAGAGGTGTATCCATGTTCCATCCCATCAGTGCATCCATGTGCCATCCCATTGGTCCGTCCATGTTCTTTCCCATCAATCCATCCCTGTGCTATCCCACCAGTGATCCCTGTGCCATCCCATCCGTGTATCCATGCGCCATCCCATTATTCTATCCCTGTGCCATCCCATCCGTGTATCCATGCGCCATCCCATTATTCTATCCCTGTGCCATCCCATCCGTGTATCCATGCGCCATCCCATTATTCTATCCCTGTGCCGTCCCATCAGTGATCCCTGTGCCGTTTCATCCATGTACCCGTGTTCCATCCCGTCAGTGCATCCAGGTTCAATCCCATCAATCCATCCATGTACCATCCCATCAATCCATCCCTGTGCCATCCCACTGGTGCATCCCTGTTCTATCCCATCCATGCATCCCTGTGCCATCCCATCCATGTATCCACGTGCCATCCCATTATTCTATCCCTGTGACCTCCCATCCGTGATCCCTGTGCCATCCCTGTGCCATCCCACCCGTGGCTCAGCATTCCCGAGTCCCCATCTCCCGCTCTCTGCCAATCCCTGCCGCGGCCGCAGGAGGCTGAGCCCTTCCCGGGAGGAGCCTCCAGAGCCGATCCATCCCGAGTCGTTATCCCTTTTTATTGCGGTGCCGCGGCTCTGGAGCTCTGGTGGAAGATAAATTCCAAGGAGCGATCCGTGCCGGAGCCGCCGGCGGGGCTCAGCGCTAACATTTACACTGCGCCGGGGTCGATATCCCGCTGATCCCACTCAATCTGCTCCCTGTGCAAACTCCGGGCCGCCTCCCCCCGGATCAATCCCTCCTCCAAAGGTTACGTGAAGGTGGCCGGATTCTTCTAAGCTGTTTGCAGAGCCTCCGTTTGCTCTGCTAACACAGCCTGGAACTGCTTCCAAGGATTCTGTTTGCCTTGGATTAGGGCTGTTTGCCCAAACACCTTCCCGAATCCAATCGAGGCCAGGCTTTCCAAACATTTGGGCACATCTGTCAATCAATAGCAGCAATCGGGTTCCTGATCCAAACAGCAAACTCGGCCAAATCCAATATTTATCCAAACTTTTACTGACTCGGTCTGGTTTTAAACAATCCAAAGCCACGGAGCAGCCGTTGGTGCCGAAAGGTCCTGGATAATGTGTAACTCCAGGCAAACAGAGCCCGATTCCAGCAAGGAGCGGAGCAAAACCAAACACTGGAATGATTGTCCCGCTTTTATTGCAGATAATTTGCTTAAATGTCCAGTGATTATCTGCTAATAAGGCCGGGGTTTATTGGGTGGGGCCTAAGTGGGCTTTGGCTGAGCCCCACTCAAGGGCAGGGTGCAATTCCCGAACTTTGGCCCTCGGGATGGGAGCGTGTCTGGGCAGGTGACGTGGGGGTGTTATGGGGGTGGAAAACACCTGAGTCCAAACAAAAAAAATAGGGAAAAAAATCCTGGGAGGACTCCAGGCAAAGCTGGATTGGGGCTTGGAACAAAGAGGAGCAGAAGAGGCCAAATGTTTTTCAGGAGACGCTGCCAGGCGGGAATGGCCAGCCGGGAATTGGCCCAAGGAGCTGTCGTAAAACCGGGACATGTTTTTCATCTGCAGCCCAATGGAACGGGAGACGCCAGGAATGACACCCAAACATGGGCAGGGCCTGGATTCACCCCACGGGGGGGATCCGAGGAGGAAAAGGGATGGAAGCATCTTTCCAAAGTCATGGCATCATGAGATGGTCGAGACTGGAAGGGCAGGGACACCTCCCACTATCCCAGGCTGCTCCAAGCCCCTCCAACCTGGCCTTGGGCACTTCCAGGGATCCAGGGGCAGCCACAGCTTCTCTGGGAATTCCATCCCAGCCCCTCCCCATCCTCCCAGCCAGGAATTCCTTCCCAATATCCCATCTAAATCTCTCCTTTTTCCATTTAACACCATTCCCCCTTTTCCTATCACCATCTGTCTCCAAATTCACCCTCCCTCTTTTTGGTAATTCCCTTTTAGGCACCAGGAGCTTAACAAAGGCGAGAGAGCGTTCGTCTTTAATTCCTGGTGGATGGAGGGAGAAAAGGGGGACAGAGAATGATCCACACGATTTTCCCTCTGGATACCCAAACGTATCCTCGTGACAAGTGACAATTATTCCAGAAGCCTCCAGCTCCGCCATTTTCCCGGGACAAGGAGCCTAACTGGCCTCTGATCAAGAGCAAAGAACACCTAAAAGATGCAGGGAGCGACGCTTTCTCTAAATAAAGGCGTTTGGAATTCGGGGAGGAACAATGGATGAGGTGCGTTATCCATCTCCAGTGCTTTGTTCCTGGCGGAGGGGATAAATATTGGATAAGGGAACTTAGGGAATGCTTTGGGGGGGAAAAGAGCGGAAGAATAAAGGGGATGCTCCTGCAGGCAGCAACTTTTGGTGGAATGTGATCATTTATGGGAATGCTAGAGAGCAAATGGGACGATTCCATCTTCCTTCCAAGCTGGAGAAGGCTGGAGAGGGACTGGGGACAAGGGATGGAGGGACAGGACACAGGGAATGGCTTTAAGCTGGAAGAGGGATAGATGGGATATTGGGAAGGAATTGTTCCCTGGGAGGGTGGGGACGGGCTGGGCTGGAATTCCCAGAGAAGCTGTGGCTGCCCCTGGATCGCTGGAAGTGTCCAAGGCTGGGTTAGATGGGGCTTGGAGCAGCCTGGGATGGTGGGAGGTGTCCCTGCCTGTGGCAGGGCTGGGATGGGATGATCGTAAAGGTCCCTTCCCACCCAAACCATTCCAGTATTCCGTGAAAACCTTCTTAAACTCTTTTGAAGTGGATCCATGTCATTCCCATCAGCGGAGGTGTGACAATTCCAGCACTACATCCCAGATCATCCCAGCTGCCGTGGCCTTGCTGCATCCCCATTTTTGACCTCATCCCTTCTCCTGGCAGAAGTCCCATGGATTCAGGCCGATCCCTTGATCACACGTGTGCCAGATCCGTGGCCACCCGCGAGCCCTGCCCATTCCCGATGCCAGCCCTGGGCACATCCCAAGGGAGCCAGAGGGATGGAGCAGCTCATCCCTGGGAGCTGCCAGGCGTGCCGTGCCTGCAGAAGGGCACAGAGGGACGCACAATTCCCAAAGTCTGGCGGATCCGAGGCTCCGGAGCAGCCACAGCCGGAGCAGATGGCGGTGGCTCTGTGCCCTGCTGGCCCTGGCAGCTGATGAACAAATTAAATCGTGGGAGACTTGAAAGATTTGGGATTTGGGGACCTGAGATGAACTCCCTGCTTTCCGTTCAATGTCACCTGGCAGGACTTGTGTGCGACGGTGTCGGAATTCCGTCTGGGAGACAGGAATCGCTTCCACAGCGGCTGAACCCATCCTGTGGCCATCCCTGCAGGAGTTTGGCTCCATGGGAATGCTGGGTTGGATCCAGCGCCGAGGGTGGGGGATGGAGGGAATGCTTTGGAAGTTCAGAAGATGCTCTGTGTCGATCCTGGCCGGATCCTGGCCATTCCCTTGTCCCGCCACAGAGGGGTCTCCTCCTTCCATTAATCCATCCATCCATCCCTCCATCCCTCCATCCATTCATCCATCCATCCATCCATCCATCCATCCATCCATCCATCCTGGACGATGCCAGGAAGAACCAGAAACCTCGGAATGGGGCCCCATCCCATAAAAACCCTTGGAATGCCACCCAAGGTGACAGGCAGCAGCGGCGCCGTTCCAAAGTATTTACAGGGCACACAATTCCGTAACCTTAGGAAGTTCGAAGAAGCCCAGGAGCATCACTGCCAGCACTGTATCCCCAACTTGTACGGGATTTTCCCGCCGGCATTCCGGCGTTATCCCACGGCGGGAATGGATGGGCTGGGGGCTGCACACACCGTGATCGCCGCCTTGTCCTGATGCTCCTCAGACCCCGCTGGGAACGGCCAGCTCCGTGGGAGCCGTGTTGGGAAGCAGAGTCAATATTGGCTGAGCAAACACCGTCGGGAAGGAGCCGCTGTTTGTGGAGCCGCGGGGATTCGGAGGCTCGGCTGCCACTTGGAAATCAGAATAATCCAAGGAATCGAGGGATTTTCCAAGGCACGGAGTGGTTCTTATGGAGGGGAGAGCAGGCGGCTCTGAGGGATGTTCCCGGTTGCTTCAGTCAGGGTAGGGGTGGGAGGTGGCTGCACTGTGGGGTTCCTGACCTTGAATCCATAAAAAAAATGTGGGAATTCACCAGAGCCAAGTGCTGAAGCAGGAGATAGAGTTATCCATGGAAAAGCAGCTTCTGGAGGAGCCGGAGTCTCCCAGCAGTCCCGTAGTTGCTCTGGAGTGTTGTTCATCCAGTGAAGGATCCCTGGAATGTCCAAGGCCAGGCTGGATGGGGCTGGGAGCAGCCTGGGATAGTGGGAGGTATCCCTGCCCATGGAATGGGATGGGATTTAGGGTCCCTTCCCACCCAAACCATTCCAGGATTCTCCACGTCCAAGGAAGCTCCTCTGCCGTGCGTGGGAGCGCCCATTCCCTCTGGATTCCGTTTGCACTCTCCTGTTCCTCATGAAGTTCCCAGCGCATTCCAAAGTTCCCTCTGTGACCTCCCAAACTCCACATTCCCATTTAGAACCTGCTGCCTGGGGCCTGCTGCAAAATCCTGGGAATGAAATCCAACAATCATTAGGATGGACACCGGGAGCGGATATTGGGATATCCAGTATCCCATATTGGATATCCCAATATCTGCTCCCGGTGTCCATCCTAATGATGGGACTCCAGAGCCCAGCGTTATCCCAGGCTTCTTTCCTCATGGAAAGCTGTTAAATATCCAGGTTATCCAGGCGCAGCCGGTCCCTCTCCCCATGGAATCCTTTCCACCTGGGGATGGATGCGCCGTGTTCCATTTTCCGTGGAATCTCCAGCCCAGGATGCTGCAGGGAACTAAATAATAGAGCCGAGAGATTAAATAATTCATCCCAAAAAAGGAGAGGAGCTGGGAGTCGCAGGCAAGGGAATAAATGGGAATAAATGGAAATAAAAATATAAATATAATTTGTAAATGTATATGCTTATAAATTTATTAATTTGTTGGTTCATTAGTTTATTAATTTACCAATGTAGTAATTGATTAATTTATTACTTTATTAATTTATTAATTTTTATTCTTTATAACGGTATAATTTCTAGATTTAAAGATATCAATATTTCTCTATTTCCAGTGGTTCGGCTGAGCAGGAAAAACATGAAGATTTGGGAATGATGACGAGCAGGCTGCCTCCTCCTGGGAAGTGCAGGGAAGAGGGATCTGGGGCTGGGAAGGCTGGAAAATCCTGGAGGAGTTAAGGTGGGGGATAAGAGCAGTGGGATGTTTTCCTGTAGGAAGCAATGGATGAGAATCTGGGATACCAGGAGCGTTCTGGAGTGGAGAGGGAATGTGGGGGAAGAGTGTGCCTGATGGGAATTGGAATGAGAATCCTGGAATGGTTTGGGTCAGAAGGGATCTTAGATCCCATCCCATTCCACCATCCCAGGCTGCTCCAAGCCCCGTCCAGCCTGGCCTTGGACACTTCCAGGGATCCAGGGGCAGCCACAGCTTCTCTGGGAATTCTATCCCAGCCCCTTCCCACCCTCCCAGCCAGGAATTCCTTCCCAACATCCCATCTATCTCTGCCCTCTGGAAGTGGGAAGCCATTCCCTGTTTCCTGTCCCTCCATCCCTTCACCCAAATCCCCCATGTGCCAATCCCAGGAGGTTTTGGATGTTGTTCCAGTGGCAAATTCCCAAAGCACGGCTGCTCCCGATGCCCCAGTGGGCCCATATTCCCAATTAGCAGCTGTGAGATTCCCAGTAGGAATGACAAAATAATGGGAATTATTCCTTAAGAGCCAGAGCAACCCCCTCGGACCCTTCCTTCCATTCCCTGGCACCATTCCCCCCTGGATAAATGGGAATGCTGCGAGCAGCCACCAAACTGGGGCGGAAAACCCAAATTAAAATCCACTTTTAACCATAAATTTCCATAAATATTCCAAGATGGGCCTTTCCTTCCTTTGGACTGAGGTTTCCCTTCAGTTTAAAAAGCAGGAAAAGGAAAAAAGAAATCCAGGAAAAAGAAAAAAATCCAGGAAAAGAAAAAAAGGGAATACAAGGAGGGCCTTGCGGGGAAGGGATTTGCCAGTTTGTTTTCCCATTTTTTCAAGGAGGAAAGGGGAGGAAAAAGGTTCAAATCAAGGAAAAGAGGGATAAAAGGAAAGGAAAAAAAGGATCAAATGAAAGGAAAAAAGGGATCAAATGAAAGGAAATGCTGGAATTTCCTTGAAAGGTGCCTGGGAAGTGCTGCAGGAGCAGCAGGATTGTGATCCTAATCCCTGCCTGCTCCAGTCCCCCAATCCGGGAGCATCCCATGGGATGCACCCACTGTTCCTGGGATGCTGATTCCCATATTCCCACTGATTCCCAGATTCCCTGGATTTTTAACCCCACAGAGGCAGGAGCTCTGCCCTCAGCCCCCACTGGCCAAGCCCTGCCCTTTTCCAGCCGTATTCCTACAACTTCCCCCTTTCCCTCCATCCCATTGTGCAACATTCCCTCGGAACCAACCCACTCCTGGCATCTCCCGGATGTTTAATTCCCTTTGGATGAAGGAAATGGAAAAATTGACCAACAATTCCATGCATCCAAGGCTGGCCTTTGGAGTGGGTGTTTATGGAAAACTCCTGTGCCAACATCTCCTCATTTTTCCTGCTGCTCTGGCACCAGGAAGGACAAATATTTATATTCCAGGCTTTTCCGATTGTTTCCATGTTGAACAGCTTTCCAAGGAACTCTTCATGTGGTTCCAAGGATTTGCCGTTAATTTTCACTTCCAATTGGATCCAGCTTTCCTCCAAGATCTTAAAGTTGGGAAGGATTTGTTTTGGGAATGTGGTGCCGGATTGGCACCGCTCAGGGGGTGGGAATGTCACATTCCTGTTTTATTTAAAGGATAATTAAGCTTGGAATATTATATTCCCAATCCCTGGGGGTGTTTCAGGCCAGGTTGGAGCAACCTGGATTAGTGGGAGGTGTCCCTGCCCACGGCATGGGGTGGAATGGGATGAGCTTTAAGGTTCTTTCCCAAAACAATTCCATGATTAAAGTATTGCTCCTCCTTTGGAGAAATTAATTCAGCGGGAAAATCCAGGTGAGCGTCCCTCCAGCACCTCCAAATCCCGGGAAACGCTCCATGGGATGCTCAGGCTCATCCATCTCATCCATCCCATCGCACCCCATCCCATCCCGGGATTTGCCTTTCCCTCCTCTCCGCCTCCTTCGGGAAAGCAGGAAGAGGGAAGTGGCTCCCTGCTCCCTCCCTTCCACATTTAATCAAAGGAACAAAAGATCAGAAACCTGGCAAAAATCCTTAATAATTCACCGGCCTTGGGTTGTTCCGGTACCTCAAATTTGCAAACATTCCGGCAGCTCCTGACACCTTCCCTCGCTCGCCATCCCATCCCAAACAACCCGGGAATGCCGGCTGGATCCACCTGCCCTCATGACGTTAATCAGGGATGTGCCTGGGAGTGGCCCCGCTCCCGGGAAAACGCAGCACGTTTGACCCGGAACCGTTGTTAGGAAGAGAAAACCACTCCAGGGCTTTTCCCACCGCCTGACGGAATCCAGGGATTATCGGGCATCCATTCCTTCCAGGTGAACGGGAGCTCCAATCCAGGATTCCATCCCGCCCCGCCTCTCCAGGTGCTTTTCCTTGGGGTGTTTGGGTCAGGATTGGGGCAGCACCGAAGCTCGGCTCCTTTTCCTTGGGCTGTTCCCATTCCGGGATTCGGGAGCCAGGAGTGGATCGCAGCTCTCAGGGTTCTCTTCCCAAACTAATTCCAGTGTCTGGCAGGTGCCGGAGCTTTGGGATGCGGGAGCTTTGGACTCGGGTAATTATCCTTGGATTTTAAGCTGATTATGGCTACTTTGGAGCGGTGTTTGTTTGGTTTCCCCACGCTCGGTGTTTGCTCGGCGGCTCCCAAAGTCAACACGGGCCTGGTCAAACATTCCCGGTTCCCCCCGTGGCCCTCTTCCCAAGGATCCGCTCCCAGAAACAGGGACGGGGAGCTGGGAACGCGCTGCCCCGGCGGCATGAAGGAAATCGGGATTGTCCCGAGCCAAGTGGCTGCTGCTCAGGGATGTCACCGCAGAGGGGACGCGGTGCTGGAATTCCGGGAAGCATCCCGAGGGATTGGGATTGTCCCAAGGGATTGGGATTGTCCGGGCTCTCGGTGAGGCCGGGATGAACTCGGGAGGACAAATGTCCTTGTCGCTGCCTGTGGCACCAGGATGGGAGCAGGGTTTTTATGGAGCAGGATTCCATGGAGCAGGATTCCATGCAGCAGGGTTTTTATGGAGCAGAATTCCATGGAGCAGGATTCCATGGAGTATTCCCAGACCCGCAGAGCACCCGGGGCTCGGTGTCACCGGCATCCTTCGGTCAGCGCCTCATCCCTAATTAGAGTAATTGACTCCAGGAGCAGCAATTAATGCCTGGAGCAGCATCCGCAGGCGTTCCCAGCTCCCAGCCCTCAATCCCTCTGGAATTGATGATTCCCATGGGAACCCCTGGAGGTGCGGCACAGGTGGGATCCTGCTGCTTTCCCGGCATGGACATGGCATCCCAGTGGGATGAGCCAGGCCGGGAATGGGCTCCGCGCTCTCATCCCAGGAAAATTCTGCAGGTATTTCATCCTTAATGAAAGTTCTTCTTTTCCTTCCTCAACAAACTCGGAATTACTCCAGAGTAATTCCAGGCTATCCCAAAACCCGGGATCCCTCTGCCAAGGACCTGTGGAGCTGATCCAGGTTTTTTTCTGTCCCAGCTGTGCCAGCGCCTTTCCCGCTCATCCCAGCACCAAGGATCTGCTGCTCCTGAGGGAAGGGCACCCAGCAGGGCAGAGCCTCTCCCACAGCTCCTGGAAAACCAAAGATTTCCCAGGAATGGAGCAGGGATGCTGGACAAGCGCCATGGGATGTCCCTGCAGGTCCATGTGGATCCATGAGGAGGCTCAGGATCCCAAAATTCCTGTGCCAGCTGCTGCAGTTGGCCAAGGTAGGAAGGGGCTGGTGGAGTCCAGAATTCCTGTGGGATCTGGGTTGGACAGGTTGGAAAAGCTCCTGATTGGTCGTGGGAGGCTCCCCCTGCTCCTCCCGCTGCCACTGTTGGGGATCCCGGGATGCGGCTCCAGCCCTGGCCTGCATCCCATGGATTGCAAATTCCAGAGAAAAAGCTGCTCCTCCTTCCGCTATCTCAGGGTGCTCCAGCCCGGCCTTGGACATTCCAGGGATCCAGGGGCAGCCACAGCTTCTCTGGGAATTCCAGCCCAGCCCCTCCTCACCCTCCCAGCCAGGAATTCCTTCCCAATATCCCATCTAAATCTCCACTTTTCCAGTGGAAAGCCCTTCCCTGCGTCCTGCCCCTCCATCCCTTATCCCAAGTCCCTCTCCAGCTTTCCTGGCAGGCTCTGGAAGTGGCTCAGATCTCCCTGGAGCTTCTCTCAGCAGGAATTCACCTTCCAATGGTCAACCGCAAACCCCGAAAAAATCCATAAAAAGCCAGGAAGCAACCAAGCAACGCCTCCAGCGCTCCGGGAACATCAATTCCCGGGATTGGCAGGGAATGAAAGCATTCCCTGCTCCCTGCCAGCGCTGGGCTGAGGAGCCGCTGCCGCCGAGCGAAATCCCAACCGCGCTCCTGCCACACATGGCTAATGAGCCAACAGCCCCGAGGAGCCGCAGCTTCCCCTCATTCCCACTCTGGAGCCGCGTTCCCGCTTTTCTGTGTTCCCTGGCACATCCATGAATATAGATTGACCTTATTAGAGCAGCGGCTGCCGCTGCCGGCAGCAGTGAGGCCTCGTTCGCGCAAATGAGAGCTGTCAGCGGGAAAGTCATGGAGCAGCGGGAAGCGGGAGCAGCTCGGGAGGGGAACGGCCGGGATTGGGAAGCAGGTAGGGAAAGAGGATGGATGGCGGGATAAAATATCCCGCTCGGGACGGGATGCTCGAGCGCAAGTGGAGTTGGGCATTTTTTAGTGGTTTCTTGCTCAGGATGATTTTCTCCTTTTCCCTTTCTTCCTTTTCCTTCCTCCCTTTCCCTTCCTCCCTTTCCCTTTCTCTTTCCCTCTTTCCTTCTTTCCTTCTCTCCTTTTTCCTTTACCCCTTTCCTTTCCTTTCCTTTCCTTTCCTTTCCTTTCCTTTCCTTTCCT
>VZTE01000844.1:46968-80632 GCA_013397775.1 Eulacestoma nigropectus | reverse complement strand
AAAAAATCCTGGAATGGTTTGGGTGGGAAGGGACCTTAAAGCCCATCCCATCCCACCCCCTGCCAGGGCAGGGACACCTCCCACTATCCCAGGCTGCTCTAAGCCCCGTCCAACCCGGCCTTGGACACTTCCAGGGATCCAGGGGCAGCCACAGTTTCTTTGGGAATTCCATCCCAGCCCCTCCCAGAGAACAACTCCTTCCCAGTATCCCATCTATCCCTGCCCTCTGGCAGTGGGAAGCCATTCCCTGTGTCCTGTCCCTCCATCCCTTGTCCCCAGTCCATCTCCAGCTCTCCTGGAGCCCCTTTAGGCCCTGCAAGGGGCTCTGAGGTCTCTCCCTGGAGCCTTCCTTTCTCCAGGTGAACATTCCCAGCTCTCCCAGCCTGACTCCAGAGGGGCTCCAGCCCCGGCAGCAGCTCCGGGGCCTCCTCTGGAATTGCTCCAGCAGCTCCAGGTCCTGCTGCTGTTGGGATCCAGAGCTGGAGGTCTCACCTGAGGGAGTGGAGGGGGACAGTCCCCCCTTTCCTGCTTCCCACACTGTGGGAGGATCCCGGGAGATCCTTTGGGGGTTGATGGTGCTGGAGGCCGCTCCTGCTCCCGGAGCCCTCAGGAATGACGGGGTCAGGGGATTTGGGATGAGCTCGGTGCCACCTCGTCCCCTCAGACGCCTCCAAACACCGGGAGGTGCTGCCTCAGAAACCTCTCCCGGTGCAGCCGCTCTGGGGGCCGCTCTCAAGGCGCCTCCAGCTTCGCCTCCCGCTGTATCCCGGAGAACTGGCAGGGAAGCTGCTCCCCCAGATCCCTCCTCTGTATCCCCATGGATAAAACCGGGATAGCGGGACACCTGTGGCTTCAAGGAGCAGCTCCCCCAGCCTCCTTCTGGCACGGCTGCGTTTTTAATCAGCTTTTCTTGATTTAATTTCCAACCTCTTTCTTCTCCTGGCGTTTTTATCTCCGCTTTGGATGCACCAATCCCGAGTATTTTGTTCCCGGAGTCAGCGGGATGATCAAGGGGTTTGCAGCCTCCTGAATTATTCAGGATAACGGAGTTCCTCACTAAATATTTTTGCTTCCAGCCTGTCAGGGAGAAGATCACAGGAATATTTTGTTCATTCCACAATCTCTCTCCGAGCGCTGGTGACGGGCAAAGCGCTCCCATCATTTCCAGAGGCGTTCGTTAAGGGAGGGGCTCGTCATTAATTAGAGCAGCAGCGATGTCGTCGTCACCCCCACGGTGGCTTTGGGGATGCGGGGATGGCTGGGAATCTTCTCCAGGGCTTGGAGAGGGAATGGGGTTGTGCTGGTGCTGTTGGGTCGGGATGGGTGGTGGGAGGTCACCCCACGTGTCCCTGGCTGAAGGTGGCCCTGCCACCCCTCCAGGTCAGGGGACGCCGGTGCCTGCCTGGAGTGTCCTGGGTTGGGGACTCTCAGCTCAGCGGTCCCTGATTCCTGAGAGGGATGGAACCCCAGAATTCCAGAACAGGTGGGGTTGGAAGCGGCCTCTGCCCAGGCGGGGTCACCCAGAGCGGGTGACACAGGGACACATCCAGGTGGGTTTGGAATGGTTCCAGAGAGGGGGACAATGGCATGGCCTGGGTGGGACAGTGGCACATCCCTGGGGGGACAATGGAGTGTCCTTGGGGGGACAATGGAACGTCCTTGGTGGGACAATGACGTGTCTCCAGTGGGATAGTGGCACATCCCTGGTGGGACGGTGGCATCTGCTTGGTGGGATTATGGAATGTCCTTGATGGGATGGTGGCATGTCCCTGGTGGGACAATGACATGTCTTCGGTGGGACGATGGCACGTCCTTGGTGGGATGATGGCACATTCCTGGTGAGAAAATGGAATGTCCTTGGTGGGATGATGGCACATCCTTGGTGGGATGATGACGCATTCCTGGTGGGACAATGACACGTCCTTGGTGGGATTTGGTAGGGCAGTGGCATGTTCGTGGTGGGACAATGGCACATCCCTGGTGGGACAGTGACACATCCCTGGTGGGACAATGGCACATCCCTGGTGGGACAGTGACACATCCCTGGTGGGACAATGACACATCCCTGGTGGGACAATGGCACATCCCTGGTGGGACAGTGACACATCCCTGGTGGGACAATGGCACATCCCTGGTGGGACAATGGCACATCCCTGGTGGGACAGTGACACATCCCTGGTGGGACAATGACACGTTCCTGGTGGGACAATGGCACATCCCTGGTGGGACAATGACACATCCCTGGTGGGACAATGGCACATCCCTGGTGGGACAGTGACACATCCCTGGTGGGACAATGGCACATCCCTGGTGGGACAATGACACATCCCTGGTGGGACAGTGACACATCCCTGGTGGGACAATGACACGTTCCTGGTGGGACAATGGCACATCCCTGGTGGGACAGTGACACATCCCTGGTGGGACAATGGCACATCCCTGGAGCTGCTGCCACGCCCCACCCGTGCCTGGCACTTTGCCACCGATGTTCTTTGGGATTTGTGGTGGTTTTTCCTGAACCATTCCAACCCAAACAGCTCCGAGATCTCTGAGGTGTGACCTGCTCCCTATTACTCCGGAGCGGCACCACGGCTCCGCTTCCCGACGTTCCACTTCCATGTGCAGCATTCCAGGGCTCTGCTCCGCTCCATACTGTCACCATTATCCAACCTCTTCTTGTGATTACATCATAAAAATTCCTTGGATCTTGGAAGCAACCCGGGAATATTTGCATATGTATATCCTTCATTTTCGCAGCACAGCCTGGCTGCCAGATGGGAAAACCGACGGAGCCTCCAACATTTATCCCCGACTCCGCTGTTTTCCTGCACCGGGAACCGCGGCGGAAACGAGGTGGTTTTCCAGCCACTGCCAGGCCAAACCTTGGGATACTTTCACAGGGATTGGGGGAAAAGGGGAGGGGAACCACATGGAATCAATAAAAGGCCCTTTCCCAAAGTTTGTTTGTTTAATGGTGCGGAGAAGACTCCTTTGTGGGCCCTTGGAAAAATGGGATCATGGCACCGGCCGGGAGCAGCCTGCTCCAGAAATCCCTTTTTCCTTGGATTTCACCCCATGTCCAGCACATGGATTGGGTGCCCTGAACCCCGTGGCCCACACCAGGATTTATCCCAAAGAACCAGAGAGGTTTTGGAGGAAAACACTTTCGCTTGGGAACACAGGACACGAATTCCGATTTTTTTTATGTCTTTCCAAGCCCAGATTTCGGTGTTAGGGATGTAATGGTGTTTTTTGGGATAGAATTATGGTTTTTGGGATATAATGGTGATTTTTAAGTGTATGAGGGTGGGGTTTTAAGATGCGATGATGCTTTTGGGGGTATAATGATGTTTTTTGGGAAATAAGGGGTTTTTGGGGATATAATGATGTTTTTTGGGATACATGGTGGTTTTTTGAGGTATAATGATGCTTTTTAGGGTGTAATGATATGATTTAGGGTACGATGATGGTTTTTAGGGTGTAAGGATGTTTTTTGGGGTATGAGGATGAGTTTTAGGATGCAATGGTGATTTTTAGAGTGAATTTGTGGGGTTCAGGATATAATGATGTTTTTTAGAGTACAGTGATACTTTTTAGGGTGCAATGCTGATATTTTGGGATGTAGCAATGCTTTTTTGGGGGGTCTAATAATTTTTTTGAGTGTAATGATGAATTTTAGGACTTTCAGGGCATAACAGTTCCTTTTAGGGTGCAATGATTTGTTGGGGCGCCACGATGTCATTTTGGGGGAGCATTGAGGGGCACAATGGATTTTTTGGGATACAGTGATAATTTTTAGGATCTGAAAGTGTTGCCCCACATCCCTAAGATGATCTGGGATCTCTTCCCTGTCGGAGAGCGTGTAAGGGATTAATCACCCGCCCTAATTATTTTGGAACATCCCAAATTATCCGGGCAGAACAGCAGGAAAACAACGCGGCCTCGTCTTCCAGCAGAGCCTCATTCCAGGAATCCGTCATCTGTTCATTCCTTAAAGCTCTGACAGCAAAAACTGGGATCCGAACGTCCCTAAATGATTCCTGATGACACACAACGGGAATTTTCCAGTATTATTCCGGAAATGTAATGACAAGGGCCCTTCCACTGGGATTAATTGGCTCCTAAGTGGTTGCATGTGTTGTGTTTGGAGTGCTCGGATCCCGGGCTTGGAATCCTGCTGGAGGTGGGAATTCTGGGCTTGGGGAAGGGATTGATCTGGCTGCAAAGGGCGGAGCGTGGTTTTCCAGGATTGGGATTTGAGCATCCAACAAATAGACTGGAAAAAGAAAAAATTGTTAAAAATATGGTTTTAAGGAGAAAAGGTTGGTTGGGTTTTTTTTTTTTTTCCCTAAAAATCCACACTGGATTTTTAAAGCAAATTCCAGATTTTATTTTGGTAGGTTTTTTTACTTTTTTAGGATTTTTCAGGATTGTGGAACCACCCAGGATCTGTAAATCCAGGAGCACCAGGGTTTCTGTTGGAAGGTGCAGAGCTGGGAAGGTTCGTGGAGTCATGGAATTCCAGGATGGTTTCCAGATGATCCCGTTCCACCCCTGCCATGGGCAGGGACACCTCCCACTATCCTAGATTGCTCCAAGCCCTGTCCAGCCTGGCCTTGGACACTCCCAGGGATCCAGGGGCAGCCACAGCTTCTCTGGGAATTCCATCCCAGCCCCTCCCCACCCTCCCAGGGAAGAATTCCTCAACTTTCCCCAGGATGTATTGGATACCATGGGATGGGTGATGGAGAGGCAGCAACGGAGCAGAAGTGGCTTTGTGAGTTGCCAAAACCCTGGATTTTGTCCTGCTAAAGCTGGGTCTGTGCTTTGTCCAAGGATCTAAAAATCCCCCTCAAATGATCCGTGAGTTCCTTAGGAATTGGGCTGGGAGCTGGGAAACTGCTGGGTTTAATTAATTCCCTGGATTTATTGACCCTGAGGGAAAGCCGAGAACAGTGACAGGACCTTGACAGAAATTCTGCGAGGATGAGGAATCCACGATAACCCATGAAATCCTGGAGGCCTAATAAAAAAAGGGAAAAGCAGGGATGTGAATTCCCTTTGGGAGCATCCCAAATACAGCAGTGGATCAACTGTGATGCCCCATCCCTGGAAATATTCCAGGTTGGACCGGGCTTGGAGCACCCTGGGATAGTGGGACGTGTTCCTGTCATGGCAGGGGTGGGACTGGATCAGCTTTAAAGTCCCAACCCAAACCATTCCAGGATTCTCTGCAATCCCATCCCACGGAAAAATGGGATAATTGCTATCCCTTGTGCTTTCTGTGTGCCTGGGGAATTCCCAGCTCGGAGGGATGGATGAAGAGATTTTGGGAAGAAGCAGATTCTGGGTTGGAAAGGGACGCGTGGAGGTGGCTCATCCACACCATCCATGACTCTTCCCGCAGGGATGGGAATGCTCACGGGTTCAGGGCCATTCCTGGTGTCCTTGGGGGGACAAGATCCTCCTGGAGCTGTTCCGATGCAATGGCCAGAGCCATCTATGCCTCCGCATTCCCGACGGATTCTACGGTACCTTGGGCAGGTCACCTTGGGAGCCGCCACCGAGATTTTCCATCCAATCCCAGCGGCGTTCCCGGGGTTGGGAACAGGGACACTTCGCACCCACTTTATTTATATCCAGTGGCTGTTCCCTGGCGGAGGGAGAGGATAACTCTTCCCTGCAGAATTCCATGGCTTCGTGCTCCGTCGGATTTTAAATAGCACAGGGGAATAATGGGACTTCTTGGTTGGATGGGCCGAGGCTGAATCCGACCTTGAGCCCGCGCTCTCCTGACTTTGGAACTCCAGAGGGACACGGAGTGCTGCCTTTCCCTTTTTTTTCCCTTTTTAAACAACAGATAAATCCCAGGAGCCCTGGAGCAGGAATTGCAGCCGTGGCTGCTGTGATCCGTGAGGAGTTTTCACAGCTTTCCTTCCAGCTGGAAGATTGCTCCAGTCGGCTGTGACTGGCTCGGGAAAAAGCTGAAGCAGCCTCATCTCGTCCTTCCGAGGGCACCTGGATGAATAGGGACATCTTCCCGGCACAATTCCTTCAGCTGGGAATGGTGATGATTGATTTGGGATCATTTGGGATGTGCGGGTTTGGCTCAGCAGAGCTCTGGGAATATCAACAGGGGCGTCACGGAGTTACTTGAATTTTTCCTAATTTTTTTTTTCGGGATGCTGTGATTCCCAGCCGGACTTCTGGAGGCAGGAAGGGCCAGGCAGAGGAGCACATCCATGACTTTTGGAAGCTTTTGGAGACTTTGGAAATCCTTTTAGTGCTTAGGGAGGGAAGGAAAAGGCCCTGGCACGGGAAAAGCAAATCCCACAAAAAAAAAAACGGAGCAAATCCCAGTCCCTGCACTCGTTTTCCTCTTAAAATCTGGAGTTTTTGTGGATTTTGTGGAGGCTGGGATGGGCCAAAAAATGGGATGCTGGATACCCCACGGTGGAGGTGGGAGTGATGCCAAACTCTCCTGGGAGAAGGGAAAGAGCAGCTTAGGGAAAATGGGATGGATTTTCTCTCCAGCCCCGGGAATGCTGCAGTGCTTCTGAAGCGACTTTTTGAAGTGGGTTTTTTATTTGAATCCCAGATTCCCTGAGGCTGGAAAAGACTTCCAGGATCATGGATCCAACCTGTGGTGGATCAACACCGTCTCACCCAGCCCAGAGCACTGAGTGCCACATCCAGGAATTCCTTGGAAACCTCCAGGGTAGGGGGCTCCAAACCCCTCTGGCAATTCCAATGTTTAACAACCCTTTCCATGAGGAAATTCCTGCTGATGTCCAGCCTGAACCTCCCCTGGAGCAGGCTGAGGCCATTCCCTCTCTTCCTGTTGCTGTTTGCGTGGGAAAAGAGGCTGAATATATTTGGAAATGGCTTTTAGTGGGATTTTCCCTGTGTTTTCCCATGTGAGGCTCCTTGACCTGCCAGAGTGAGAGAATGAAATCCCGTGGGTCCCCTGGGATTTGTTTTTGGGCCCTTTTGGGTCACAGAAATCCCAAACTTTCTGACATCCGTTGGAAATCTTTCCCCTGGCTGGAATTTGGGCAAAGCTGAGGGGAGGAGTCGCTCCCTGAGCTGCGGGAGGGGTGAGGGGACACAGATCCCGGAGCCAAGGGCTCACCCCTATTCCCAGCCGGCAGAGTTGATGCCGGCTGGCTCTGCAGCCAAGGAAACCTCCCTTCCAAGGAAACCTCCCTTCCCTCCCTATTCCAGAGGCAATTTCCACCTTGCTCCGGGAAAGCGGCCGCTCGGAGCAAGCCAAATTCCGTTTGTTGTTCCGCCTGTGCTGGGAGCCGGAGCTTGGGAGCTCTTCCCGGCATTCCAGCCCCTTCCCAGCCTGACAGCCCCTTTCCTTCCCGGCAGGGAACAGCCGGATCCCTCACTCATGGCCCCAATCATCTCCCTGCTCCAGCTTTAGGAAGGAACGAGCTCCGAAGCTGTCCTAATGAAGATCTCCGTGGAGCTGACAGTGGGAAGAGCTGGAATGCGGAGCTGCAGCTCCGTGCCTCAGCTGTTTCTTCTCGAGCTGCCACTGGAAAATTCCGGAGGCTGGGGATGATATTTTTAATGTGGCAGCACTGACGGAGAGAGATCCCGATTATTCCCATCCACCTTGGGCTGGGAGCGGGGATGAGACGGGGCTGCTGCTCCTGGAGCTGCCCCTGGCACTGTGAGAGGCCTGAGCTGTTCCCAGCTCCCAAAAATTGTCCTCCACCTCCCAAATTCCAGCTCCTTTGGAGGTGAAGGTCTGGAGTGTCTTGAGCAACTCATCCTGGGCTCTTTCCTGGCAGGAAAGGGGGGATTGTCCCCTCTGCCCGCTCAGCTGAGACCCCACCTGCAGAGCTGCTCAGCTCTGGATCCCAACACCAGCAGGACCTGGAGCTGCTGGAGCAATTCCAGAGGAGGCCCCGGAGCTGCTCCCAGGGCTGGAGCCCCTCTGGAGCCAGGCTGGGAGAGCTGGGAATGTTCACCTGGAGAAGGGAAGGCTCCAGGGAGAGCTCAGAGCCCCTTGCAGGGCCTAAAGGGGCTCCAGGAGAGCTGGAGATGGACTGGGGACAAGGGATGGAGGGACAGGACACAGGGAATGGCTTCCCACTGCCAGAGGGCAGGGACAGATGGGATACTGGGAAGGAATTCCTGGCTGGGAGAGTGGGGAGGCCCTGGCACAGGTTCCCAGAGAAGCTGTGGCTGCCCCTGGATCCCTGGAAGGGTCCAAGGCCAGGCTGGAGCACCCTGGGACAGTGGGAGGTATCCCTGCCCATGGCAGGGGTGGGATGGGGTGAGCCTTAATGTCCCTTCCAACCCAGCCCATTCCAGAATATTCTGGAATTCCACGATCCATGTACCTGAGTCCGTGCCCAGGCCGGAGGCAGGACTCGGACAGTCGGGATTGAGTTGTCTCGGGATCATCTGGAAGCAGCCCCAGCCCCGGTGCCATAACCCGACTTGGGGGTGCCATCAGTGAAAATAAATCTGCCTAATCCCGAGGAATGAGCGGGAACAGCGGCAGCTCCGGGGAGATTAGAATCAAGTCTTGCGTTACAGCACTTGGAAGGGCCGGGGTTTACTTGGAAACCGAATCCCATTAATTAGCATTCTGCTAATGGCAGTCCTGGATAAATATAGAGTTCCCTAATCCCAACACGAGGCGCAGGTTGACATATTTAGATCGTTGATATCAAAGTCATTAACGCCTCTCCGTGGGAAACTGACTCCCAGGCAGGGCTGGAGATGGGATTCTCCCGAGCCAATCCATCTTCCTAACGCCCCGGCAGAGCCCGCGGATCTTTAGCCACCGACTGGATGCGGCTTCCCAGAAATGTGCTTGCATCTGTTAGAATTCCAGCTGGCTGGCGCAGCCAAAGGTCAGCTCGGCTCCAAGTGGGAAAACAGGATCCCAGGATGAGCAGCGCCGTTGTATCCATTGGGATGTGCCCCCCAAATCCAGGCGTGCGTCCCTTCCTCGGGCACGTGTGGGGGGTAAATTTATCCGGAGCGTTCCTCAGGCGGCCCCTGCGGTCCTGGAACTTCTCCAGGGTTTAGTGAACTCCAGGAACATCAAAGGATGGGAAAGGGCTGCTGGAGTTTGGGAATTTGGAGAGCTTAATGATCATTTGGCACTAATTAACCCCTAATTTAGGGGTGGTTATTGTCCTGATTAGCCCTCCCAGCTGACAGCAGGAGAAGGGAACACCTTCCTATAAAACCTGAGGGGAGGGAATTCCAGCATGGCAGAAGCATGGGATTGGGACCATTCCTGAGAGTCCACTGTGCGTATTCTTCATGGAATTATTGATCGGATCTTAGACGGAATTGTTCCCTGTGTGCATGGGGGGGGCTGGGATGGAATTCCCAGAGAAGCTGTGGCTGCTCCTGGATCCCTGGAAGTGTCCAAGGCCAGGCTGGAGCAGCCTGGGATAGTGGGAGGTGTTCCTGCCCATGGCAGGGATGGAATGGGGTGGGCTTTAAAGTCCCTTCCCACCCATCCCATTCCAGGATTCCATGAAATGCCAATCCCTCTCCTACACCAATGTGTGGCGCTGGGAGCAGTGGCCGGGCAGGAGCCACTGGCATCCCGGGACAGCATTCCCGTGGAGTTTGGGGCCCTGGGATGGAACCACAAGGAGACGCCACATCTCCTTGTCCTTGGTTCCATCTGGGATTTTCATTGGATCGTAGTGACAGGGATTAAACAGCCCAGCTTTGGAATTGTCCAAAGGCCAGTCTTTTCCAGGAGATCTCCCTCCATGGTGCCATTTGAGGCCGAGCATTCCACTTGGAATCACCTCTGCCATATCCAAACGAGGGCAGCGCTTCCCAAGGATCCCACCCCGGGCATGGAGAGCCCATGGGTGCTCCCTGCCTCCCGAAATCTGGCTGGATCTGGGCTCTGAGGGGCGTCCTTGGGATGGGGACACGTGGGAACACCTCCCCATTCCCTGGAGCCATTCCTGGCCCACTGTGGTGTTGGGTTATTCCCACCTCTCCAAGACCAGCCTGGGAGTGGGAGCATCACCGGACTGGGATAAAAACCTGGAAAAATGCCGTGTTTTCACACAGGAGGTTGGAATCCAGGCAGATCCCACGGGATCCTGGCCTGAGCATCGCTTCCCTGCGGGTTAACCCTGGGGGGATCCCCTCTCTGAGTACCGAGGGCTCCAAAAACACGGAATAAACTCCGAGAGGAGGGAAAAATGCTCGGAGCACGTGGAGCTGGGAGAGCCTGTTTGGACAGCAAGTTCTGGGGGGTTTTTGCAGCTGGGAGGTTTTGTTCCTCATAAAACCTGCTCTTGGCTCGTGGATTGGGAATGACACTTATCTCATGGATGGAGCCAGACGTGTGTCAGCCACATTCCAGGGGCATGGATTCCCCAGTGTTATTCCCACCTCTGATTCTGGGGGGTGGTTTCAGCCAGCCTTGAAACCCCAAAGCAGATGCAGCCAAAGGATTTTGGAATGTTCTCAATCCATAAAATCATGAAATAAATCGGAAAAGAACGTCAGAAGCTGCAGGAAAACTTGGGATTTGGATTGGGAAATGCAGTTGATGGGAACAAATATAAATATCCATCATTTTTTTCATTCAAAAAGGAGGTGTGGGGGTGGAAAAATTCCTGATCCTGAAAATGGCTGGGGTGATTTGTTCCTCAGAGCTGGAGGCAGCTTTGGATGGAATCCTCCTCCCAAGGAAAAGGGAGCAGAGGAAAAGATTCTCCAAGGAGGAAAGGCTTTAATGAGCTGCGAAGCCCTGATCACCCACGGAGAGCTGAGATTAATTAGGAGCTGCTGAAAGCCAAGCTTAATTAGGAGCTTGAGCCGCTCCCGAGGTGCGCGCAGGCTCCGAGTGCCGGGAAGGGCTGGGATTGCCGCTGGATTCCCTCCCTTGGCTTCCCTGGGATGGAGAACGGGGCTGTGCCCACCAAAGCCTGGCCCAGCTCCTCCAGGTGTCCCAGCTGCTCCAGGTGTTTCGTGTCCCTTTGGAATGCGGTGCCCGGGAATGAGGCTGGGAAGGGAGAATGCTCCGGAGAAGAGCCTGCGCTTGGATTCCCTGCTGGATTTCCGTGTCTCCAGCATCCTCAGGGATTCCCTGCTGCTCTTGGCTCTGTCCCATCCTGGCTCCGTCCCCAGCACCATCCCAGGTCTGGGGGTGAGGTCCCAGTGCCTGCAGGGGCTCCATCGGGAACGGAGATCCCACGGCCTGGGAGGGAGAAGCGGAGCCCTGATGTCCCTATGGATCCGTGGGCTCCAGCAGCTCCTTTTCCCGGGTCGCTCCCAGTGGTGGAGGGATGAGTTTGGGTGGCCACAACATCCCAGACCACAAATTCCCGTTTCTTTGAATCAGAGAATTGTGGAATCCTGGAATGGTTTGGATTAGAAGGGACCTTGAAGCCGATCCATCCTGCCATGGGCAAGGACACCTTCCACTGTCCACTCCAAGCCCTGTCCAGCCTGGCCTTGGACACTTCCAGAGATCCAGGGGCAGCCACAGCTGCTCTGGGAATTCCATCCCAGCCCCTCCCAGAGAACAATTCCTGCCCAATATCCATCTCTCCCTGCCCTCTGGCAGTGGGAAGCCATTCCCTGTGTCCTGTCCCTCCATCCCTTGTCCCCAGTCCCTCTCCAGCTCTCCTGGAGCCCCTTTAGGCCCTGGCAGGGGCTCTGAGCTCTCCCTGGATCCTTCCCTTCTCCAGGTGAACATTCCTTTTCCAGAGCCTCTCCACCCTCCCAGGGAGGAATTCCTTCCCTGTTTCCAACCTAAACTTCCCCTCTTTCACTCTGAACCCACTCCAGCTCCTGAGGAAACTTCCAGGATGCTTCCCAATGCATCCCCATTCCCGGATCTCCCCCACGTGCACGACCTAATAACGAGCGCTCACGAAACATCCGAAACCCGGGAAATTTATGGAGCGTGACCCAAATTGAATTCTCCATTACAGCAGGATAATTGATTTTTTAGAAGAGATTAAATTTATTTTCCGCCTCACTAACGAACAGCCAGATTTCCCTTAATTGCTTGGAATGCAGAGTTGGGATGATTCATTAAAGCCGGAACATGCCTGGGTACATTACACTGTGACTAAAGCTTCCCTGCTTGGAGCAATTAAAGCGGAGAAATTCGGGATCTCGCAAGGAATTGGATAAAAATTCCAGCTCGGGGTGTCTTATTAAGTTCCTCAAGGAAAAACTCAACAAATTCTCCCCGTTCTCCAGGGAATCGTTTGGTGATATTTCCCCCCCCCCCCGCCTGGCGTTGTTTTCTCCTCGTGCCAGCCCCGCAAAGAAGTGGTGTCTACGAGACAGATTTCGTGCCTTGCTTCACAGTTTAATTTTATCAATCACAACATTTAGAGCCCGAATTGACAGCAGCGAGGAGACATCCCCAGATTCCGAGGGGAGGAATTTTGGGCGGAATCTCGGAGCATTTGGTAATTATAGACACACATTGCAAAAATAAAGGTAGTGGTTGAGGAAAACAGGAGTGAGCGGAGGGGGAGGAGGCTTGGAGCTGGCGGGGATAAATGAGGATTGCTTGGCACGTTTGAATCCAATCCCGCCCAGGCTCCAAGGGCTCGTGGAAAAAGCGGAGATGGATACGGAGCCAAGGCTGGGATGGACACAGGGAGAGGGGCTGGGATCCTTGGAAAACCAGTGGGATGGTCATTGCTGGCATCACCTCCTGGCAGGGTTACAGTTCCCACTGCCAGAGGGCAGGGATAGGCGGGATATTGGGAATATTCCCTGGGAGGGTGGAGAGGCCCTGGCACAGGGAAGCTCTGGCCTCCCCTGGATCCCTGGAATGTCCAAGGCCGGGTTGGATGGGGCTTGGAGCAGCCTGGGATAGTGGAAGGTGCCATCAGGAAGGTGGGACTGGCTGAGCTTGAAGGTCTCTTCCCACCCAACCCATTCCAGGATTATTCCTGCAGTCCTGGTTCCCGCAGGCCTGCTCAGTGCAGAAACCACCTTGGAATCCGTGGAATGGCAGAGTGTTCAAGAAGGGAGGAAATTCCCAGCCTTTCCTCCCGTGGGATGGGCAGTGCCGGGTTGGCTCCTGCGGAATAATTTCAGGGAAGAATTTGGGATGAGCAGCTGCTCTGGACCGTGATTAAGGGGTTTGATGAGCAGTTTTCCAGGAGCGGGGCTGGGATTGGGATTCATGAGCATTTCCCAGTCCAGGATCATCATTTACTCCCTGCCTGGAGCCCACAGGTCAGAAAATTCCAGCTGGATGCTGTGAGCAGCTCCCACAAAGGTTTCCCGGGAAAAAGCAGCCTTTAATTAGCAGGAACTCCGAGGTGCCACTTTCCCAGACATCTCGTCAGTGACGTTAATTAGGGAAAGGCTCAGCACGTGTGTGGTTTATCCTGGTTTTTCCCTCCTGTCCTGCTTTTCCTGGGGTTTTGCTGGGCTGGCAGTGGGTGCCTGTGGGTTGGGATGGGGTTCTGGCCACCAATCCATCTTTTCTCCTGTTTGCATCCAAGATTTCTCATTGTGGATGCATCCATCTCCCTGCTGCTGGTCCTGGCTGTGTTCTGTGAGAATCTTGGGATTAAGGTTTCCGTGGACAGGGATACAGCTGTAATTTTATAATCTTTTTTTGCTGAATGAGTTTTGGAGCTCGGGTGGATTTGAGGGGGAAAAGCAGCGAGGCTTTCCTGAGATATAAATATGGATTCTCCATCCCTGGAATTGTCCAAGGCTGGGTTGGAGCAACCTGGGATAGTGGGAGCTGTCCCTTCCCGTGGAATGGGGTGGAATGGGATCAGCTTTAAGGTCCTTTCCAACCCAAACCATTCCGGAATGCCACGATTCATCCAAACTGGGGAGGTCTAAACCTGGGAAGAACCTGCAGGATGGCCCAGGAGCTGCGATGCCGATGGGCTGCCGGATCCACACCGATGGATGCAGGGAGAGATCCCGGGATTTCAGCCATTGGGTGGAGGACTGTGGGGTTTTAGGCAAACCTTTCAGGCCCGGGATGTGCAGCCCTAACGGGAATGAAGTGTCGATGTTTTGTCTCCTGAAAAATGGGATATTCCCACCCCGATCCCGGCGAGCTCCATCCCTCCCTGCCTCCCTTGGATGCCTTCAAAGCTCCTGCGCTGCAAGATCCTGGGAGGATTCCAGCTCCAGGAGGGAATAAACCGCTCCCGGAGGCGCTGCAGCGGGATGGCAGCAATTCCCGCGTGCCATCCTGATCCCGGGCTTTCCCTTTTTTTTTTTTTCCGGGAGATCAAGGGACGCACTGGGGAAGGAGCTGCCCTTTGTATCTGCGCGCTCCACATCCCTCGGAGCTGCTCCCGGGAAAGGGGAGATCATTAAGGAATAACGGATGGCTCCACCCTGCTCGCCGGTGCTGGGGAGCCTAATTAGAGATAACGAGGGAGGGAATCTGCGGGGCTTCGGCCTGCAGAGGCCACCAAGTCATTAATTATGCTAATTAGGGGCGGCTTTTGTCACCTCGGACAGAGCTGTGGAGCTCCCGCCCCAACTCATGGTGGGCTCACACCCAATTCCCTGCCCATCCCAGAGGATTACTCATCCCGCTGTTTGCTTTGGGATGTGTTTGGGGGATTCCAGAGGGTCCCAGGTGAGCTCCTGGAGGGGTTTTGGGGGGATGGAGCCGCAGAGCATTGCAGGAGGGGGGGTGAGAGAACCTGGATGGGGGCTCTGCTCCACCCACCGGAGCGGGGAACGTGGGATCTGGGATATGGAGAGGGGCTCCCTGAGGAGAGTTCGAATCCTCCTCAGATGCCCCTGGATCCCTGGAAGTGTCCAAGGCCAGGCTGGATGGGGCTTGGAGCAACATGGGATAGTGGAAGGTGTCCCTGTCCTGGGATTGGAATGGGATGGGCTTTAAGGTCCCTTCCAACCCAAACCATTCCAGGGTTCTGTGATTCCCAACACTCCACTTCCCAGCAAGCTCCAGCGCTGACGATGCCAGGAGCTGCAGATCCAGCCGGGAATATCCTTGTGCCTGCTGGAGGGGTTTGTGGAATGTCAAAAAGGGGCGATTCCTGGGGTTAAAAGATGGGATGGGATGGGATGGGACAGGACGGGACGGGACGGGACGGGACGGGATGGGTGGAACCAGCCTGGCCCTTCTCTGCTTGCCCAGAGCATCTCCGGGATACAGTCCCACACGACCAATCCCACTGATCCATGGTTTCCCACAACCTCGCTCCATGAGGAGTAATGGGTGTTGGTTGGCACTCACGATGCCCCCCAACCCCAGGGCTGCCTTTGGGGGTGCTGGTTCCAGCCGGTTGGAGCTGGGGGTGGAGCTCTGGGATGGCGTGCGAGGATCCTTCCAGCAAATCCTTGGAAAGGGCTTTTCCCAGCGCTGGGACTGGCAGCAGCACGGAGAAATCCTGGATCTAAAGTGGGGGATAACAGCCTTGCTTTTCCATGGCCGTTGTTTGGAGAGAAACATGGAAGTGCCCCATTAAACCCTTGGGTTGGGACATCAGGAGAGGCCAGGGGTCTGTTCTGGAATATTTTGGGTTGGGATATCAGGAGAGGCCAGGGTTCTGTTCTGGAATACTTTGGCCTAAGCCAGGCTTTGTGACGGAGAGGTCTGGCCTAAACCATGTCTGCCCTGATGAGCTCCAGCAGCACAGGAGGTAATTAAGGCTCTGTCTGGGCCTATCTGAGGCGATCCCAGCACCTCGTTACCCTACAGCTCGTTAATGCCCTTGGCAGGGGTTGAAGATCCTCCTGGAAATAAAAATATATGGAATTTCTTCTGCGTTGCTGAGGAGAAATGATAAACTGGGGCTCGCTGCTAACGAGGCCTGGCTTTGTCCAGAGGTGATCCACAGAGCCGGAGGAAAGGGAGAGGGGAAATGTGGAGAACTCCATGAGGTTTCTTCATGAGGTTGTTGGAAGCTTCGGGAAAATGAGGGAAAAAAGGTGGTGTTGGGGGTCATGAACCCTCGGGAGACACGGGCATGGATTCCTTATGTAGATCCATTATTTTTCCCCGTTTTTTATGGACACATCAAATCTGATAAGGAGCAGGTGATCCTCCTATCCTCTCTTTTCATGGAATCCTGGAATGGTTTGGGTGGAAGGGACCTTAAAGCTGATGCCGTTCCACCCCCGTGGGCAGGGATGCCTTCCACCTTCCAAGGTTGCTCCAAGTCCAGCCTGGCCTGGGAAGAGGGAACACCCAGGGCGAGAGCAGCCATGGAAACCAGGACGAGGATACGGCACGTCTGGTCCTTCCCGCCTTCCCACACAGTGATGTCGGCTGATCCCAGAGGGAAAACTGGCCGATCCCTTCGCCCATCCGTGGAGACATCTCTGGCCGAGTCTGCAGCTCCGGAGATAAACATCGGCACGGTCACTCCTCTCCCGGCCTTCCCGCTCCGTCTGCCCACCCGGAAACATCTCCAGGGCAGGCGCTCCCACCTTTCCGCACCCTGGGATACCATTGTGGTGATTCCCTTTAATTCCAGCAGCTCCTGCTCTCCGGCATTGACCAACACCGAACAAAGGGAGAGTTTCCTAAGAGGAGGCGGATTAATCATCCCAGCAAATGCAGCTTTTTAATGAGCTGAGATTTATGGAAAGAATTCCTCCCTGGGAGGGTGGGGAGGGGCTGGGATGGAATTCCCAGAGAAGCTGTGGCTGCCCTTGGATCCCTGGAAGTGTCCAAGGCCAGGCTGGACAGGGCTTGGAGCGATCTGGGATAGGGGAAGATGTCCCTGCCCTGGCAGGGGTGGAATGGGGTGGGCTTTAAGGTCCCAACCCAACCCATCTTGGGACTCTGTGACTCAAGAACATTCCCAAAATCCCAGCAGACCCTCCGTGCTGCCAACAGCCCTGCTCCAGGGGGGTTTGGGGCAGCTGGAGCGTGAAGCTGCCCGAGGGGTGGCCAAGGTGCCAAGCCATGCCCTTCTCCAGCCATGCCATGCCATGCCATGCCATCCCGTCCCATCCCATCCCCATCCCGTCCCGTCCCGTCCCGTCCCGTCCCATCCCATCCCATCCCATGCCATTCCATGCCACAGGAACTCATCCGCGCTGAAGGAAATGACAGCGGAGCTGTGATGCTCCGTGGAGTGTGGATAATGAAAATCCCAGGCCACGAGGCATCCACGGATAATAAAAGGAGATTCCTGAAACACTTCCGAGCACGAACCATCTGCTCGGCTGTGCTGGCCTAACAGCTCCAACTAATTTTTAATGCCGGTTTTATGACGGATCCGCGCATCAGCCCATCCGTGCATAAGGAAATCCAAGCTGGCCGCGCTTTGCCTGGCAAGGAATTTGTCTCCCGTTTTAATTCCTTTCCGTACATTGAAGGTGTAGTGGACCATGGAAGTGCCTTGTCTGCTTCATCCCCGAAGTGTCGGAGCTGCCTCCGCCTCCTCATCCGTGCGGAAAACAGGGAGAGGGAGGAAAACTGCCTGGCGCAGGACTCGCTCGCTGAGCACATCGGGCCACCAGCAGCAAGCCTGTTCCGTCAGGTTAATTAATTCTTATTAATTATGTCCCTTGGAATGTTCTCCGGGTCGGTGCTGCCCGCTGGGGTTTGCGAGGAGAGCTCGGCCGTCGCTTCCCGGGAAATCAGAGCAGGAGCTGGTGCTGGAAGAGGCTCTTGGGCTGCGATCTCGGCTGGGCTCTGGCTCTTTAATGAATTTTTAACGACTTTATCGGCTTCCAAACACATTAATTAATTAATTAATTTAGTTATTTAGTTATTTATCGCCACCCAGAAGTGGAACCGTTTGTCTGAGCAAGCCCCAGATGTTCGGGATGGCGCTGGAATAGGGTTGGATTTAGTCGCATCCAAACCTCAGCAGGGTTTTTGCCTGTTTCTCATGGAGTTTGCAGCCTGGCTTGGCTCTGCCCCTCTCCTGATTCCCAGGAGATTTCCAGGGTGAGCATCTCCTTATTTTGGCAAAACTCAAATGACCCTCGAATGCTTTAATTTGAGAGGACTCTGCTCCTGTTTCTTCAACTTTTCCCACCTTTTGGGGGAAAAAAGGGGGAATAATGAAGGGAGCTCAGCCAGGACTGGCATGGCCATGGTGTCCTGTCATCCCTCTTCCCTTCATGGTGACATTCCCATCCTCTCCATCCTGATATCCCTCTTCCTTTCATCCTAACCCCTCTTTCCTCTCCATCTTGTTATCCTTCTTCCCTTCATCCTGATATCCCTCTCCTCTCCATCCTGTTATCCCTCTTCCCTTCATCCTGACATCCCTCTCCTCTCCATCCTGTTATCCCTCTCCTCTCCATCACGTTCTTCCTCTCCCCTTCCACCACGGCGCCTCTGGAACACCACAGCTCCGAGTGATTTCCTTTGATTTCCTTTCTGGGCCAGCAACAATTCTGGGATTTAATTTATCCATGAAAACCTACAGCAGGACTTCAGGAAAGAGGGAGGTTTTTCCCGGCTCCCCTTTCTCCTCCCTTCCATGGGACCTGGAATGGGCTGGTAATTCCAAAGTCATTATCTGCTGATGTCAGGCCTTTGTTTGCTCTGGAATTCTCTCCCAAAGCCATCGAGATTCCTCTCCTGCCTCATCCCTCGGGATGAATGAGCTCCACTGTAGTCTGGGAATTTGGCTTGGCTGGGTTTGGTGCTCCTTGTCCTGTTTTTACTCATGGATTGGCCAGATGGAACCTTTTCTATGGGAAAAGCCTAAGGAATGAGTAACCTGTCTCCTTGAGCGAGGATCCAGACGGGCCGGATTCCACAAACCTTTTGGGATTCATTGGGATTTGAACAAATAAACTGCCAGTGCTGGATGGAGACGAGCTGAGGTGCGACCGTGGATAAACTGGGATTTTAATGGGAATATCTACAAGTCACGGCTCACGTGGAAGCTTCAATTCCAGTCTCCCTGGAAAAGAAAAGCTAATTAAAAATTCCCTAACGAGCCCGGGCTCGGTGGCTGAGCAGAAGGGAAGCACCTCCGAGCAGCAAATCCATTGCCAAGGACGGAAAACCCTCCAAGTGCAACGTGTTACAAGGAAAATGTCACTTTATTGGATGTTCCCTCGTCTCGCTAACGAGCTCTCGGGTTAATTTTAGCTCTTCCGCTGCGTCCCAGCTCCGTTGTTTCTGAGGAGCGTGGATCTCAGCTCCCTCCTCGGTGGGAGTTTTCCCTTTAACTCCCAGTGGGAATGGAGCTGTTCTCTCCCATTAGATCCCAGTGGGAATGGAGCTGTTTTCTCCCATTAGATCCTGGTGGGAATGGGATTGTTCTCCCAGTCGCTCGCGGTGGGAATGGGGCAGTTTTCTCGTTAACTCCCAGTGGGAATGGAGCTGTTCTCCCATTAGATCCTGGTGGGAGCAGGATTGTTCTCCCAGTCACTCTCGGTGGGAATGGGGCCATTTTCCCATTAACTCCCAGTGGGAATGGGGCTGTTCTCCCATTAGATCCTGGTAGGAATGGGGCCGTTCTCTCCCATTAGATCCTGGTAGGAATGGGGCTGTTCTCTCCCATTAGATCCTGGTGGGAATGGGGCTGTTCTCCCATTAGATCCTGGTGGGAGCAGGGTTGTTCTCCCATTAGATCCTGGTGGGAATGGGGCTGTTCTCTCCCATTAGATCCTGGTGGGAGCAGGGTTGTTCTCCCATGAGATCCTGGTGGGAATGGGGCTGTTCTCCCCTTAGATCCTGGTGGGAATGGGGCTGTTCTCTCCCATTAGATCCTGGCGGGAATGGGGCTGTTCTCTCCCATTAGATCCTGGTGGGAATGGGGCTGTTCTCTCCCATTAGATCCTGGTAGGAAAGGGGCTGTTCTCCCATTCGGTCCCATAGGGCCATTTTCCCATCAACTCCCAGTGGGAATGGGGCTATTGTCCCATTAGATCCTGGTGGGAACGGGGCTGTTCTCTCCCATTAGATCCTGGTGGGAGCAGGGTTGTTCTCCCATTCGCTCCTGGTGGGAATGGGGCCATTTTCCCTTAAACTCCCAGTGGGAATGGGGCTCTTTTCCCATCAGCAGCACCAACAGTGAGTCCAGCACTTCAAACCAAGCGATGGAAGGGGTTTGGTCTCTCCCATTCCTGATTTTCCAGTGGGATATTAAATGCATCCCTGGCCCCTCCGCCAGCTGCTGCATTCCCTGTTCCTGCCCGGAAGCAGAGCCTGCTTTGGGGAATTCCTCACAGCTGGCCTTGTTTGCTTAGGAAAATATTTATCCGAGGTGTCCTTCGGAGAGGGAGCCTTGCTGGGAGGCTTCCTGAGGAGCTGGGAGGGAATGGAGGAGCTGGGATTGCTGGGATGCCCAGCACACTTTCCATGGATATCCTGGAATTTGCAGGCTGCATCCAGCTCTGCTGGGGCTCCTTTCTGCTCCCCGAGTTTGGCATCCCACTGGGATCAGAGCATCCCGCTGGGATCACGGCATCCTCCCAGCTCTGAGACCTGCAGTGGGGGAGAGGAGCTGCCTGAGCCTTGTGGAGAGGTTTTCTAGAGTGGAAGGAAATCCAGGTGCACATGGAAGGAAATCCAGGTCCAGCACAGGTCAAGCCATGCCAGGGGAGGTTCAGGGTGGACACCAGCAGGAATTTCTTCATGGAAAAGGGTGGTCAGGCATTGGAATTGCCCGGAGAGCTTTGGAGTGCCCATCCCTGGAGGTGTCCAAGGAATTCCTGGAGGTGGCACTCAGAGCTCTGGGCTGGGGACAAAGAGGGGATGGGGCACAGCTTGGACCTGATGGCCTTGGAGGGCTTTTCCAGCCTCAGGGATTCTGGGAAAACCAGAACATGAATGGGAAGGGAATGTTGGGAGAAAGGAGGGAAAGGTGAGGGGTGGGGCTGTGGCAGTGCCCCGCCCGTGCACAGGCGGCACCGCGTGACATCGCCCTCGGCGCGCCCTGTCCGGCGCTGCCGGGAGCTCATCCGTGTCCGACAGCCACGGAAAACCAGCGCCGTGGATATTCTGCTCTGCCCAGTTACAGCTGGGACAATCAGACTCGATCCCAATTAGCACAGCCCGAGTGCTCCGGGATCCTGGTGCCGTGCCCGCCCTGCCCTCACTCCTGGGGACATCCCTGCATCCCTGGGAGCCGCGGGATGGCGCTTCCAGCCCCGCCTGGTGTGGTGGACGCTCCTCCTTCCCTAATTCCCTGTTAATTGTTGGCGCTCCTGAGGTGTCCTCAATCCGTTGGTTACACTTCCAGGGATCGGAGCCGGCAGTAAATCCCCTGCTCTGCCAAGGGCTCCCGCGCCATCTTCCAGAGGCTCATCCCGGTGCTAATTCCACTGGAGCGAGGCTCAGCCCCGTTCCCGGTGCTCCGGAACCCCCCGGGGCCGCTCCTGCAGAGGGCTGATAAGGGAATCGGCTTTGGCGGCCACGCCAGAGGTGAAATCCAAAGATCCCGAATATTTCGGGATGTTTATCCACAGTAATCAGCTCTTCCACTGGATGTCCCCGGGAAAGCCTGGATTGCACTCCGTGCCTGGGGGCAAACAGCTCTCATTAATATTTCACAACATTTTCCTTTTATTTTCCCTATTTTTTTTCCTTTCCTTGCTCTCAGAGCCTTGCCGGAGAGCGCCAGGATATTTTCCCATCTCCCGTGTTTGCCTGCTCCAGTAATCATTGGATTCAATCACTCGGGCGATGTTTTTATGGATTAATAACGGGCACTTTGGAGAGCTGGGAGCTGCAATCTGTACAACCGTAATGAGCACCGTGGGGACCTGGTGCCATGGTTTCCCAAATCCTCTCTGTGCTTCCCTCTAAATCATTCCCCGCTCCGGATGGCTCTCCTGTCTCCAGCACACCTGGATCCCCGCTGGAAGTTGTCCCAATTAATTTTTTTTCCTGTTTTCCCTTTTTTTTCCCCCCTCCCTTTCCTAAGAGCTCAGCTTTGTCAGCGCTGACGAAATGTTTGTCTGTGCTGCCTCGTCGGGATGGAGCTCCGGGGTAGGAAATCCCCGCTCCTGGGGATTGGAACGTTTTGCTCTGTAATTCACCAGGACGGTGGGACTGGGGAGGGGGTTTGGCTCTGGGTGACACAACTGCAGTGAGGGGACATCAGCAGGGGTGGGCACCTCTCCGTAGGATCATGGAATCATGGAATCATTTGGGTTGGAAAAGCCCTCCAAGATCATCAAGTCCAAGCATTCCCAGCACTGCCAGGGCCACCACTGACCGTGTCCCCAAGTGCCACATCCACATGGATTTAAATCCCCCCAGGGATGGGCACTTCCCTGCGCCAGGGCTGCATTTCCTCTCATGGGAGTCATGGAACTCTCCAAGGATCCTGAGGGGCAATTCCATGAGAAAGGGATCCCTTGCTCACTGGATTTGCAAAGGAATCCTTGGGAAGCCGCTGGGATGTAGGGAAAGCCCAGTGCCCGCCCTGGGGACGGAGCAGATGTGGCACCGCTGCTTGGGGTGCCGACCTGCTCCTGAAATCCCTGGGACACTCCTTGGATCTTTGGGAAGCGATGCTTCCTCCTCTGGATCATCAGCTGGGGGTCACCGGGTGGGGCCCTTGTGTGGGGTCTCCACTGGGGACAATGGGTTTGTCCCCTGGGGCTGGGGACACCGAGGGGACGGGGCTGTTCCAGAGCCTCTGGAATCCTCCGCAGGCTCCCACACGGCCGCTCATTCCCGGGCTTTGCAACTGAGGCTGGAACAAAGGGAAGGAGCAAAGGATGAGGCCTGGACAACGTCTCCTCCTCCAGAGGCGCATCCAGACCCTGCCCACGCCTGCCCTGGCAGAGGTGGAGCAATTCCTGAATTCCTGCCCTGAATTCCTGCCTGTTTTCCTGTGGATAGCCCAGGAACGGCCGGCCCAGGCAGTGACAAATGCACCTTGCCGAGCATTCCAAAAGTGCCTGATTTATTCCCAACCCTCTCCACAGGAAATCTCCCAGTGTTCCGGAGCAGACCCAGCTCTGGCTTCTCCCCCTCTCTGTTTATTTCCCGGGATTTTTAATCGCCTTGTAGAGGTCTGTTCTCAGCCTGCAGCTATTCCAGAGCCATGGGATGCAGCTCTGGGTGACTAATAAGGAATTTATGGAGCCTCGGCTCCAAGATTTCTCCGGCCAGACGAGCTCACGGCGCGGCCGACGTGTCGGGACAGAGGCGTTGGGCAGCACCAGCCCATCCCTACTGGGCTCAGACTGGGAGAACTGGGAGGATAAACAGGGCGGCATGGGCAGGCCCTGGATGCTGGGATGCCTGGATTTCCATGGATGCGCTGCTGGGGAAGCTCATGGAGAAGGGATTTCCCCCAAACAAGAGCTGATTGTCCACCTTTCCCAGCGAGCCGGGAGCTGGGCAGTGATTCCCGTCTGGATTTGTGGCCGGTGTGATCCAGGCCTGGAGAAGGAGAGCCAGATTCCTGCTGGGATGGGGCTGGAGAGGGGTGCTGGCTGCAGCAAGATCATGGAATTGTGGAGTGGTGGAATATCCTGAGTTGGAAGGGACCCACAGGGATCACAGGACAATCCCAAGAATCCCACGCTGTGCATCCCAGAGAGATGCACGGGGGAGTTGGCACCCAGGACCCCCCTGGGAGGCTGGGGACACCCTGGGGACACCGGTGCCAGTGCTGGTGGTCAGTCCCACACACTGCCCACCCCTGTCCCTGTCCTGCCCATCCCTGTCCTGCCTGTCCCTGTCCTGCCCATCCCTGTCCCGATCATCCCTGTCCTGCCCTGGCCATCCCTGATCCTTCACTGAGAATTCCCATCCCTGCTCTGACCATTCCTGATCCTGCCTTGACCATCCCTGACCCTGCCTTGAACATTTCCATCCCAGCCCTGAGCATCCCTGTCCATGCTCTGCCCATTCCCAATCCTGCCTTGAGCATCCCTATCCCAGCTCTGCCCATTCCTGACCCTTCCCTGCCCATCCCTATCCCAGCTCTGCCCGTTCCTGATCCTTCCCTGCCCATCTCTATCCCAGCTCTGCCCGTTCCTGATCCTTCCCTGCCCATCTCTATCCCAGCTCTGCCCGTTCCTGATCCTTCCCTGCCCATCTCTATCCCAGCTCTGCCCGTTCCTGATCCTTCCCTGCCCATCCCTATCCCAGCTCTGCCTGCTCCTGATCCTTCCCTGCCCATCCCTATCCCAGCTCTGCCCGTTCCTGATCCTTCCCTGCCCATCCCTGTCCTTTTCTGAGCATCCCTGCTCCTCCCTTGCCCATCCCTATCCCTGCCCTGCCCATTCCTGGTCCTTCCCTGCCCATCCCTATCTCTTTCCTGCCCCATGCCCTGCGCTCACCTCCAGCTGATTTTTCCTTTTAATTCCTCTTCTTCCCCGTTCCCTGTGATCCCGCCGGTGCCGAACAATCGCCGGCGCTGATCCGGAGCTCCCGGCTTTGCCAGCTGGCGGCAGCTCCCGCTTCCCATCCCATTCCAGGGCTCTCGAAGCCGCCCGGCCCGATCCCGGGGCTTGGGATTCTCTGACGGATCCCCGCTCTGTTGAACACCCGGGCGCGGGGACAGGAGCAGGGCATTCCCGCTTCCCGGTGCCGTTCTCCGGGAACAGCGGGCTGCTTTGCCCATGGAATCGCCGCTCTGGTTAGGAGGAATCTGCCCGGCATTGGACTTCCAAACGCGGCCAGATGATCCCGGCGATTTTCCCGGGAAGAGCGACGGCAAACAGGGCAGTTTTGGACATTTAGGGGAGGGGATTTCATGGATGGGGGCAGAGGCAGCCGGGCCGGGGCACGGACACGGTAGCTCCTGGCTCCGAAATATAGAAATAGATGTTTATATGTTTATATGTAAATATATTTTATATAAGTGCATTTTGATATGTAAATATATTTTATATAGGTCTATTTTTTGTAGATAAATATGATTTTATATATGTGCATAACCACCGAGTCGTGGAATGGGTTGGTTGTTTTCTTGCAGGGGTGTGCCGGAGGTTTTTCCTTCCTCCCACATCGGCCCAGGTGGGAAAGGAGCTTGGAGCGGGCCTGGAGCAGGGAGAGCCGGCAGAGCTCCGGGATCAGGGCTGGAATGGGGCCGGTCCTGCTCCCCAAACTCGGCTCCCACCCCCGGCCCAGCCTCCCGCGCTGATCCGAAGTCCCTTCCCGAGGTTTTTTCCCGGCGTTCAGTCCAAGCTCCCACCGGGGAGCCGGGGCCTGGCAATCAGCGCCTCATTCCTGGCTCACCACCCCAACCCTGCGACTTCAGACGCGGCCGGTGCCGGGTAAAGCGGGATCCCAACACCGGGAATTCTGCAGCGCGTCCCTGTTTCCCCCTGCAGGCTCCTGTCCCCGCCCAGGACCCCTCGGGGACACTGAGGATGCCGCGTGTTTGGTGCTGGCCCCACGGTGGCCGCCCCGAGTGGGAAAGAGGGGAATGGTTCTCCTCTGTCTCCCTGTCCCGGGAAGCAGCGTTGGGATTTGGGGAATGCTGGTGGGTGGCTTTGGAAGAGCCGCCTGTCACCCAGGGCGCATCGGAGCCACCCCGGGATGTCGGGGGCACTCAGGAGCTGGGGACAAAAAGGGGGCACGCAGGGAACTGGGGGATGATCCCTTCCCTGTCCCAGCAGGATGAAGCAACTGGGAACTGAGGAATGCGGCAAAATGGGAGCGGGAAGGGAGAAATTAATAATTACCCAAAGCTCATCCCTATCAGTGCTCATCAAAACATTCCCCAACTCTATCCCAGGCTCCTTTCTTCTTCCTGCCTCCAGTAAGTGCTTGAACATCCCTTTAAAAATTAAAGGAGGAGGGTTCTGGAAGAGATAAGGGATAATTGCCTGGCTTTGACTCCGGCATTGATGTGAAAATAGGATTGGAATTACTCACTCCGGTTGAAAGGTTAGTTGAAGGTTATTACAGGAAAATTGTTATTCATCCATTTTTCCTGTGCCGCTGGATAGCCCCAAAGATTAAATCCGGGGAGTGCATAATGACCCATCACGGGCGGACAATGGTGGGAATAATCTCCAGAGGCTCCCGGGAGCGGCGCGGAGCCTCCCCTGAATAATTCATGGCTCAGCAGCCCTCCCTCCCTCCCCGGCAGATTACACGGGAGTTTTCTTTGGGAAGAGATCATTTAAAGGAGCTTTAAAAACCACCGCGCTTTTGAACGGAAGTGGAATTACCGGCAGCATTCCCGAGGTTTGTTTATGCCTTAATAAATCTCCTTTCCCGCTGACCTCCGTGCCATGGGAACAAAACGCCGCGGGATAAAGGGAGGCTTTGTTTGGGATGGAGCTGGAGGAGCTCCCGTGGGGCTTTTCCTGCTCCAGGCAGAGACAAATCGGAGCTGTTTGGTCACCTGCGAGGAGAAATTCCTGCTCGGCCAGCCCTTGGCCCCCCCGGATCGCTCCCCTCAGCCCCTAAAATCCGTCGGGAATTGTTTCCTTCTTTCCAGGAGGGGATCGGTGACGTTTCTCATCCCTGAGTTTCCCGAAGTCCCCTCTGGTCCCCGGCCTGCTGATCCACCAGCGGTTTCATTCCCAGCTTCCCTCGGCTCGGGAGAGCTCCGGGATGAGGAGGATGCTCAGGACATCCCTGGATCCTGCTGGAAAACCAGGAGCAGGCGTCGGATGTCACTTCCTGGCCTTCCCACTGCTCCTCTCCCTCCTCCAGCCCCCAAATCCCGGCCTGGCTTCGGTTAATCCTTTAATTTCATCTCCTGACAGCGCTGTTATGCTCTAAAAGCTGCTGGTTCGTTAAAAATCCCAGGATTTCTGGAGGTTTAGGGATGTGGGATACACATCACCGGCATTGTTGGGAGCTGGGACAGAAATATCCTGGATAATAACTGGTGTTTACTAAACACGTCATCGTTATCAGATCGAAATTAAATCCTAATTAAAGCTTCTCTGGGCTTTTCCAGCCAGGAGGATGAGGACGGTTGGCACTGCTGCAGCAGGATGAGCAGGGAATGCCCTGGATTGGGAATTTGGGGGGTTTGTCTTGGTTTTGGGCAGGTTTATCTTGATTTTGGGCAGGTTTATCTTTTGAACAGGTTCATCTTGATTTTGGATAGGTTTGTCTTCATTTTGGGCAGGTTTATCCTGATTTTGGGCAGGTTTATGTTGATTTTAGACAGGTTTATCCTGATTTGGGGCAGTTTTATCTTGATTTTGAGCAGTTTCAACTTCATTTTGGGCAGGTTTGATTTTGGGTAGGTTTATCTTGATTTGGGTCGGGTTTATATTGATTTTGGCCAGGTTTCTCCTGATTTTGAGCAGTTTTATCTTCATTTTGAGCAGTTTTATCTTCATTTTGAGTGGGGCCATCTTGATTTTGGGCAGGTTTATCCTGATTTTGGGCAGGTTTATCCTGATTTTGAGCAGGTTTGATTTTGGGTAGGTTTATCTTGATTTGGGTCAGGTTTATGTTGATTTTGGCCAGGTTTATCCTGATTTTGGGCAAGTTTATCCTGATTTTGGACAGGTTTGGGGCTCTGAGCAAAGCTGGGAGCAGCAAGAGGCTGCAGATCCTGGCGGGAAGCGCACACTGGAGTTTTCTCCCAGCCTTTTCCTCCTCCTCCTCCATCATTTCCAGGCTCCCCCGCTCCACGTGGGAAGCTGGGGGTGGCGATCGCTCCGAGAGGTGAGCAAGAGCAAATATTTGCCCGGTGATCCATTCCCGCCGATCCAGGGATGCACCCGCATTCCCGAGGGACTGCGAGCCTCGGGAAATGTTCCCCTTCCTTCCCTTGGGATCTGGGGGCTCCACGCCGGGGGAAATGCTGAGGAAAGGCCCCGGAGCAGGGCCGGGACACAGCCGGGAAAGGGGAGGCTTGGACATAAACCGAGGGATAAAAGGGAAAAGGAGCCACTGCGCTGCCAGCGATGGAATTTCCCTGGATTTCTTCCAGCTTTGCAAGAGAGATCTGCAGGAAAATGTGTGGAAGGGATGTTGGCTCTGATTGTTCCCTCCCTGGGGATGAGGGGATGGCACTGGGGAGGAAAACTCCTGGGGTTCCTGTGGATCCGGTGAGCTGTGTCCCCTGAAGGATGGGGGACTCCTTCCCGGTGCCACCGACCAGGGAATCACAGAGTCCTGGAATGGTTTGGGTTGGGAAGGACCTTGAAATCCATCCCATTCCATGGCAGGGACACTTCCCACTGTCCCAGGGTGCTCCAGGCCCCATCCAGCCTGGCCTTGGACACTTCCAGGGATCCAGGGGCAGCCAGAGCTTCTCTGGGAATTCCATCCCAGCCCCTCCCCACCCTCACAGGGAATTCCTTCCTGATGTCCCATCTAAATCTCCCCTTTCCCAGTGGGAAGCCATTCCCTGTGTCCTGTCCCTCCATCCCTTGTCCCCAGTCCCTCTCCAGCTCTCCTGGAGCCCCTCTAGGCCCTGCAAGGGGCTCCGAGGATTCCCTGGAGCCTTCCCTTCTCCAGGTGAGCATTCCCAGCTCTCCCAGCCTGGCTCCAGAGGGGCTCCAGCCCTGGGAGCAGCTCCAGGGCCTCCTCTGGAATTGCTCCAGCAGCTCCAGGTCCTTGGGAATTTGGGATGCAGAGCTGGAGCAGCTCCGCGGGTGGGGCCTCACCCGAGTGGTGACAATCCCCCCGACCTCTCTGCCACCCCTGACATGGAATTTTTTGTCACCAGGTCCCTGCCTTGTCCCTCTCTGATTCCAGAGGTTCAGCTCATTCCCACCCTTCCCTGGACTGTTCCCTGCAGGGAGCCCAGGCTGGCCCTGGCCCTTGGATCTGCCTTTTCCAGCACAAAGGGAAATCGTGGAGAAGCTGCAGGGCTCTGTGGTGGAGCGTGGAGCTCAAGTGGCTCCTCCAGCCCTGTCCCATCCCAGAATTAATGAGGAAGGATTTTCCGGAGGGGATGGAGCAGGCACAGAGCTGCTCCTCCCTCCCCTCCAAGGGAGAAGGGCTCGTTAGAAATAATCCTGGAGTTTAAGGATGTGAGCGAGGACTTTTATGGATTTAACAGGAAGCTCCAGCATCATTTTCCACTGAAGCTTGTGTCAATAAATCATTTTTTAATTATAAGCTCCAATTATCAGCCGAGCTCAGCTTAATGATCTCTGGAGTGATTCCTCCTTCAGAGGCCCGGGAAGGAACTTCTCCTCCTTCCTCTGGAGCTGCTGCTATTTTTTCCCAGCTCCTGGAAAATCCCCGCCAGTGCCCGTGTGTCGGATGAGGTCCGGGTGAAATCCAAGCCTCTCCTAAATCAGGGGCTGTCCAGAGGCGCATCCAAAGGCGCATCCAAAGGCTGTGGCTCGGTTCCACCCCTGGCACAGGACACGAGCCAGGGCATGATTTAGTGCTGCTCCGGGATCAGCTCACATTCCCGAGTGTGCCTCGGAGCAGCTCAGGAGCGCTCAGGTGCCCTGGGAGTTATTCCGGGGTTCGGGACATCTGGCAGTGCCGGGGGAATCCCAGGGAGAAGGGGCTGGATGGCTCCCAGCTCCCGGCGGCTCCTTGGGATCCAGCAGATCCCTCATTTTGCCTTTCTCTTGTCTGCACTGCAGGATCCGGAGCGGGATCCTTCCCATTCTCCAGGGAATCATCCAAGCCTGGAGAAGGAGATGTGGAAAATCGATGGAGTTGCTTTGGTGGAGATGGAGCTGGAGGAGCTCCTGTGGGACTTTTCCTGCTCCAGGAAAAGCTCCGACAAATCAGAGCTGTTTGGTCACCTGGAAAGAAAAATTCCTGCTCTCCGAGCCCTTGGCCCCCCAGATCCCTCTCCAGCCCCCTAAAATCCATTTAGGGCCTCCTCACCCTCCCAGCCAGGAATTCCCTCCCAATATCCCATCCATCCCTGCCCTCTGGCAGTGGGAAGCCATTCCCTGTGTCCTGTCCCTCCATCCCTTGTCCCCAGTCCCTCTCAAGCTCTCCTGGAGCCCCTCTAGGCCCTGCAAGGGGCTCTGAGCTCTCCCTGGATCCTTCCCTTCTCCAGGTGAACATTCCCAGCTCTCCCAGCCTGGCTCCAGAGCAGCTCCATGGCCTCCTCTGGAATTGCTCCAGCAGCTCCGTGTTTTCCTTGTGCTGAGGCTGGCCAGGGGTGGGAGCAGAGGGATGCGGGGCTGGGGGCTGGGGAAGGGAGGGAGGGATGGATGTTGATTTTCGGGATGCGCTCCGTTTCTAACGGGTGTCCTCCAGCCAGGCGGGAAATCGGCTCCGTGTCCCGGCGGGACAGGGTCAGCGCAGCTCCCGAGGATTCCTGGGATGGCATGGATGGGGAATTCCAGCTCCAGCCATCCCGGCGGCCGTGAGAGGCGTTTCCCTGTGCTTAAGGGTGTGGCTGCGAATTCCCAGGGAGGAGGGGGAAGCCTAAATAAGGTTGGGTTTGGGATACAAAGCCTTTGGAGTGGGAATGTTTTTTATCCCGAGATTTCCAGAGGGGCTGTTCCGGAGAGGGGCTGGCACAGGCCGGGCTGGGGAATCCGGGGGGTTCGGAGGCAGCTCCGGGCTTGGACTGGGGGTGGAGTGGGGTGGGATAAATGGGATTGTGGGATGCACAGGGACAGGGGGATGTCTGGGATGAGAAGGATGCAGGGAGCTGGGGGAATACTCAAGGATGGGATGCTTCCCTCAGCAAGGGAAGGGATTCCTGCATGCCCTTCCCAGGGTAAACACTTCCCTGGAAGTGTCCCAGGCCAGGCTGGATGGGGCTTGGAGTCACCTGGGATAGTGGAAGGTGTCCCTGCCCATGGGACAAGATCAGGGGTGGCTCCAGGATGATTCCAAGGATGCACATGGAGGTGTGGATTGCAGGAGGGATTGCTGGGAATCCCTCCAGGGAGCTGCCCACGGATCCGGAGGGTCGGAAATGCAGGTGGTCCTGAATGTCTGGGAATGTCCATCTGGCAGGGACAGCACCGGCTCCCGGATCTGTTGGCTCCTGGCTCCGTCGGATCAGGGCTGGGAATGACAGCGGAGTTCGGGAGCAGGAGTTAACAAGCAGGGAAAAGAGGAGATAAATGGCTCTGGAATGCTCCAGCCCATTCATCCCAGCCGCCGCACTCAATGTACCAGGGATGGTTCCTGACGGGATTGAGCTGGGAATTGAGCTGTGCTCCGACCCATGCCTTGGGAAATCCGTCATGTCTGCCGAGCATCCCGGGATTTTCCTGCAGGAACGGTGCCTCTGCTCAGGCTGGATCACTCCCTGGAGGAGACAGATCCCAGGGCGTTGTCCTGGTGCTTCTCAGCCTCTGCTCCTGGGGTGTCCCAGTGCATCCAGCAGGGATCCGGAGTGTGCATCCAGCATTGATCCAGAGTGTGCATCCCACATGGATCCAGAGTGTGCATCCAGCAGGGATCCGGAGTGTGCATCCCACATGTGCACTCATTCCAATGGATGCATCCAACACAGTGTCCAGCATGTGCATCCATGGGAATCCAGTGCATGTTCCTGGTGTTTACATCCAACGCGTGTCCGGCTGTTCATCCATGGGCATCCAGTGCCAGTCCCAGTGCATGCATCCAACCTCTACATCCAGTGGATGGATCCAACGTGTGCATCCAATGGATGTATCCAACACATCCATCCAAGGGATGGATCCAACACGTGCATCCAAGGGATGGATCCAACATGTGCATCCAGTGGATAGATCCAACGTGTGCATCCAATGGATGGATCCAACATATTCATCCAATGGATGGATCCAATATGTGCATCCAAGGGATGGATCCAACGCATGCATCCAATGGATGGATCCAACACGTGCATCCAATGGATGGATCCAACATGTGCTTCCAGTGGATGCATCCAATGTGTGCATCCAATGGATGGATCCAACATGTGCATCCAAGGGAGGTATCCAACATGTGCATCCAGTGGATGGATCCAACATGTGCATCCAATGCACGTTTCCAGCGGATGTATCCGACGTGCATCCCATGCACAGAATTAATGGATACATTCAATACGTGCATCCAGCACGTGTGTCCAGTGCATGGAACCAATGGATACATCCCACCTGTGTGTCCAACACGTGCATCCCACCCATGTTCCAGTGCGGAATCCAAGCCCTGCATCCCACCCAGAGCGGGCCCCAGTGCAGGGTCCCACAGCATTCCCCCTTCCTCATCCACAGGCAGGGAATCACTGCCCTCCTGCTGTTTCCGACCTGCCTCCCACCTTTCTGTGCCTGGATCTCCTCCCTGGCTGCTCCGGAGAAGGATTTCCCATCCTTCGGCAGGGTCACGCCGAGGGTAACGGCATTAGAGCTGCTCCAGGACGGATGCGGCTGCTGGAGCAGAGCTCCCCTGCCATTTATCCTCTGGATTTCCCTCCGCTGGATTCATCCTCTCTGCTCCCGGGCCGGGAGACAGCACGGATAGATTTTCTAAATCCTTTCTTTTCCATAAAAAATATTGGATGGCGGCATTGACAGAGTCCCGGGGGTAAGAGGACAAGGATATATTTCCAGATGGTTTCTCTGGCAGCTGGGAATTCCAGCTCCTGTCGCTTATTGACCTCTAATTGTTTCCAGTAGGAGCGGGAGACAGGAAGATCAATAGGGATGGAAGGGAGGTAAAACCCTGCCAGTGCACTTAACTGTAGTTAGGAACCACTGGAATTCATCTTCCCAGGATTTCCAGTTGTAATTGGAACGCTGGGATTGCTCCGTGTGCTGGGTTCCGTGCAGAGCATTAATTCCCTTCCCAGTCTCGCTCCTCACCTGGTCCCAGAGCCTGGAGCAGCCTCGTGGTTCTCCAGCCACCCTTCCCTGCTGCATTAGACATTCGGGAGCCCCAGATTTGGGGGGAATTTCAAAGGAGCAGGAAGATTCCAGCAGCTGGAACTCCGCGGGAATGAAGGGACGGATGAGTTGAGTGAGGAGACCGGCTGACACACCAAGATACGGGAGAGGATGCGGGAATGATGAGAGTGGAGGTCTGGAAAAACGCTGGAGGGGCCGGGAGAGAGACCTGGGGACGGAGCTGGATTCTCCCGCAGGGAGGCTGGGAAGGACAGGGATGCTCTGGGTGATTTTGGGGTGGGGACCGGGTGGCCACCACTGAGCCGGTCCCCTCTCGGCCCACCGGCGTTCCCCTGGGAATTGCGCTCCCCTGGAGCTCCTCCGGCCGGTGGCGGTGCCGCAGGTGCCGGTGGCACGCGCATTCCCGGTGGAAGCTCCCGGCTCCCGGTGCTGCTGTCACCGGGAATCACGGCCCAGCCCTAATCTGTCATTAGCACGTTCAGCGCTAATTGCTGGCAGGGTGCCACGCGCCTGTTTTCCCGTTTTAACAAAACATTTATGCATGGAAGATTTAATGCCAGGTATCAAGCATATCATTGTAAATTTACCACTAATTAAACCTAATTAAAATAATTAAATGGCTGCGGAGTCACAAAGTGAATGAAAATCACATTTCCTCGTGCGCTCGCCCCTCTCCTCGCTGGCCTCGCTCCGGCTTCCCGACACAAATATATTCCCATTTGGATGTGGGAAGAGGGGATTTCATCCCAACCGTAACACTGGGATTTGGGGGGAAATTTTTCAGTTCCAGGACCTCTGGAGATTTTCCTTTCTGGGGATGAAGGATGGACAGTTGGACAAATCTGTTCCTCCGTTCTGCATATTCATCGCTGCTCGGGTTTTAATCAAAGCCGCTGCCAGAGCCTCTGCACCACAAATGCCTGGGCCATGAATAATGGATGGGGTTGGGATGGGCTGGGATGGGATTGGGATGGGATTGGGATGGGGTTGGGATGGGGTTGGGATGGGGTGAGATGAGGTGGGATGGGGTGAGATGGGATGGGGTTGGGATGGGGTT
>VZTE01000844.1:30452-46799 GCA_013397775.1 Eulacestoma nigropectus | reverse complement strand
GGGATAGCGTTGGGATGGGGTTGGGATGCAGGGGTGGAGGGAAGGAGGGAGGATGGGAAAGAGGGAATCTGAAAGGGAGAAGGAGGGAAGGAGAAAGGCTGGCCGGGAGGACGAGGGAAGGAGGGAGGGAAGGAAGGAGGAGCCCGGCGGCCCTGTCCCCATTCCCCGCATCCCTTGTGTGGTCCCAGCCCGGGCTCACAATGGGCTCAAAGCCCCTTTGTGCTCCGGCTGCGGCCGCGCCGCATTTTAGGCTCGGCTCATTTCAAGGCCAGCCTGGCAAAGCTCCGATTAACCTTTGCTTTCCTGGGCACAGCCTCATTCTCCCTCGCGGCGGGGTCCCGGCACCCTCGGGCCGCTGGGAAGGGGCCAGGAAGGGCCGGGAAGGAGTTTGGGTCGCGGCAGATTGGCGCTATCGCTGTGCCCTCTAATCCCAAATAAAGTCCCCACAGCCCCTGGGCAGGGCACTGGGATGGGATCTGGGCACGTCCCGCTCCAGCAGGATTGGGATCTCCCGGGATACAGCGTGGAGGGAAGAGCCAGAGGTTTGGCCCTTCTCCCGCCTTGGGCTGCCACGGAAAAGCGGGGCAGGGGGAGGGTTTGGGGACAGCTGGGACAGAGCTGGGGTTTGGGGACAGGCACAGACCCGCGTTCCACGGGCACCCCATGTGTGGGATTTCTTCCCTGTGCCCTCTGGGATCGCGGGAACACCCGAAGGGCTGCTGCCCGTTCCTCTCCGTCTGCTCTGTGGGTCCCGAGCTGAGGGACATCCTCCCGCCATGACATCATCATCATCATCATCCTGCTGTGACATCATCATCTTCATCATCACCATCACCCCCCTGCCATGACGTCATCATCACCATCCTGCTGTGACATCATCATCATCATCATCATTATCATCATCGTCATCATCCTCCTGCCATGACATCATCATCACCATTCTGCTGTGACATCATCATCATCATCATCATCATCCTGCTGTGACATCATCATCATCCTGCTGTGACATCATCATCATCACCCTGTTGTGACATCATCATAATCGTCATCATTGTCAACATCATCATCACATCATCATCACCATCCTTTCGCCATGACATTGTCATCATCATCCTGCCATGACATCATCGACATCATCGTCATCATCATCATCATCCTCCCACCATGACATCATCATCATCCTGCCATGACATCATCGACATCATCGTCATCATCATCATCATCCTCCCACCATGACATCATCATCATCCTGCCATGACATCGTCATCACCCTGCCATGACATCATCCTCCCATCATGACAGCATCCTCTGTCCATGACATCATCCTCCCATGACATCCTCTTGCTGTGACATCACCCTCCCACCATGACATCATCCTACACCACAACATCATCCTCCTGCCATGACATCATCCCTCCATGACATCATCCCTCCATGGCATCATCCCTCCATGACGTCATCCTTGGTTTCCCATCCCCCAGTTTCTGGGAATCACATCCTTCCCGAGCAACACCACCACAGGAGGCCCTGCCCAGCTGTGCCCAGGTGTGTCCGTGCCCAGGTGTGCCCAGGTGTGCCCAGCTGTGCCCAGCTGTGCCCAGGTGCCCCCTCTTTGTCCCCATGCCCCCCCCCCAGCTCCAGCTGCTCCCCCTGGACCAAACATCAGCTTTTTCCTTGGATTACCCTTTTTTCCGGGAATTGAACCCTTTTGCATTCCCGAATCCTTGGGCAAACAGAGCCGTTTGTCTCCGTGTTTGCTCATTTCATCCCAAATATTTGCCTGCCAAGCGAACGCCGTCTCCCGGGATGTGCTATTAATGGGATAATTAGGCAGCCGCTAATGAAAAGCATTCCTGGGAATTATGGCAGGATTTGTTTTGGCATTTGGAGGCTGGAGTGCTCCAATCTACCTGAGAGTTAATTAGTTAATTAGCACTGCTGGAACACACCTGGAAAAATAGGGCAGCTAATGAACCCTCCGGGTTATTTATCAGGAGCCTGTGGAATGCGTTTTTCCGTGGGATATTTGGGAAGAAAACAAAATCCTCCTTCTTTCACTCGCCACAGGTTGGGGTGGGGGGGGATGGAATCATCAGGAAAGGCTCAAATCCCGGCGATTTGGGGTGTCCTGATCCTTTTGGGGTTGCTCCGGTGTCACTTCAGGGGTTTGGCCGGGAGCAGTGGGAACGGCCGTGGATTTTCCGGATCTTTCCCAGTTACGCAACCCCTGCCTGGCTCCCGCTGAGCTCCGGGTGCCGCTGCCGGTGACAAGCCCCGCGTGGGGCTGGCCCGCGATGATTAATTAGGAAATTACATTTATGTAACCCCTAATCCCCTTTTGGACCTCGCCGGGGCAGCGCTGGCCTCGGGAATTACATCCCAGATTAGCTCCGAGCCCGAGAAAACCCTGGGCTGGAATTACCACCCGGGCACAGATCGGCAAATTGGACCAATCTGGGGGAAAATGGCCAAAATTCGGCTTTTGGGGGTTTTATTTCCCTTAATTCCCTCCTTGCACGGGGCCTCCGAGGGGCCAGAGCTCCGCGCAGCCGGAGCCGATTCCGGCTGAACGTGGCCTTCGGTTTTCCCGACAAAATTGCTTTTATCCTTCCCAACATGTGTTCCCAAGGATTACAGGGCTGTAATCCCGCACGGCTCAATCCAGGGGGAGGATCTGGGAGAGTGCCGGGAACGGTGGCGCCAGAATTCCCCCCCCCCCGGCTGGGGCAGGATTGGGAATCCTGGTTATGGAATTAGAAAGAACCTTAAGGGATAAAGGATCGTGAAGGAGGGATTGGAATGCCTGGGGGGATTTGGGAGAGCCAGGCGATCACAACGAGTCATTTTTGAAGTGTTTTCATGGATTTGGGGGGTTCTTTTGGAGGGCTGATTGGAAAATAGGCCGTGGTTCTGGATTGATCCGGATCCCATCGTTATAAAGGATGTGTTTTCCCTGGAATTATAGGGAAAAATTCGGGAGGAAGCCTCGAGGCTTTGGGAGCGCTCCGTTAAGGGACAAAGAGCCCTGTGTGGGTTCCCTGCTCTGAGGGAATTTGGGGATAAATCCATCCTGGAAGGCGCAGGGAGCCGAGCGCATCCTTTGGAATGTCCATCAGGAGGGGTTGAAATTCCTAATAAAATTTGGGATAGGCCAGAAAGCAACAAAAGGACTTGAATCCCAGAAATTCCCTCTGCTCCAGGGACTTTAGGATGATCCAGCCGGGCTAGAGCTGCACCCTCCTCATCCTTCCCGGTGATGGGATCTGGCAGGAGTGGGATTAATTCCAGATCCGGGATTTGACGGAGTGGGGAATTGCAGATCCTAAGGATCCCATTGTCTGGGATAACTTCTGCTGTCCTGGGATAACTTCTGATGTTCTGGGATAATTCCCACTGTCCCAGGATAATTCCCTCTGTCCCAGGATAATTCCAGCTGTCCTGGGACAATTCCTGCTGTCCCAGGATAATTCTGGCTGTCCTGGGACAATTCCCGCTGTCTCAGGATAATTCCAGCTGTCCCAGGACAATTCCTTCTGTCTTGAGACAATTCCCGCTGTCCCAGGATAATTCCTGCTGTCCCGGATAATTCCTGCTGTCTTGGGACAATTCCCGCTGTCCTGGGATAATTCCCGCTGTCTCAGGATAATTCCCGCTGTCCCGCTCCGTACGAGGATCGTGAGGATTAAATGAAATTGCAAGACACGCTCTGCAAATTCCAGCCCAAATCTGATCTCCCGCTGGGAATTAGGGTTAAAACATCGGGAACGGGAAACTCCAGAGGGTGCATTCCCAAAGGCGCCACGCAGGGTTGGCGCCGCATTCCCGGCAGTTTCCTTGGTGTTTCCATTCCTGGTGCTCCAAAACAAACCCCAAATACCCCTCGGCGGCTCTGGATCCTGGAGGCCTTCATGCCATGTCCTGGATCCTGCTGGTGGGATAATTTTCCTGCAGGATCCAACCGGGAATGTCGTTGTACAGCTGGAAAATCTCCTGCATTTCCCTGGGATCTGCCGTGGTCGTTTTCCACCTTCTCTTTTGCTCCGTGGGATATCGGGAAGGGATATCCCGACCCCCTCAGCGTCCCTTCCCACCTCCAGAGCCTCTGGATCGCCGGAAGGAGCCCCTGGATGTGGGAGCAGGATGGGAGCGATGGATCCAGCAGCAGGATTTACTCCAGGTGTTTTCCCTCTGCTTTCCTTTGCATTCCAGGAATGGATCAAACCCCTGATAAAACCGGGAAGGCAAAGCCAGCTCCCACTTCTGCCTCTGGAAAACAATCCCGGCCAGGGAGCGCAGCTGGGAATCTGGGATGGGGGAGGGAGGGATCCCGGCCACTTCCAGGGAGGAATCCTGCACGTTCCCTCCATGGAATCCTCCAAAGGCCATCGCAGAGGGATCCACGGCCTGGTGCTGGGAGGGAAAAGCTCCATCCATGGAAGTTCAGGGCTGGAGTTGAATTTCTGGTGCTGAGCTGACGGCCCCGGATCCCTTCCCAAACTCCCAGGCAGCCCCAGGGCCACTGTTTTTCCGGAGAGTTCGTGGAGAGGCTGGATTCCCCCCCATTTCCAGGCTTTGGGAAGGGTTTCCCCATCAGCCAAGGAGCTGTGCTTTGATCCCACAACTGCAGAGGCTCCGGGAATGGAAAACAAACAGCAGCAGGCTGGGAATGTTTGAAGGGAAACACTCCGGGCACGGGAGCCACGAGCAGAGCCAGGCCCATCCCGCGGTGCTCGGAGTGATTTTGGGATACCAAACACCAACGGGATTGGCAAACCCCCCCCCAGAGTCCCTGATCCCACCAAACCCCTCACAGGGAGATGGGGTTGGATTTTGTAGCTGGTTTTGCCCTGCCAGGACCCAAATCCTTTCAAGTTCCCCTTAAAATGCGGGTGATTGGAATCTGCCCATGGATGCAGCTCCGCAGGGACACCTCCCACTATCCCAGGCTGCTCCAGCCTGGCCTGGGACACTTCCAGGGATCTGGGGGCAGCCACAGCTTCTCTGGGAATTCCATCCCAGCCCCTCCCCGCCCTCCCAGGGAAGGATTCCTTCCCAAAATCCCAGCTATCCCTGCCCTCTGGGAAGATGGGAATAGACCCCTGGGAGCCTCCCCCTACACGGAACAACGCCGGGCCCACCGTTCCCTTTAATCTCCAGGATTTTCCCCTCCATCCCTGGAAAAATGTCTTTTCGTGACCCCATATTCCACAGCAGCGACAGCGTTTCCGAGCTGTGGTTTTCCTTCCTGCCAAACAGAGCAAGGAGATTATCCTGCTGCAAATCTGATGGAAAAGATTCCCTTGGAAGCCACTGATAGATCTCAATAAATAATGAGCTCCAGGGCTGCTTCCCGGAGATATGGGACCGTAAAAAACATTTAAATGTTGGTATTTAAAGTTTAAAAAAACCCCAAAACAGCACCGCCAGCAAAACCTGGGGTTTCTCTCGGTTTTGGGGCAGACCCCAAGTTATGGGTCCAGGTTTGTCCCCCTCCCCTTGAGGGTGAGCAAAAAATAAACAGGATTTCGGGAGACCATGGGGGTGTTTGGGGGAGAAGGAGAAGGACTTGGAGAAGGAGGAGGAGGAGGAGGAAGAGGAAGAGAACAAGGAGGAAGAAGAGGAGGAGAAGGAAGAGAAGGAGGAGGAGGAGGAGAAGGAGAAGGAGAAGGAGAAGGAGAAGGAGAAGGAGAAGGAGGAAGAAGAGGAGGAGGAGAAGGAGGAAGAGGAGGAGGAAGAGGAGGAGGAGAAGGAGTGAGAAGGGTGCAGGGGGCTCAGCAGAGTTTGGGATCAGCCCTGGCTGGAGCAGGAATCTCCGCTCGGACGCCGGCAGAGGCCACAGGGACGCTGCGGGCCCAGGCCCACCCGGCTTGGGGCTGCCGGGCCAGATGATCAATATCCTCCCTCCTTCCGACGTGCAGGAAGCGGGGCTTTGGGGCGCCTTTTCCCTTTGTTTCTGCTGCTCCTTTCCCGGGCCGCCGCAGCTCCACTGGAAGCCCGAGGGATTTATGGCCTCTCCAGTTTTATTGTTGATCCAGATCTTTATCTGCCCCGGGCTCATAACTGACATTTAAATGACCCTGCAAACAATGAATCAATATTTATGGATTCGCGCGCCAATACGGGTTGTCCCGGGATTCTGGCTCCCGGCGAACGGGACAATGAGGTCAAGGTCAAGGCTTTGTCTAATGAAGGATCGGCACAGACAGGAGCTGCCAGCCGGGTATTGACTTCCTAATAGGAATGCATTTATGGCCGGCATTCAGCCCACGGAGTGAGCTCCGGCCTCGCTTTCCCATTCCTGCCGTTTTCCCGCTGATAACTGGGGATACTTCCAAGCCCCGAGCCCGGAGTGGTTCCCCCTGCCTGGAAAAAGCCGGGAGAAACACTCAGCTCCTCACACCCCCCTGGTTTTCCAGCCCTGGTTTTCCATGGGGAAAGACCCCGAGCTCCTTGGAGGGAGATCAGCGCTTGGGAAATTCATCCTGAACTCTGAGAATCCAGAGGAGCTGGGATCAATCCTGCACTCCTTAAAAACCTTCTGGGTTGGATTTGGGATCATCCCTGCACCCTTAAACCCCCTCTGGGTTGGATTTGGGATCATCCCTGCACCCTTAAACCCTTCCTCGTTGGATTTGGGATCATCCCTGCACTCCTTAAACCCTTCCTGGGTTGGATTTGGGATCATCCCTGCACTCCTTAAACCCTTCCTGGTTGGATTTGGGATCATCCCTGCACCCTTCAACCCTTCCTGGGTTGGATTTGGGATCATCCCTGCACCCTTAAACCCTTCCTGAATTTCAGCTTCCAATGGGAGCTCGCTTCCTTTTCCTACCTGGAATCAGGAGTCAAGCTGGCCAAAAAAAACCCATGGATTTTTTTCATTATTATTTTTTAGGGATTCTTCGGCCCTGTTCCCATCAAATTCCGGCAGCAGCCGTGTGGATGTGGCACCTGGGGACGTGCCCCAGCGGTGGCCTTGACAGGGCTGGGGGAGCGGTTGGAATCGAGGATCTCAGAGGGCTTTTCCAGCCTAAATAACTCCCCGATTCCATGACCTTAGGGACTCTTTATCGCGCTGGGTACCCGCTGCTCGCTGCCTGTCCCAATCCCCACCGCAGCCTGTCCCTTGTCCCCTCCCATCCCCGGTGGATGGGCGCGGGGGGGACAGGAGAGGAATTCCCAGGGATTTCACTCCTGGCAGAGCCACGGGCAACGCTCCCCTGGGATTTCACCCCCCAGTCCCTGCCGAGCTGCGCCCCGAGCGGGAAATGGGGGAAAAGGGGGCATTTGGGGGTTTTTTTATGGGCGCTGTGTTTGAAGCCGAGTTTATCCCCCTCGTTAAAACCCAGCTGAAAACGTCCGGGGCTAAACGAGTCCCGCCCTCCCGGCCGCGTTTATTTACATCACAATAACCCCGAGCCTGCGAATTGTGTCAATTATTCTTTCCTCGGGGCGAGCCGAGGCTTCTTTGTTCCTGGCTGGTTCACAAAAGTGAAATCTAGGTGAGGTTTCGGACCTTTTAATCCCCCGATGTAATTACTGCTCCCCGCAGACCCGGCCGCGTTTCGGCGGCGCTGCCGGGCCCAGATTAGACACACAAAGTCCCTGCTCTCCATCAAAGGCTTCCTTATCTGCCCGAGACAGCCAAACAACAAACGATCCTCGAATCTCGCCGGCCCCGCTGTTTATTTGAGCAGGCCCGAAATAAATAAATCGGCCGCAGCCGAACGGGCGCTTTCCCTGAGAGCGGGGGCTCGGCAGGCGCCTGGGTGGGAATTTCCAGGAGCGTGAAGAGGGCCCGCGACTACAGTGGGGCTTTTGAAGTGCTTTTTTCCCCGTTTTAGGCGCCCCCAAATGAGGATGGAACGAAAATGACACGAAGAAATAATCCCCCATTGAGCCCTGAAAGGATTATTCTAATTACTTTGATTATTAAAGATCAGACAGGGTTTTTTTTTTTTCCCTTCTTCTTCTTGGTGTTTTTTTTTTTTTTTCCCTTTTTTTTTTTGGGTTTTTTTTTTTTCCCTTTTTTTTTTTGGGTTTTTTTTTTTTCCCTTTTTTTTTTTGTTTGTTTTTTTTTTTGCTGCCAGCACAAGTAAAACCAAGCCCGAAATCCAAATCCTCGCTGGGAATTGAGGAACGTCTTAAGTAAACAGCGGGAACAAACGGGCTGTGTGCGGATCCGCAGGGTCCGGCAGCCGGCCCGGGGGGGGCCCCTTTGTGCCGGCCTCGGGGGGGGCTAAAGGTCCCCCGCGCCCCGGCCCGGCCCGAGCGAGGGGCCGCGTCTCGCCCCTTTCAGATGCAAATGCGGGGGGCTCGCCTTTATCCGCGCTCCGAGCTGCCGGAGTCAAGCTGCGCCCGCCTGAATAAACCGGGAATTTATGCTTTAGTGGGATCGCGGTGGGTTTTTCCCCGCTGCCTGCGCCGGGAGGGGCCGCGCAGATGGTGCCGCCGACCCCCTCTTCATCAGCCGCGATTCGTTTAAGGAGTCTGTTTGTTTCTGCTGATGAGGGCTGTTAATTTGCGCAGCGGTCTCATTAGGCCTAAACCACCAATTAATTTCTTTTGTTCTCATTAAACGGCTGATTCCGAAACATTTCGGCAGCCACAATGGATGGCTCCGAGCCGCAGCCCCGGCATCCTCCCTGCCAGCCCTGGCAGCGTTCCTGGAGCCCCGGCAGCCGGCCCAGCAGCCCCAGCCTCCTCCCCAGCACCCTGGCACCGGCCCCAGCAGCCCCGGATCTTCCCTGGCTGCCCCAACATCCCCCTCAGATCTTCCCTGGCTGCCCCAACATCCTCCTCAGCCACCCCAGATCTTCCCTGGCTGCCCCAACATCCTCCCCAGATCTTCCCTGGCTGCCCCAACATCCTCCTCAGCCACCCCAGATCTTCCTGGGTACCTCAACATCCTCCCCAGATCTTCCCTGGCTGCCCCAACATCCTCCTCAGCCACCCCAAATCTTCGCTGGGTACCTCAGCATCCCCCCCGGGTCTTCCTTGGCTACCCCAACATCCTCCTTGGCCACCTCAGATCTTCCCTGGCTGCCCCAACATCCCCCTCAGCCACCCCAAATCTTCCCTGTGTACCCCAGCATCCTCCCCAGATCTTCCCTGGGTACCTCAGCATCCTCCTCAGCCACCCCAGGTCTTCCCTGGGTACCCCAACCCCCTCCCCAGCATCTTCTCCAGGCACCCCAGCACCCTCCTGACAGCCCTGGCACCTTCCCCTGGCATCGTTTCCAGCCCTGGCATCCTCCCCTGGAGTCCCAGCACGTTCCCCTGGTACCCTGGCACCTCTCCCAGCTATCCCAGCATCTTCCCCAGCTGCCCCAGCATCCTCCCGACAGCTCTGGCATCTTCCCCAGCATCTTCTCTGGCAATCCTGGCATCCTCCCCAGCCTCGGTGGGTGCCACTCCCGCATCCCGGCTGCCCTCCCTGCTCTCCATCCTGGTCCCTTCCTGGAAATCCGGGCATCAAACGCATCCCTCCTGCGCACAGCTGCCACACCGAGCTGGAGAAGGAGGATCCCTGGATCCCGGAGCACGGGGATGAGCTTGCCGGGCAAGCCCCGAGCTCTCCCCTTCGAGTCAAAAAGAAGATTTGGGGGGTTTTTTTGCTCTCTGCTCCGTTCTTTTCCCGCTCAGGGGCGTTCCCGGCCCGGGAGGAGCTGGTGCCCCGCGTTTTCCGGCCTGGCCACACAATTCGCCAAGTGAAGAGCCCTTGACTGTCCCCGAGCGATTCAATGCCCCGAGTGCCGCCTTTTGTCCGGGAATGCCGCTGGGGCGAGCACTTGGCGCCTTTGACATTCCTGCGGCTCTGCCGGGCCTCGGGAATTAAACACCCGAGGGGAGGCCCCGAACCGGGCTCATCCAGGACCGAAAAATTCCCAATCCAAACCCCAGCAGTCGGGATAACCTCTTTGCCGCGGCCTCACACCAGAACTGCAATCCAAGCCCTTCCTGGAGCGCTGGGCTCGCTCCGGGGCTCTCCAGGTGCTGCCGGGGCTGGTTTTCCCTGGATTCCAGCACATTCCAGCTGCTTTAGGGGCCGGGTGGGAGCGCAGTGGGGCTGTGTCCCCTCCCAGCAGCGGCCGCGGTGCAGGGGGAGCCGCACCCCGTGTTTCCACAGGGATTTTTCCCCCTTCTTTCACCTCCGCTCTTCCCGGTGCCGGTAATTCCCATCCTCTGCTGCCCGGGCCTTGCTCCTTCCCGGCAGATCCAGGGGCTGGGAAATGAAAGAGTAGGAAAGGTGACACTTCCCTGTCCCCTCCCGAGCCCGGGGTGTCCCTGCCGGCCTCGCCTTGGGGCAATCCCTGGATTTGGGTGTTGATTTTACAGCCACGGCTGGGGATGTCCAGGAGCGATGGACAGGGAGAACACGGAGCTGCTCCCAGGGCTGGAGCCCCTCTGGAGCCAGGCTGGGAGAGCTGGGAATGTTCACCTGGAGAAGGGAAGGCTCCAGGGAGGGCTCAGAGCCCCTTGCAGGGCCTAAAGGGGCTCCAGGAGAGCTGGAGAGGGACTGGGGACAAGGGATGGAGGGACAGGGCACAGGGAATGGCTTCCCACTGCCAGAGGGCAGGGATGGATGGGATATTGGGAAGGAATTCCTGGCTGGGAGAGTGGGGAGGGGCTGGGCTGGAATTCCCAGAGAAGCTGTGGCTGCTCCTGGATCCCTGGGAGTGTCCCAGGCCAGGCTGGAGCAGCCTGGGACAGTGGGAGGGGTCCCTGCCCATGGAACGGGATGAGCTTTAAGGTCCCTCCCAACTCAAACCATCCCAGGATTCCGTGATAAGCAGGAAACCCAAGCCCTGTCCATGGAGCCTGGAATTCTCCGGGAATGCTCCCAAGGACTCCCAGCTCCCTCCCAAAGCCAGTGCAGGAGCACAGCGAGCAAGGGGTCCCCACCCCTCCTCCCAGGGCTGCTTGGAAGCGGGAATTGCTGGAAAAGGTCGGGATGAGGTTCATTTGTACTCATTGGGGCAGGAAAGCCGGGAAGGAGCCGTGGCGCGGCCCTACAAGGGGCCCTTTCCAAGGATCACTGGGTCTTTCTGCCAGGGAATGGAGACAAATGGGAAGTGCTCCGGGCTGGAGACGGCTCTGCCCCTGCTCCCTGCCCATGGAAAAACCTCCCTGCCCAGGACCTGGGGGGTGTGGAGGTGGCAGCGCCCTGCTGGGGTCCCCAGCAGCTCCTCCCCGAGGGGGAGACCTTGGAAATGGGGATTTGGGGATCCTTGGGAGCAGGCAGGGATCTGGGAAATGGGGATTTGGGGATGTTCAGGGATGGGGACAGGCAGGGATCTGGGAAATGGGGATTTGGGGATGTTCAGGGATGGGGACAGGCAGGGATCTGGGAAATGGGGATTTGGGAGTGTTTGGGGGTGGGGACAGGCAGGGACTGGCTTGTCCCAGCCCGGAGCTGCTCTGCCCCCAGCCCCTGTGCGTGTCTCCAGCCCCGGGCTGGCTGTGGGATCTTGGGGGCGGATGGGCTCCTGGACACCCACGGACATTCCGTGTTCCTGACGGGGAACGGGAATGCTGCTGCTCCCAGCCCCCGGTGCCCTTTTGGGGAGATCCTTGGATTCCGGGTCTTCAGGGACGTCCTAGAAGCGTCCCTGGGGATTTGCCGGTGTTTCCTAAATTCCGTGGAAGATTTATAGTCAGGACAGAAAGGAAAAAGGAGGAAGTTTAAAAAAAACCCACCCGGGGCTGTTCTCAGCTGAGCCGCTCCATAAATTACCGGGATTTGCTTCCCAGGGTGGTCCGGGGAGCGCGCGCCAGGCCCGCCCGTGTTCCAGGGGGGAGGATCCCGAGTGAAGGGTTGGGAAAGGGGAGGGGAAAGCTGCTTATTTAAGGAAGGGCTGGAGAGAGCCAGGGCAGGTCCCTGCGCCTGCCGGGGCTCCGGGCAGCTCCAGGCCCGGGAATTCCAGGCTGGGATGTGGTTAATCCCGGTGCGCTCCGTTCGCAGGCAGAGCTGGGCAACGCTCGGGGGAAACTTTGAGCCGCTTTTGGGGATTATGGGGAGTCAGCCAAGGGGTGGAGCCGGAGAGGGATCCACGGACAGACCTGCGAGCAGCTCTGGGACAGGGCTGCTCTGAGCCCTGGCTTTGAACATTCCAGGGATCCAGGGGCAGCCACGGCTGCTCTGGGAATTCCAGCCCAGCCTCTCCCAGCCAGGAATTCCTTCCCAATATCCCGTCTATCCCTGCCCTCTGGCACTGGGAAGCCATTCCCTGTGTCCTGTCCCTCCATCCCTTGTCCCCACTCCCTCTCCAGCTCTCCCGGAGCCCCTTTAGGCCTTGGAAGAGGCTCCGAGCTCTCCCTGGAGTTTACCCCGGGAGGAGCTGGGCTGGGTGGGAGCCCAGCACGGGAACCCTGGGCCTGCCCAAATGTTGCTCCCACAGATGTTTCGGGCTCTCTTTCCGTGAAATTCCCGGTTTTCAGACCCCTTTTGCTCCTGTGGAAGAGCCGAGGGCAGCGGTGGCTTCCTGCTGTGTCCAGCGGCGATCCAGAGGGCACAGCCAGTGCCAGGGGGCCGTGCCATGGAATTCCGGCCGTGCCACGGAGATCCCGGCCGATCCAAGCCATTCCCTGCCCTGCAGGTCAGGCAGGGGCTCCCAAACCTGTGCCTGGAGCAGGAGCACCCCATGGGCACGGCTCCATCCTCACGGAGAGCGTGGATTCATCCCTGCTGCGCCTTTCCCCCCTTTCCATCCGTGCCCAACGCCCGGCCGCGGGAGAAGGGATGTGCTGGGAGCTGAGCAGCGCCGTGGGAAGCTGTCCCCGCCCATCACCTTCTCCCATCCCTCTTGTCCGGAGGGGGATTCAAGGGATCCGAGGGATTCAAGGGATCCGAGCTGTTTTTCCCGAAAAGAAGGGGCTGAGGAGAGGGACCCGACACCGGCCGTGATCCCATGGGAAGGGCAGCGCCGCCAGCAGCAGCTCCCTGTCCCCCCACGAGGTGCCTGGGACGGAGCCACCCCCACCCAGGGGCACCCGGAGCGCTCCAGGGATGTGTCCCCCACGCTGGGATCCCAGGGAGGAGCACTCCCGGTCTCTCCCTGCCCTGCAGCGTTCCCAGGGGGTGCCGCGTTTATCCAAACCCTCCCCGGGGAGCATTAATGGATTACCGCAATCCATGGCATGTTCTGCTTACACAACAAAGCCTGGGATGGTGTCCCGGCTCCCGGTGGCAGGGCGGGATGGAACGGCTCCAGCTGCCACAGGGCACTTCCAGCTGCCCGGGATTCGCCTGGATGCCTGGGGAAGAGCTCCTGGATTCCCAGGGAGAGGGGACCTTCCGCAGATCCCAGCCCTGCGCTGCCCGTGTGTGATCCCGGTCCCACCGGGAATGCTGTGCCCGGAGTCCTGCGGGCGGCAAAGCCGCAGGGGAGGTGTTGGGAGAGCCGGAGCCCTCAGCAGGTCGGGTTTAGCCCCTCTGGGGTTTAAATGAGTCGTTAATTAACCCCGGCAGGTGCTGTGGGACCACCCCAGGAAATCCCAATTATCCCTCAGCCTCCGTTCTCCTCTTTCAGCATTCCAGGTGTGCCCAGGGCCCATGGAGCAGCTCCTGGGGTGGCACGAGGTGCTGCCCACGCTACCGCATGTCCCACGGTGTCCCTGTCCCCACCCCATCTCAGCCCGTGTCAGCCTTGATGAGGCCTGCGTGGGATTCCCAACAGCAGCAGGACCTGGAGCTGCTGGAGCAATTCCAGAGGAGGCCCTGGTGCTGCTGCCAGGGCTGGAGCCCCTCTGGAGCCAGGCTGGGAGAGCTGGGAATGTTCACCTGGAGAAGGGAAGGATCCAGGGAGAGCTCAGAGCCCCTTGCAGGGCCTAGAGGGGCTCCAGGAGAGCTGGAGAGGGACTGGGGACAAGGATGGAAGGGGTGGATGCTGGGCTGGGATGCTCCGTTCCCTCCCGGCCTGGCTGGCTCCCAAGGGAAGCTCTGCCCTTCCACCCTCCCTCCGCTGCATTCGCGGCCTCCCTGAACCGATGGATCCACTGATCCTTTCCGTCTTGGCCCTTTGCTGCCCGTCCGGAATATTCCACGTCCGTCCCTGCAGCTCCGAGGGGAAGCAGAGGGGACACGGTGCCGGCGATGTGCCACCGCCTCTGCCAGCAGCACTGCGAGGGAGGAGCCCTCTGGGTGCTCTCCCGGCCTGAAAACCCACAGAAAGTTCTGTGAGAGCAGAAAAACCTCCAAAATCCCATTAAAGCCCAGCTGCCCGCAGAAGCTCTTTAATGCTGTTTTTTTTATCTTTTCTGGTTAGCACAGAACTGCTCAGCCCTGGCACAAACCCAGCCCTGACCCCTGGGAGCACCCCACAAACCCGGGGACACCCAGAGGCTCAGCCCCAGCACAAACCCAGCCCTGACCCCCTGGGAGCACCCCACAAACCCGGGGACACCCAGAGGCTCAGCCCTGGGAGCACCCACAAACCCGGAGGCTCAGCCCCACGGGGTGGCACCGGCACACGCAGCCCTGGGGTTGGATTTTCCAGGCAGGGCCGGGCTCAGCCGGATTCCTGCGGGCTCTGGTGCTTCGTGGCTTTCCCGAGGATAACAAGGCGCCTGTGTGCTCCCAATTTTTGTTTGGGGCTGGAGCTGGCTCCGGAGGGAAGTGTTGTGTGAGGGTGTTGTGGAAAAGCCTTGGCTCCATCTGGGAGCTGTCAGGAAAAGGCTGAGCTCAGTCACACGTTGTTATGAATAGCAGTGTTTGAGCCTCTAAAACCTTCGCTTTTTTCCTCCTCTTTTTTTTTTTTTCCCCCTTTTTTTTTTTTTTTTCTCCTTTTTACATTTTTTTTTCACCCCCCTTCCCCACTAAGGTAAATTCCAGCCGGGATCAACACTCCCCAGGAATTCCCCCGGAGGAAGTTGGCTGTTCACCAACTCATCTTGCAATAAAAAAAAAGTAATAATAAAAAAAAGATTCATTATTCCTGTTGAGCCGAGATGAAACAATTCCCTGGAATTAACGAGGTTCATTTTGGCCAGCCAAGGTTTTGCTCCAATGAAAAGTTTTTATTGTAACCCAGAAAAGCCAAAAAAAACCCCAAAACCCGCCCAGGGGAGACGGGGGGGTGATAACGGGGCTGCATTTGGGGCTCTCTCAGGGCTGTCCGAGAGGTGCCCCCAACCCCATCCCGACCATCCCAGCATTCCCGAATCCTGGATAGGCAGTGCCACAGGGCCTTTCCCAGGCGGAAATGAGGGATGCTCCGGGCTCAGCAGGGTGAGGGGGACTCGTCCCACATTGGTGGGGGACAGAGGAGGGGGCTTAAGGCAAATCCAACCCCCCCCGAGCAGGTCTGGCCATGGGACAAGAGCCTGGAATGTCAGGGGCTGGTGGGGACAGCCCTGAGGACAGGAATCCAGGGAAAAGGGGGATTTTCGGGTGGTGGATGATGGAATCCTGGAATGGTTTGGGTTGGAAGGGACATTAAACGATATCCCGGCCCGTGGCAGGGACACCTCCCGCTGTCCCAGGCTGCTCCAGGCCCCGTCCAGCCCGGCCTTGGGCGCTCCCAGGGATCCAGGGGCAGCCGCAGCTTCTCTGGGAATCTCTGCCGGGGCCTCCCCGCCCACACAGGGAACAATTCCTTCCCAATGTCCCATCTAAACCTCCACTTTTCCACTGTGAAGCCATTCCCTGTGTCCTGTGCCCCCATCCCGTGTCCCAGGCCCCCGTGTCCCCAGCCCCTCCTGCCATGGCAGCCAGTGCCAGTCCCAGCACGGATTTTTCCAGTGCGCAGCTCCGCAGGGCTGGGATTTTCGCTGCTGGGCTGTTTTCCTTTCCGCCTTGGCTCCGCTTGTTGCTGTTTTCTTTTTTTTTTTTCCAGGGGCGATCAAGCCAGACGAGTTTTTATCCATTCCTGCCGCTTTCCAGCGGGATCCAGGGAAGCACCAGGGCCGGGAAGAGGAGCACGGATAAGCATCTGAAGGCAGCCGCCGGCTCCCGCGAGCCTTCGGAAGCGATGCCACCCTCGGAGCAGCGAACAAAGCGCGAGCGGGGGCCGCCCTTCGGCACCGCAGCCTCCCCGCGCACAGCGGCCCGGCACAATCGCTCATTATAACTCAATTACTGTAATTAAAACGGGTGCGAGGCAGAGGCGGAGCCGCCGAAGGGAGCGGTGCCAGCGGAACTCGCGCTCGGCGGCAGCAGCCAGCGACGGCAGCAGCTGAGGGTGTCCCCGAGCGCCGCCGCCATCTGTTCCCAGCCCGGGGTGGCACCCTGGCAACCACCGCTGCGCCGGGAAGGGCTGGGATGGGCTGGGAAGGTCTGGGATGGGGCTGGGAAGGGGTTGAGAAGGGTTGGGAAGGGGTGGGATGGGGCTGGGAAGGGCTGGGAAG
>VZTE01000844.1:1491-27169 GCA_013397775.1 Eulacestoma nigropectus | reverse complement strand
AAAAAAAAAAAACTGTATTTTTTTTTTGTCTTTTTTTTTCTTTTTTTTTCTCAAGGTTATCAATTCTAATTCTTTTACTTTCATTTGAATACAAAACACATAAGTTTGCTATTTTATCTTTCGTGGCTCCCTGAGCTGAATTTTCTAAGCTTTCTTTGAAATCACTCCTCATTTGCTTCTGTCCGAAGACCAAGAAGGGCTTGCGTGGGCTTCCCCTTTTCTTCAAACATCCAAGCACGGGGGAAAAAAAAAAAAAAAGGATAAATCCATAAATCCATCTATAAAAAACCAACCCCAAGGTGATTGTGTCGATGTCCCATCAGTAGCTGAGGATCCGAGCGATTCCTCACCATCACTAACACACCACGCACGACAGGAGGAACAACTTTTCACCAGTGGACATCTCTGCTCAGCCTGGATGGCAAAGTCCCCACGGACACTTCCAGAGGCGGGTGGGAAAAGGGGAAAAAAACAAAAAAACAAAAAAACCAAAAAAACAAAAACCAACCAAAAAACCCCCAGAATAAAATTGCCACCACCAAAACCATCAGTGGAATACAATTACAGCAGACAAAAATACACAACTAAGTGTACTGGGAGGGTCCCCCCTTCCCACGCTATTTCCTAGTCCAGTATTTACATTTTTCACAAGTCTTATGCGGGATGCACAAAAAAAAAGTCCCAATAAAAAAGGAGTCCTTTTATAGTGCCACCAAAGCCAGACGGAGAGAACCGGAAAACAAACAAAAAAAAAACAACAACAACAAAAAAAAAATCCAAAGAAACCCCAAAACCCTAAAACCAAATAAAAATCCGTTTAGGGCTTCCATGTGTGCCAGAGTTGCAGATCTCCAAATAAATCCGAGTGTGGCGGATGCCGGGCGGAGCGATGCCGGGCGGAGCTGGGCCGGGCCCAGGGCCTCCCCTCGGCATTCCCGGAGCATTCCCAGAGCATTCCCGAGTGCTGCCGGGGCCGGGAGCTGCCGGCCCATCCGGAAATCCCAAGCTCAGTAGATGACCTCGTAGACTGTGGCCTTCTTGTCCCCAGAGCCCGTGACAATGTACTTGTCATCCGCGGAGATGTCACAGCTCAGCACGGACGAGGATTCCTTGGACTGGGAAGAGCAGGAGCAGGAGGGGGGAAATCCATCAGATTGGGTTTCCAGGATGTCCCAGCAGCATCCATGCCGGGGCCATCACCACATCCCGCACCCCGATTCCAACCCGGCCATCCCAGGGGATCTCCCCTCTCTCCAGGACAAGGCGGAATGGGTATCTGGGAGAAACCCCCACCCCACGCCCTTCCCAAGGTCTCCCACCTGGAAGATGCTCGCTCCGTAGGGCGTCCTCCAGGCGTTGAGCAGGTTGTCCTTCCCCGTGCTCACAAACCACTTCCCTGCACCGGGAAATCGGGATCAGCAGCCGAGCGCTGCCGGTGCCACCTCCCCACCCCGCAGATCCCGGGGCCGACCCTTCCCTGCCCCACAGGCTGCTCGACCGCAGGGATTTGGGAGAAGTGGGGAAACCTGGAGGTTCCCTGCCCAGCCCCGCTCTGCTGGGATGATCCAGGTGCTGCTTCCCATCTCCCATGGTGCCCATGGGCCCTTTGCAGCAAATTCGGGATGGGTTTTAAACCCTGCCACAGCCGGGATGGGTTCATGGGAACAAATCCTGCCACATTCGGGATGGATTTAGGGGAATAAACCCCGCCACATTCAGGATGGGTTCATGGGAATAAACCCTGCCACATTCGGGATGGGTTCATGGGAATAAACCCCGCCACAGCCGGGATGGATTTAGGGGAATAAACCCCAAGTGCAGCATCCATGGGCTGGATCCTGCCGGAATTATCCATGCTCAGCTCCCCACCACTGCGTTGAGCACCGTTCCTTCCTGCAGTTAGTGAGCATCCCTGTTTCCCATCCCTGGAAGTGTCCAAGGCCAGGCTGCATGGAGCTTGGAGCAACCTGGGATAGTGGGAGGTGTCCCAAGGGGGTGGAACGGGATGAGCTTCACGGTTCCTTCCAACCCCAAATATTCCATGATCCCATGATCCCCATCCATGAGCAAGGGGTCCGGGGGGGTCTAGCAGGAGGTGTCCCAAGGAATGGGATGAGCTTTGAGGTCTCTCCCAACCCAAACCACTCCACGATTCCACGCTCCCCACCCCTGCCTGCGCTCGGGGCGGGAACCGCTTACCGCAGTAGGCGAATTTGAGGGAAAGGACACAGCTCTCGTGCAGGTGCAGCTGGTACTTGTCGGGCTTGGTGTGGTGCAGCACCTCCACGTTGCTGCTCTCCATGCCCACCGCCAGCCACTCGCCTGTCGGGCAGTATCCCAGGGAAAAGATCTGCGGCGGGAAGCGGGAGATGGGGACATCAGCGGGAACTCGCCGCCCGCTCTGCCCGCAGCGCCCCGCGGAAGGGTGGGATGAGAGGTCCTCAAGGTGCCTCCCAGCGCAACCATTCTGGGACACAAGCATTGCTGGCCAGCCCCAAACGGATGGAGCAGGATGGCAGAGACACATCCACGGGTTTGGATGGCTCCATCCCCATGGATACTGCTGCCTTTGCCGAACGGATGCAAGGTCCCAGCTCTGCCCCTCAGGATCAGGGCTCTGGGAGGCTCTGCTGGAGGAGGCAGGATCCTGATTCCTGCTCCCATCCCACCCTCAGGGCACCCCGAGAACCCTGTCACATCCACAGGCATCCCGTGGGAAGAGCCTAATCCTGCAACGATGGGAAAGAGGAGCCGGAACAAGATCCAGGGAGCCCCGTGGCTCCAGCAGTCCCGGGTCACACCGAAACCAGCGGGAACAGCCACGCTCGGAGCTCACAGGGCCCTTTTCCCAGCGGGAACAGCCCCTTCCCGCAGTGGGCACGAGCCAGCGGCCGAGCAGGACTCCCTGTTTTCCACGGGACAAGTCCCGTGCCAGCCAGGGCGGTACCTGGGAGGTGAAGTCGTGCTGCTGCAGCTGCCGCCCTTCCCGCAGGTCCCAGGAACGCACCGTGTTGTCCAGGCCCCCCGTCCACAACTTGGTACCGTCGTGGGAGATATCTATGCAGCTGGCCCCGTCCGTGTGGCCTTGGAATTGCCTTGGGAGCAGAAAAAATGATGGAATTCTGCAAGGGGAGTGCTAGGAAAAGCACGGGGTTGGGTTCGAGGTGCTCAGACTACGTTTAGGTGGCTCATCCACACCAAAGATTCCCGGAAACCCATCCAGGAGCATCCTGTGCCGAGGAGCACCAGCCTGGCCAGGGATCGGGCTGGTTTAGGGATGAGCACCAGGAGATGGTGCAGCAGCACCAGAGGGAGTTCCGGGCACCAGCCCCAAGGAACTGTGGCTGCCCCATCCCTGGAATGTTCAAGGCTGGGTTGGATGGGACTTGGAGCCACCAGGCAGAGTGGAAGGTGTCCCTGCCCAAGGGAAAGAGGAAAGGGACGTCGATGGGGGGAAGAGGAAGGAGAAGGAAATGGGGTGGGGAAAGAGGAAAAGGGACATCAACAGAGGAAGAGGAAAAGGGACCATGATGGGAGGAAAGAGGAAAGAGATGGTAGTAGGGTGGGGAAAGAGGAAAAGAGACACTGACGGAAGCAAAAGGGACCTTGACAGGAGGAAGAGGAAGAGGGACATTGACAAAAGGAAGAGGAACGTTGACAAGAGGAAGAGGGATGTTGACAAGAGGAAGAGGGATGTTGACAAGAGGAAGAGGAAGAGGGAGGATGCAGGGGAAGAGGAACACTGGCTTGAGAAGAGGAAGAGGGACGTGACAGGGTAAAAACGAGGGTTTAAGGCCTTTCCTGCCCCACCCCACCCCAAGGTCCTCACGCCCAAGCCCCAGCAGGACGCCGGCGTGGGGCTCACCTGACGAGGGTCTGGTTGTGCAGGTCCCACACGGCGATGTTGCCGTCGCTGCAGCACGAGAAGCACACCTTGGCGTCGGGGCTGATGGCCAGCGCGTAGCACGCGGGCGCCGACGACGTCAGCTCGGCCTTGATGCGCGGCGTGGGCGACGCCAGGTCCCAGATGGTCAAAGTGCTGGCCTCGCCCCCCACGATCAGCGTGCGGCCGTCCGGCAGCAGCTTGCAGGAGCGGATGTAGTTATCCCTGTTCTGGGGACGGAAGGGACGGTGAGGGAGGAGTTGGGGAACGGGGAGATGGTGATGGAAGGGGAACGGGGTAGAGGGAAGGGGTGTTAATGGCGGAGGGGAAAAGGGATGTTGAGAGGGAAGAGGAAAGGGAGTGCAAGGGGGGAAGAGAAAGAGAGGGCAACAGGGTGGGGAAAGGGAAAAGGGACATTGATGGGGAGAAGAGGAAAAGGGACATTGATGGGGAGAAGAGGAAAAGGGGCCATGGTGGGGAGAAGAGGGCAACAAGGTGAGAAAAGAGGAAAAGGGATGTCGACAGAGGGAAGAGGAAAAGGGACATTTAAGGGGGGAAAAGAGAGATAATGGGAAGAGGAAACAGGGAAGAGGAAAAAGACAATAATGGAGGACAAAGAGTTGGTAATGGGGAAGAGCAACGGGATGTTAAGGGGGGAAGAGGAAAGAGAGGGCAACGGGGGAAAGAGGAAACACAGACGGCAACGTGGGGAGGAGACGCTGACGTTAACGGGGAGAAGGTGATTAATGCCATTAGAAGTGGGTGAAGGAGGGGGGCACGGCACTGGGGACAGCAGCAGCCCCACCCCAGCTCCGGCCAGGGCCAGCCCCTCACCAGGCAGTCCAGCTGGGAGATGGGGCTCTTGCTGCCGGGCTGGCTGATGTCCCAGATCTTGACGCAGCCCTTGCCGCCGGTGTAGACGTGGCGGGTGGGGTTGCTGATGGTGACGGCGCACACCACCTCGCCGTGGCTCAGCGTGTTGATCTGCCGCGCGTGCCGCGGGATGCCGGGCCCCGCCAGCGCATCGTGGGGGAACGGCACCGGCTGCATCTGCCCGTCCGCGCTCACGTGGAACGAGTAGGCCCTGCCAGCGTGGGAAAGGGCTCAGCTCCAGGGACAAAGCTCGTGGGGACAGCCCGCTGTCACATCGAGTCCCCAGCGGCAGCCCTGGGTGAAGCCCTCCCTCGTCTCCCTCCCGGCCAGTCAGCCCCTCCGATCCCACCAAAAATCCAAGCAGGGCTTACGGTTTCCCTCCGGGGATGGACGCCAGGCTGGAGGGCAGGCCCGGGGCTCGCATGGGGGGGTGTGGGTCAAACCCGACCTGCCAAGAGATGCGCGGACACGGGTGAGGCCGGACACGGGCTGGGAACACCACACAGCTTCCCATCCACGACCCCTGGGGACACTGGGCAGCTCCTGCTTTTCCCTTGCTGCTCAAAGCTCATTGGTATTTCCCCCTGGCAGGAAGGGGAATCGGCCAAAGGGTTTGGGTCTGCAAGAACCAGGTGGGACACGCTCCCTCTCCCCGTGTCGTTCCCAAGCCCCCAGGGATGGGATCAGCCACGTTGGGCCCAGCATCCCGAGGGCAGAAACCCCAATCTGCTTTAATGGCAGCATTTGACTCCTTGTTTTGCCTTAAAACAGGAGTTTAGTGAGAGGAGTGGGATGGGGGCCGAGGAACGGGACAAGGGGCCGAGGAACAGGAAGCAGAAACCCTGATCCAGTGGCACACATGTCACCCCACAGGGAAGCATCTCCACCCCCACCCTTCAATGGTGGCCATTTCAAACCACCGCTGGCTTTGGGAAGGAACCCCAACCTCCCAGCCCTCCCAAGCCCCCCAAGCCCTCCCCCCAGCAAGAAAGGAGCTAAAAGTGCTACGTACAGCTCCAAAGCTCACCATTGGTGACCGGCCGTAGGCGGCAGCGGCGGCGGCGGCCGCGCTCATCTGCGGGGGGAGGTTGTGCAGCCCCGCGTAGGCGCCGGGGCTCGTCAGGGACCCGTTCATCTCGTGGTGCCCCATCATGGCAAAGGGCGCCGCGTAGGAGCCCGCGATGGAGATGGGCGTCCGCAGGGCCGAGGCTGCGGAGAGCCGGACAGGGTCAGGGCACGGAGCATGGGCAGGGCTGGGACACGGGCAGGGAGCGGGACACAGGTGGGGCCGGGGATATGGGCAGGGAGCTGGACACGGGCAGGGAGCGGGGACACAGCAGCGGCCACGGAAACACCCAACACCCCACACCACAGAGTCCAACCCCTGACCCAGCACCACCTGTCCACAGCCCAGAGCACTGAGTGCCACGTCCAGGCCTTCCTTGGACACCTCCAGGGATGGGGTCTCCATCACCTCTCCCTGGGCAGCCCCTCCCAAGGCCTGACCACCCTTTCCACGAAGAAATTCCTGCCGATGTCCAACCTGGACTTGCTCTGGCCCAGCTTGAGGCTGAGTCCTCTCATCCCAGCCCTGCTCGCCCCATGACCTGACCTCCCTCCTCACACCATCATCTGGATTAGGTGCCCAGAAACCTGATCCCCCCCCTCCCCGACCCCACTGACAAGGACGAGCTGAAGCTCTGCTGGGGACAATGGTGACACCGCGGTGACACCGGTACCCACCCAGGGGGTCCATGCCGCTGGGTTTGCCGGGCATGGGCCGCAGCCCCGGGGTGCTGCTGGTGCCCGGGGTGGGAGCGTCGTTCCTGGGCGTCGGAGTGTTGGACTTGAGGCCGGGCGTGGAGGATTTGTCGTTCTGGGGGGAGAAGGGATGGAAAACACGGGATGAGCTCCGGCTGCTGGGAGGCAGGGCCCCCACCCCGGTGACCCCGCAGAAGGGACGTACGTGGCCCAGGTCCTTGGTCTTGGAGGAGGGAGTGCTGCTGGAGGAGGCCACCGAGGCTGGGCTGTTGGGAGCATCCCCTTTCTTCAGCCCGCGGGCTTTGTCCAGGCCGTTCTCCGGGGGGGAATGGGCCGGGCTCACCCGGGGGGTGGCGGGGTCCTGTGGGATGGGAAAAGCGTTGGAATTCCCACAGCGGGAAGGGCTCCCTCCGGCTCCTCCTTCAGGCTGGTGTTGGGAAGCCCCTATGGATCGCTCCCCACATCCCCAACCCACACCATGCCACGGGCAGAGCTGCCCAGGGCTCACCTCGTTGGAGACGTCGACCACCAGGTCATCGCTCTTGTCACCGTCGCTGTCCTGGAACACAAAACGTGTCACACCCCGCAGAGAGCTCCAAAAACTGGGGGGGATCAGCCCCCCGAGGAGCCAAACGACCCCAAGAGCAGCCTAAGGACACTCAGGCTGGAGATCAGGGACAAGTTCTTCACGGAAAAGGTGACCAGGCACTGGAAGGGGCTGCCCAGGGCAGGGGTGGAGTCAGTCAGGGGAGAGGATGTGGCACCTGGGGACATGGATTATGGTGGCCTCGGCAGTGCTGGGGATGGTTGGACTCCACGGTCTCCAAGGGCTTTTCCAGCCTGAATGATCCCGTGGTTCTATGCCCCAGCTCACCCATACCACGCCAGGAAAATATCACCCAAATCCCACTTTCTCCCCCCAGATCCTGCCCCCAAGGTGTCCCCGTGGCCACCACAGCCCATCCCTGTCACTCACATATCGGCTCATGCTGTCCTTCTCCTCCGCTTTCCGCTTCTTGGAGTCGATGCTGTAATCCGTGGAGCTCCGGTGCTTCTCGCTGGCCCGCAGGCTCTCCGAGGGGGACACGGAATTATTCTGGGGAGGTGGGAAAGGCTTTGAAGGGGGAACAGAAGGAAACGGAACTCCACGAGCAGCAGGTCCCAAGGGGACACACACAGCCCTGTCCCCACAGTGGATGAGACCCCACAGTCCCTGCCACGCCACAGGATCCAGGGGACAGGATCCAACACCAGCCTCGCTGGAGCTCTGGGAATGCTGTGAGGATGCCCATGGACACCTGAGCTCCTTTGCTGCAATAGCAGGAAAATGCAGGACGGGGTTGTTCGTAAAAACATCCAGGAAAACCCAGAGCGCCGGGAATGGCAGAGCCCAGCGCCCATGGCACAGCTCTGCTCGGCGGGAACTCTGCCCTTGCTCCAAGCAGCAAAGCCCAGGACATGCTGGCATTCCCAGGAAAGCTCCAGAGCCCAGGAGTTCTTCCTCCAGCAGAGCTGGGAGGCCTCACCCAGGAGGAGCAAAGGAACGGCTGCATCCCAGCCCTGGAGCCAAAGGACATCCACAAAATGTCCTGGAAAACCCACGCGACCAGGAATGGCAGAGCCCAGTGCCTGTGGCACAGGGGGAATTCTGCCCTTGCTTCAAGCAGCAAAGCCCAGGAGATGCCGGCATTCCCGGGAAACGCTGGAAGCGAACATGGCAGCACAACGAGGAGGATGCCCGGCCCCGATCCCGCATCGCCCCCAGCACAGCCCCGATCCCGCACTGCCCTCAGCACAGCCACTTCCCTGCCCTCGGTCCCCGGGAGCAGCAGGAGCGCTCCCCGCTCCCCCAGCCCCACTAAGCAGCGCCGCTGCTGAGCTGTGCCCGCCTTTCTTCCCCGGCTGAAAGGGAGAACCAAAGCAGTTCATGTTTCTCCTCGGTCCCCACTAAGCAGCTTTGGATAACACGGAGCTCTTTCTTCCCAGGCAGTCATGCTGAAAACCCTCGCAGCTCCCAGAGAATCATGTCAGGCATTTAGAGCCATCGATCCATTCAGCCCCGCTCCTGGCCCGCTGCCAAGGAACTAAATATTTTTTATTGCACAGGCAAAGGCTGGGGAAAATATGAATGACTAACGCTGATTATCGCACACATTAAACCTCCACGGGGAATACCCCGGCTCGCAGTTTATGGATTGGGAAGCTGCCCGGCTCCGACGGCCCCCTGCCCACCGCAGGAGCGGGTTAATGACGCCCAATTCCCCTCTGCCTCCCCCCTCGCAGAGCACTTCCCTTCCCCGCTCTCCAAAGGGCCGTTTGTGGGCTCGGGGCTGGCAGGAAATCGCCGCGGAGCCGCAGCTCAGCCGGGCTTTGTCCTGGCAGCTTTTCACATGGAATGCTGGGCTTGGGAAAGACCTCCGGGATCACCGAGTCCGACCCGAGAGCCAGCCCCAGCTTGTCAGCAGCGCAGAGCGCTGAGGGACACGTCCGGGCCTTCCTTGGACACCTCCAGGGCCTCCCTGGGCTGTCCCTTCCGACGTTTAACAGCCCTTTCCACGCAGAAATCCCTCCTGATGTCCCATTTTCCCTGAACACCGGGCTGGGAGGGTCTGGCTCAGACCCATTCCATGAGCGGGGCAGCCCCCACCTGGTGGCTCCTGCCACCCTCAACATCCCTTCCATCCCTGCTCCCAGGGAATCCATCACCCAGGAGCAGCCTCCGGGGTGTCGAAGCCCTCCACAACCCAGGGATTTCCCCGGTTAGGAACTGCTTGAGCTTCCAAGTCCTGCTTAACACGGAGTAATGACCGAACCCACCCCAGATGAGGTGACCCCAAATAACGGGAGAGTGATCAGGAATAAACCAGCTTCCCCGACCACCGAAGGATTCCGGGTCTGACCACGCTCATTCAGTCAGAAATGATGGAATTTCCCGAGGCTCTGCCACAAACACAGGGATTTAAATCCAATTTCCAAACCACCACGGAGAAGGTGACCCCACTCAGCCCAGCACAGCTCTTCCAGGCAGGATGAGGAATTTCATTGCCTGGTTTATTGTTTCATGAGACCTGTGCCAAAGGCAGCCCTGGAGCTCCCAGCCACCAGGTGGGTTTTTCAGGGATAAATAAAACTCAGCCGCGCCGCCACCAAAAAGTGGGAGCAAAAGGAAGGAATGGGACTTACTGCACTTGAGTCTCGCTCTTCAGGAGATGCCGGGGCAGAGGGGAGGGCACAGCCGAAATAAAGAGACGGGAAAACAAAGCAAGTTAGGATAAGTCTTAAACCAGGAAAATAAACCCAGAACCTCCTCACGCTCAAAACCTGAACTCAAAACCCTTAAAAAAACTCTGAACTCAAAACCCTTAAAATCAAGCCTGGTCTGGCTTTAAAATCTCCCTCCCTCCATCTGTCTCTCCCATCCAATTCCTGCCCCTTCCTTCCTGTCCATGTGATTTATCGGGCCAAACACAGCTGGAAATGCCCTGAATCCGAAGGGAGTGGCAGTAGCCTCGGGTGCCTGTCCCTGAAGGCACCCACCAGTCCTGGGTGCACAGCTCCACACCCAAGACGTGGTCCAGCCATTCATTTGTCCCCGAACAGCCCCGTTTTCCCCGGAATCTCTGGCCATCTGAATCCATGCAGGAAAAGGAATGGAACTGGATAACTCCTACCGATAGTTTTGTCTCACTGCTTTTTTTCCCCACCCCAAATCCCCCAGCAGAGCCCAACAGCTTGGAGAGGCTGTGGGAACCTGCCCTGCCAGCGGGAATGTGGAGGGGAAATATCCCAAATCCGCCTGCCTTGGTGGGATCCAGGGGGATCTGCCAGGACAATCCTGAACGCTGCTGGCTGGCACCTGGAACCACAGATCCTTCCATCTTCTAAAAAATGCTCGGATCCCTAACAATGGGAAAAGCCAGCAAGTTCCTGGTGCCCAGGGCTGGATCCCTGAGCACGGGAAGGCTCTGACGGTGACGGAGAGGAGGAGGATGAAGGCTGCTTTCCCATTAAGGCACAGCCGAACAAGGGCACGGGAACTGCAGCCAGGCTCCACCAAAGGCTGAGCATCATGCAGGGAATTCCGCATCCCTAAAAGCCCAATCCCATGATCGGAGTGTGGCTGATCCAAGGGATGGGGTGGTGGGAAATGAGTCACGACCGGACCAAGGCGTTCCCCCAGCATCAGAGGGATGAGGAGCTGCTGGAGCGAGCCCAGAGGAGGCCCTGGAGCTGCTCCCAGGGCTGGAGCCCCTCTGGAACCAGGCTGGGAGAGCTGGGAATGTTCCCCTGGAGAAGGGAAGGATCCTGGGAGAGCTCAGAGCCCCTTCCAGGGCCTAAAGGGGCTCCAGGAGAGCTGGAGAGAGACTGGGGACAAGGGATGGAGGGACAGAACACAGGGAATGGCCTCATAGTGGAAAAGCAGAGATTTATATGGGACATGGGGAAGGAATTGTTCCCTGTGAGGGTGGGGAGGCCCTGGCACAGGGTGCCCAGAGAAGCTGTGGCTGCCCCTGGATCCCTGCAAGTGTCCAAGGCCAGGCTGGAGCAGCCTGGGACAGTGGAAGGTGTCCCTGCCCTGGATGACGTTTCTCTCCCTTCCACCCAAACCCCCCCAGGACTGGGGAATTCCAGCGGCAGAGGCGGCGGGAGCAGCAGCCCCTCTCACCTCGGTGGTCCAGGTCGTGGTGGTTCTTCTCGTCCTTGACTGCCAGGTGGGCCTGGCTGCCCAGGGCGCCGAGCGCCAGCAGCCCCGAGCTGGTGCCGGTGACCGGCGGAATTCCGGGCGGCTGGAGCCCCGAGGGATGCGGCGGCAGCTGGACCGGGGGCCCGTGGGCGGCGTGGGAGAGGTGCTGGGCCTGGAGCTGCTGCTGCTGCAATGAAAGCACCAGTGAGCCGGGGAGGGGGCGCGGGAGCGGGGGCGGCGCCGGGAAGGGGCATTCCCAGGGGATGCTCCCGGGAGCAGCCCCGCTGGATGCCTGCAAGGAGAAGCCCCGTTAGCAGCAGGACAGAGGTGCCCAGGGACGATCCCCAGGACGCAGCGCACGCGGCACAGCGGCCGGGATAATCCTGAGTTCCCGGAACACGCGTCCCTGCGGACGTGGTTAGTTCGGCTTTTCCAGCAGTAAAAGGAAAGAAAAAAAAAAAACAGGAATCCCACCCAGGAGGCAGAGAGACTCCGTGGCTGGAGGGCAGCTGCTAAACGGGCAGAGAGAGAAAATTCCAGCACCCAGGAGCCTCCCAGGCAGCTCAGGACAGGGAAGTTCCGCTCGTTTGCTCAGGAGCAGCTTCCAGGTGCTTCACGGGGAGAAGGAAATTCCGCACCATGTCCTGGTCCCATCCCAGGATCCTGCTGCTCCCAACCCCTTCCGACATCGCCGGGCATGGATAATCCTGCGGGATCCTCCATTCCCACCATGGGGCTGTTCATAACCCCCCACATTCCCAGGAGCTGCAGCCCAGCCGGGATGGCACAGGGCCCCCAGCTGCTCCCAGGGTTTTTTTGGGAGCGAATCCCAGCCCTCCCAGCACTCATCCAGCCACGGAGATTCACTGCCTGCTCCAGTTCCACTGGAAAAAGCTGAACTGCAGCGCTGGGGAGAGGAAGGGAACACCAGACACATCCCCTATTTCAAACACAACCTTGGAAGAAAACCAGCTGAAATCCAAGGAGCCACTTCCGAGATCCCCCAGGCCACCCCTGGTCCAGCCAGGAGGGTCTTGGAGCTGGTCCCTGCCTGGGACCCTCCTGCCTGCACGCACGGCCCCTCCAGCAGCATCCTACAGCTCCCAGGGAAGCCACATTCGGGCATCTGACCACAACGGGAATCAGGGGCTGGGGACACCCGGAACGAGGGGACACCCGGAACGAGGGGACACGGACACCTGGGCTGCAGCAGAGCCCCCCGGGCCCCTCCAGGTCCCCACAACCAGCTCGGGTCAGGGTTTCTCCAGGGCACTCCGAGGGGCAGGGATGGACAGCAGGAGCTGCCGGCACAAGGCCCAGCCCAGTGGACACCCCCAGGCGTGGAGGGCTCCGTCAGCGTTCCCAACAGTTCCAACAAGGAAATTCCCGACACATCTTCCCCAGAGCTGCAGAAGATGCACCCAGGTGCCCCTGGATCCCTGGAAGTGTCTGAGGCCAGGCTGGATGGGGCTTGGAGCACCTGGGATAGTGAGAGGTGTCCCTGCCCATAGCAGGGGCTGCACTGGATGGGCTTTAAGGTCCTTCCAACCCAAACCATTCCAGGACTCCATGATAAGTTTCTCCACACCAAGTCCAAGCTTTAGGGGAACAGCTCCTGCCCATTCCCGATGGAAGGACCCATTCTGGGCAGCAGCAGGGGCGATGTCCTGTCCCACACCATGGACACAGCCGGACGGAGCAGGCCCTGCCTGGGTCACCCACCCCTTCCGGAGATGCTTTCTCATCCTTGCAGGATGGAGAGGGAAATCCCCATCCAGGATGAGATGGAGCTGAAGGCAGGAGCCGCAGTCCCAGGCACAGGAGATCCATGAAAGATCCTTCCAGGCAGCTCCGAGATCCCAGCTGGAGCAGAGGCCACATGGAGAAGGCCTTTAGGCCTCTGCTGCAGGAAATCCATAAATCCCTGTGCCCTCAAAAAGCAGGAGCCGGTTCTGCCAGCAGGACGGGAAGCGTCCTCGGGACGGCCATTCCAGGAGCGTCCCCAGACCAGGAGGTGGAGCGGAGCTGGGGCTGAGGGGCACGAGGTCGGAGCCTCAGCACCTCCTGCCACGCAGCGCCAGGATCCCTCCTCTGGCACCAAAACAAGCGGAACAGATCCGTGGCTCTTCCCATTCCGATCTCCCGGGATCTCCACCCGTCTGAGGGAGAGGCAGGGCTGGCCATCATAGCAGAGCAGCATCCCAGAAAACGGCCCCGTGTGGTTTTCCAGCACCTCCGACCATTCCCACATTCCTCTCCCGGGAGCTCTCTGGTGGTGCCCATCCCCGGAATACACCAAGATCCAATGTTTTATCCACGGCAATCTCCAACTTCCAGAAACATCGTCACGCTGTAACTCATCCCAGGAGTTTTCCACCCGAAAAAGGGACGCGGCCTCGTGCAGCAGCAGCACTCCATTCCCGGGATGCCAACGGGAATCCCGGCCCTGGAACAGCCCAGGGGACAGCACGGCCCCGCCACAAGCGAGGCAGCAGCACCCAGAGGAGAAGAATCAGCACCCAGAACTGCTCCAGCAGAGCAGAAAACTGGCATTCCTTCCTGGTTTTTAGGCTGCCAACAGATAAATCCATCCAGGGACTCGGTGAGCTGCAGGAACGGCCCCGCACAGGATGTGGGAAGCAAGGCCGGGACACAACATCCTGGTGGGCCTGACACAACACCTCAGGGGGGTTTTGGCTTTCTCCCCTCTGGCAGCGGGAAGTGGAGAGCAGAATCCGTGTGGGATGTCCCGAAGCCTCGTCCCTGTGTCCCTGGGGTAGCCAAGATCCCAAAGCAGGGCTGCAGAGCTCCATCCATGCCCCAGCTGGATCATTCCCACGGCAAGGAGAGGAGGATAAGCCAAGGAGCAGATCCCAGGGCGGCGCTGGGAATTCCCAGGTTCCCTCTTCACTGTCCTTCCCGTCACTCCGCGTGTTTGTGTCACCCCTTGGAGCGGCCGCTGCACATCCCTCGGGAATAACATCCTGGAGACCGCATGGAGCGGGACAAACCCCACCTGGCACTCGGTGGCACAGGGATCCTGTTTGCTCCGAGCGTGCTCTGCTGGAAAGGCGCCTTCCCCTCCCTCCCATCCCTATCCCAACCCGGCTGAGGGTTTGCCGCAGCATTCCAGGGATGGGGAGGCTCCTTGGGAACCCCAAATCCCCCTGGCACAGGGACCCGGGTCCTGGTGGGCAGTGACACACACAGCACAAGGATTCGGAGCAGCATTCCAGGATCAGGGACTCTCCTGGAGCGACTGAGCCCATCCACACCTCAGGATCCCTCAGGATGCTGCTCTGGGGCTCCCACAGAATTCCAACATCTATCGGGCTCCTTGGGAGCGACATCCCCCATATCCCAGGACAACGGGAGGCTGTGGATGACAATCCCTCAAACCCAGCCCAGGGTGACTCCGGCAGCGCCCACTGGGGCCATCTGCTCCCGGGGTCCCTTGGCGGTGCCAGACAGGGATGGGAAGATGGGAGCAGGTTCCAAATTTGGGAGCAAGGCCAGCAAGGAGTGTCTGGTGGCGGGGTGGCTTTAATTGGATTATGTCCATCACGCTCCATGCCTTTGTTCCCGATTTAATGGTTCAGCACTTCAGTTCAGCGCCGGCGTTAAATTTAGTGACGGAGTTTAATCATTTCCAGGGAAATCATTTCCAGGGCTACAACCAAATCAAGGCTCCATTTCAGCCAAGCCTCCAGCGCAGGAGCTGCGAGACAATGGCCCAGATGCATAAAATTAACGGTTCTTGACCTCAAAAGGGGCAAAAAAAGAGCTTTGCACCGTTTGGGGGGGGTTTGGGCGATGCAGCTCCTGCACTGGGGCGTTGGGGCAGGCTGGGGACAGCGGAGCCACCCGGGGATGGCTCCCCAGGGACACGCCCCGGTGCTGAGCAAACCGAGCCAGGGACGCGCCCACGTGAGCAACCCTACAAAAACAACCTGTTGAGGGCAGGGCAAAACACCAAATCCTCTGCGCTCGGGGGCTCCGGGCTGGAGCTGCCACCCAAACCAGCTCCACGCTCCGGGATGAGCCTGGGACCATCTCTATGAGCCACAGGAGGCCACGGAATCACCATCGCCTCCTGCCAGCAGCAACCCTACAGAAACAACCCACAGCGTGCACAGAGGGGAGGAAAAAACCCCAAATCCTCTGGGTTTTCTGCTCTGGGAAGCACTGGAGCAGGTGCAGGAGCACGGACCCACCACCCAAACCAGCTCCACAGCTCTGGCACAAGCTCTGGCCTCCCGGACAAGCCACGGAAGGCCATGGGATCACTGACCAGGGGCTGCCAGCACCGTGTCCCTCCCTGCCCAGCCACCCCGGGAGGAGATGCCCGTAATTCCCGCTGGAAGTTCGTCAGGGAAGCGATTAAACGGCTGGGCTGGCTGCTTAATGACAGCAGGGCCTCGCCTGATCCAGGGAAGCAATTACCTCAGGAATGGGGGTCACGGGCCTCGCTCATCCCCCTTAATTGAATTCCAATATCTGCACCAGCTGCCCGGGCTCCGGGCTGCCGCCTCCGGCAGCTCCACCCCTGTTCTGTCCGAGCCCACCTGGAACGGCCGAGGAGCAGCAGGAGGCTGAACACAACAGGCTGCAGCGTCACCCCAAAACCCAGCCCCCATTCCTGGGGCACTTCCCGAGCGCTGCCGACCCCACCACAGGGGATCCGGCTGCCTCCTCATTCCCAAAGGCTGCAGGAGCCCGGAGCACGATCCCGCAGTTGGTGATACCCATAAATACAGGAGAATGGATGGAAAAACAAGTCAAACGCAGGGAATTATAAAGATCCTCGGAGCTTAAGAAGTGCAAATAGTTATTAAAAAATAAAAGTAATTATGAATGAGTGTTTTCTGGGAAACAAAGGCAGAGGAGCTCTGGAGCCACCTGCCCAGGGCATGGATTGGGAATTCTGAAGTCCCGGGGTTCGCTGCAGGACTGGGACAGTGACAGCAATTAAAGGAATAATTAAAGTCGTTAATTTTCCATCAGAACCCCTCAGTCTGCGCGGGAAAGGGTCAGTGCATGGAACAACAACTCCGCCAAGGGCACGGCACATTCCACACCAACAGCCCGGCAGAGACGAGCCTGGCCTCAGGGGCGGCGGGAGGCTCCCATCCCAAATCTCCCCAGCCCCACAGGGAACATCCAATCGGAATCCTGGAGCTGCCAGCGAGGCGGCAGCTCCCAGCCCTGTCCTGCTGGGTGCCAGATCGGGGCCGTTTCGGGGTTTTGGGACAGCCAGGAGCTGTGGGGATTGGGGAAATTTCGGTGTTTTGGGATGGCCGGGAACTGGGAGCCGCCCTCTTTGCCCTCCTGAGCGCAGGGTTGCCTCTGGATATGGTAAATGATAGGAATAAAAGGGGAATACACACGGTGAGAGGCAGATTGGGAAGTCCACGTACCCCGATGATAGCATTCAACTCCGTCATTGTCACTTGCTTGGCACGTTCAACAGCCTGGGCCACCTGCTGTTGGTGCTGCGGGCACAGAGGGACCAGGTCAGCCACAGGACCCCCCCAGACATGGTCCCCCCTCTTTTGGGCCCTATTTTGCCTACTTTTCCCGATATTTTGGCCCTATTTTGGCCGCAGCAGCCCAAGGGCACCTCCCGGCTCCGTGGGGTGAGGGAGCAGCTCCTTCGGGAAAAGGGGGAGCCCCTCGCAGCCTTTTGGGCTCAGTGCAGCCCCCCATGCTGAGCAGAGCCCCTGCAGGGCCAAGCTCTGCCCATCCCAAGGGTTTTCCAGCACACGGGCAGGATTTAAACCCCATTTCTCACAGCCCCAGAGAGCCCAAAGGGACCCGGCGCTGCCTGCGAGGGGAAACCCTGGAGAAAGCTGCATCCCCTCAAAGGGGGCGTGAAAAAGTCCTTACCTCTTGTGACAGAAAAGGCATGATCTGGGCTAAAATCGTGTTCAGTCTTTTAGCAATTTCTGTCTGGAAAAAGAGGAAGAAGAGCGAGCAACGGTCAGCACCCAGCAGCCTCCCACGGACAGGATGGCACGAGGCTTCCTGGCAGCAGTGCTGTCCCCTCTCCCTGTCCCATCCCACAGATCCCCTCCTGTGCATCCCCTCCCTGTCCCACCCCCCAGATCCCCCCCTCTCCATCNAGTGCTGTCCCCTCTCCCTGTCCCATCCCACAGATCCCCTCCTGTGCATCCCCTCCCTGTCCCACCCCACAGATCCCCTCCTCTGCATCCCCTCCCTGTCCCACCCCACAGATCCCCTCCTCTGCATCCCCTCCCTGTCCCCTCTCCTTGTCCCTTCCCAGCCCCGTGGGTGGAAGCAGCAGCTCCCAGCAGAGGCACTGGAAGCCCCCTCAAGCTCTCCAGCACAGGGACACATCCCTGCTTCCCTGGGACACTTCCGTCCCCTTTCCCCCATGGATGAGTGTCCTGGACCAGCCCTGGCAGTGTCACACCAGCCTGGATTTCCCTGGCTTCCAGAAAGCACCGCCAGGCACGCCCTGGGAGCAGCTGCTGCTCTCCGGAGAGGCTGGATCCCAGCAAACCCAGGGCTTGGTGGCCCTCTCCATCTCCTCCCGCTCCCAGGGCTGTGGTGGGTGTTTGGTTTCTCCAGAAGAACCCTTGGCAGAGCCACCTGCCCCGTGCAGGGAGCTGAGTCCCCACCAGGGCCGGGGGTCTGCTCTGCTCCCTCCCCATGGCTGGGATTCCCTTTGCCACCCTCACATCCCACCCCGGAAACAACCTGGATCCACCAACAGCCGCCAGCTGCACTCTGTGGGAGGTTTAACAGCAAACTGTGGGAACAACTCCCTGGGGATAACACTTTCCTGCAGGGATGACCTGGAGACGTGCTGTCCCGGCACACCCCAAGGATGCTCCCGGCAGGATGGCCGTGTCCCATGTCCCACCCCAGGGATGCTCCCGGCGGGATGGCCGTGTCCCATGTCCCACCCCAGGGATGCTCCCGGCGGGATGGCCGTATCCCGGCTCCCAGGGGTTAATTCCGGCTGCTCCTGGCCAAGGCAGCTGTGAAAACAGCTCCGGCTCCAAGTCAAACACGGCCGAGCGGCTGCGAGGATCCAGCGCCACAACAATGGCCGGAGCCGAGCGCTGGCACGGAATCAAACGCCCCGAAATTCCTTCCGCCGGCCCCAGCAGCTCGTTATCAATAACACAAGTGATTAAGCGGGAGAGCTCCGGCCTCCTGCTGGCAAGGAGCCTCCTTCCCGGGACAGCCACAGCCACCCCCTGCTCCCAAACCCCCTGCGCTCCCCAAATCACCCCAAATCCACCCCGAGGCTTCACCCTCCTGATCCCACAGCTCAGCTCCCCCCGGGACAGGTCCTACGGCACCTCCGGGTTCTAAGCCCAGCCAAGCCAGGCTCCACCTGCTCTCAAGCACTGCAAGGAAAAGCCCCAAATATCCTAATCCGGAGGAAAATTCCCAACGGACACTCAGCCCTTGCTGTGAGGAGCTGGGGATGGCTGGGACACGCTGCTCCCGCTACAAGTACAACCCAACGAGCACAACCAACGTTCCCAGCGTCACCCTAAGCAGGGAGACACCAGGAAAATCCTGATCTCCCCCAGCCTGGAGTCACCCCCATGCAGGGAAACACCCCACAGACCCCAGAGCTCCGGGTCCTGCTCCAAGGGGTCCCCACAGAGCTCCCCACGGGCTGCAAAGCCCCAGGAATATCCCTGGCCACCCTCTTCTCCAGAAGCACTCCCGGTGATTGGGTTACACCTGATGCTTTTCTTAGCAATTCCAGAGGCAGGGAACGTGCTGGCATGCCGTGCCAAGGCAGGAACGGCTGGAAGTGACCACGGCTTGGACTCAGGTACCCTGGCCACAGCCACCAAGCCACCGGGATCGTCACACCCCGAGCGTGAAGATGCGTGGATCCAGCAGGCAGCTGGGAGATCATGGAATCCTGCAATGGTCTGGTTGGAAGGGACTTCAAAGCTCATCCAGTTCCACTCCCTGCACCTTCCAGGAGCCCAGGTTGCCACAGCCTGGCTTTGGACACTTCCAGGAATGGGGCAGCCACAGCAACCAGTGTCCCACCGCCCTCCCAGGGAAGGATTCCTTCCCGGTATCCCGCCCATCCCTGCCCTCTGGCAGCGGGAAGCCATTCCCTGTGTCCTATCGATGCAGTGACACTTCGCTATCGTGACCCCTGTGCCCAGGGCCGGGCTCTGGCCAGCACAAGCTTTTCAGCACCCAACACTCACACAACACCCGACAGCTCCTCTGCTCCCACAGAACCGGGCTGGGAGCTCCGAGTGCCGATCCAAGCCCGGCGCCGCGGCCGGAGCAGCCGGGCTGGCACCGCGTGTGCCACCAGCCGCCCACGGTGCCACCGCCGTGCCTGGCCACAGGAAAAGCTCCTTCCAGGCTTTTTGGCACTGCCGCTTCGATCAGATTATATTTAGCTGCAGCTCCATTAAAGATTTATTCCTCCAGCTCCAGCCATCGGATTCGGGATGCGGCAAGCGCGGCCGTGGCTCCGGGAGCTCTGCCCTGCCAGCTCCCGGGTTCTGGAACAAACCCGACCCACGTCTGAGGAGAAAACAGCGGTGCCAGCACCAGCTTCCCTTGGCTGCACCCTGGGAAAAACACAGCACCCAGCCAGGCTGATTCCATGGAGCAGGAAGGGAAGGAGCTGGGTTTTCCCCGGACGGCCCTGACCAACAACACACGTGATGCTTCCACCCTTAAATCCAAAACTTCCAAGCGAGATGTGAAGCCAAACTCCCCGTTCCACACAGAAAGAGACTTTCCCACGTGGGATCCGGCGAGCACAGAGATATTGGATGTCCAAAATATTATGTTTACAACCGTGAGGTTTCCTGCGAACACGAGATTCGATCGTCTTTAAATATTTGCTCACCTTCCCTCTTCCCATTCCCCGGCACATTAAACTCCCATTGTCCCCATTAAAACTTTAACCGGGAGGGAAAGGGATCCTCTGGAATGCCAGGAGCAGGGCAGGGCTTCATGCCTGACACCTTCCCCTTCACAGGGCTCATTCAGCACCTTGCCCAGAGCCCCCCCCGAGCTGCTCCTGCCAAGGAAAGCCTCCGTTCCCACCGCAGGTTGCCATGGCAATGCCGGGCTCCGCATCCCCTTCCGCTGCCCTGCATCTTCCCTGGACCAGGGCGGGCAAAACCCCCGGAGGGGGGCACGGGGAGAGGCTCCCACCCACCCCAACACCCCTGGGAGCCAGTCCCGGGATACTCCCCCCAGCACAGGGGTGCTGATGGTTGTTAAAAAGAGCAAGGAGCCGGGAGAACCTGAAATCCCAACTAATCCCCCCTCACTCCGTGCCCCTGCCAAGAATCTGCCCTGCTCCCTGCCCAGAACCTCCCGGGTGAGGTTTCAGCGGCAGGGAGAGTGAAACCAGAGAAAACATCTGCACCGGTGATAAATCAACACTGGGACCACTTGGCCCCGGCCGAGGCTCCTGTCACCTGCTCTTAAAATGGCCAGAGCCACCAGCAGCATCCGAAGCACTTGGGGACACAGGGAGCTGCTCCTGGCACCTGTCGGGCTCGGAGCGGCGGCGGCTCGGTGTTAAATAGCTGGGGCTGGCTGCGCCCTGCAGCTCCAGCTCCCTGCGCTCCCATCTCTGCACCTGGATGGGGCAGAGGGAATTTAAAAATAACCCCCCGGATGTCAGTCATGGCAGAGGCAGAGCAGCCTTTAAACAACCCAAAATCGGGGAGCGCAGAGCTCCAGGCGGGATCCAGAGGGTGGTGGGGACACCCCAGGACAGGGCTCTTGGCAGCGGGGACGCTCCTTGTGCCGAATTGTCTCAGCTTTGGATGCCCATGAGGCAAATGGGGACTGCAGGGATGTCCCAGCCCCGGGGTGACCCCCCAGGCTGATCCCAGCACCCCCCCAGGCTCAGGACTGGACACAGACCCCTACTGGGCTCCCTGTTCCTGGGAGGATGGAGCTGCCTGCAGGAACCGGCCCCACAGGCATCGCTCTGCCAGGCGCAGCCCCAAAAACCCTGCACAGGGCACCCTAAAACAGCTTGCACAGGGCACCCCAAACAGCCCACAGAGAACACCCCAAAACACCCTGCACACATCACACACCCCTCAATCTGTCCCCCACATGGAACAGATTCTCCATGGGGAAGGGAATCCCACCAGGCCACGGCAGGTGGAGCCTCAGAACAGATCCTGGGCCCCACCAGCCCCAAGGCCAGCCTGCCCTTGCTCCTGGATTTATGCAGCAGGATGAAGGATGGAGAGAAGGTGCTGAACACAGAGCACTGCCCTTCCTCCTCCTGGAAAACACCTCAAAACATCCATATTTATATCCTTAACTCCAGGAATCTCCAGAGGTGGAAGGGAACACCAGGATTACCAAAGGCCCTGCATAGACACCTCCACCAATCCCACTCCGTGCCTCAGAGCGTTATCCAAACGCTCCTGGAGCTCTGGCAGCCTTGGGAACGTGACCATTCCCTGGGGAAGTACAAATACACCTGTACACACACCACACTGCATCCCTAAACCCCTGGGAATGGGGTTGGCGGGGCTGCCAAAGGTGACGGGAGCCCCATCCACGGGATGCAGGAACACGGCACCAGCACCATCCCACAGCTCCCACCCGCAAGGCCCCAACTCCCTCCTCTTCTCCAGAGCCCAGCTCCCTCCTCGCACACCCCGCAGCGATTTTCCAAAGGCTCTGCACCCCACAGCCCCCTCCGGGCACTCCAGATCCCCCCCAAACCCTCCTCCCCGTCGGAGGAGGAGGAGTAAATCACACGAGGCGTGAAGCACCAGCAGCATTTGTTGAAACCAGGATATTGTCTCTTTAAGCACATGAAAATCAGGCCCTTGAGCAGTGTGGTTCTCACTCGGGCGCACAATTATGGGTACTTTCAGCTGTCTACCACTATTTCAAGTGCTCTCTCCAAGCGGGCTGTCAATGGCATGTTGAAAGCTATTTGTGGCTGCTATCGTTATTAGCAAAGTGGAGAGCCTGGCTGATGAGAATTAAATTCAGGGCGGGGGTGCGGAGGGGCAGGACACAACCCCTCATTAGGGAATTACCACCAGCAACGGGGTACAGCTTGCCGAGACCCCCCAAAACACAGCCAGGACCCCCCAAATCCAGCGTTCCCTTCCGCCTTGGGAGGCCTGAGAGCACAGCTCACAAATTACTCGGCTTGTGAAGTATTTAGCAAATTATTACCTGGCACTCCTTGCTAACGAGCACGACAGAAAGGATATTGTGTTCCTAGAATATTCTAGAAACACACACACAAAAAGCTGCCTCTCTTCCCTGGAAGTGTTGGGGGGTTTAGGTTTGTTCCAAGCATTAGGCAGGAAAACAAGAAGTGCTTCTGTGGAGAGTTCTCAGCCATAACAAGAAATCAAAGGCAGCACAAAGGTTCTGTCCTCCGAGGTGTCTCGTTTCCCCACGCAAAATGAGTTTTCCTTTTGGAATGGTTATTGCTCTCGGCGATTATCCACGGAGATCTGCACAGAAACAATGCACAGCCGACAGGGGAAGCAAAGTTTCTTTTGGAAAAATCAATTAACCCGAACAAAAAAAAAAGAAAAAAAAAAGTTTTGCCGGGGTTTCAAAAGAAAACTCCTGACTGGAGTCGGGTTTAGGAAAACTGAGCCCGGGGAAGGAGCTGAGTTCAGCAGGAAGACTGATGTAAGGAGCGATTCACTGCAACCGACTGGGGAGTCACTTCCTAAATATTTCCTTGCACATGGAGTTGTTTATGAAACTCCATTTTTTTTTCCCTAACGAGAAACAAAACGAGAAGGGGGGGGAGGGGGAGGCAAAAAAAACCCCCCAACCTCACACGCAGCCACACATGCACACACTTAATATTCAGCGTGGAAGAGATAATCTGTTATATAAGCCCACAGACAGACAATCCCCTTTTGCTTAAAGATGAAGTATCCATCAATGTTTGTCTGGAGCAGATGTAATCACAAGCAGTCAAGTCTGGAGGGCAGGACACTGCATGAATAATTCAAGCACTTCAGTCTACTTGATTGTGTGCAGATAAACACAAGTCAACCGCTAAACAGGTCAGCTGATAAACTTGTTTGTTCAGGACCAGCCACCCTCAGCCAGATGCCGGCAGGACCACGCCGCAATTAGCGGGATGCCTTGCGGGATGCCTGGCGGGGGGATGCTGCGCCAGGGATGCCTTTCAGGGGATGCTGCGGCCCCAAGGAGGGGGGGAAACCCTCCCCGGGCGCCCGCTGCGGTCCGGCGCTCCCCGCCCGCCGCTCCCGCTCGCCCCATTTTCGCCTGGAAGCGCAGCCAGGGCCGCTTTGTTCGCTCCGCGTTGCTGTCAATTAAAGAACGAGCCAAGCTCCAGCTTCCCCAAGTTCCCGGCAGCGGGCACGCAGCAGATGTCACCGGGAAGGGCCCGGGATGCTGCTGGAATCACCCGCACAGCACCGAGCACGGCGACCACGCTGTGCCTCCTGGGCTGCCAGCCCCGGGAAGGACGAGGACAGGGAGGGACCGAACCAAACCGGGAATCCTGAGGCTCCTCAGCCGCCCCCGAGACCCCCATGGCACACGGAGGACGGGGCTGCTCCATCCACACCTCCCAGCGCTCACGCCGCGCTGCCAAACCCCGCCGACCCCTCGGGAAGCACCCACGGAGTGGCGGAAAAACGCTCAGCACGTCCTGGGAAGGGCAGCTTCCAGCACGGGAACAAACCCAACATCCCGGCGCGCCATCCCAGCATCTCCCGGCACCGAGCGGAGCCGTCCAACACCGAGCGACCAGGCAGGAGGAGGGTGGGGAGAGGAGACCCTCTGCCCCAGGAGCCTGTGCTCAGGTCACTCCAGTCCCTCCAGGCCGCTCCAGTCCCTCCAGGCTACTCCAGAGCCCCCCCAGGCTCCGTGTCCCTCTGGACACCCCAAACCCGTCCCCTCCGCGCCGGAGCACACCCCGGGCCTACCCCACAATCCCGAATTGTGGGGTGCTCCCGAGCACCCCAGCACAAACCTGACCGAGTTCCCCCAGCTCGGGGGTTCCGGCAGCCCCCGCACAAGGACACCCGGGCCGGGCAGCGGCCCCGGAGGGGGAAGTCGGGATTATCTGCGTGGAAGGAGATATTTATAAAAAACTGAAGACTAAGCAGGAATTATTTTCGTTGCCCCGTGACTACGGCGCAGAAAGGCGAAGGGAAGAAGAGAGGCGCATTCAGAGACGCTGCTTTGCATCTCATCAGCGCCCAACGAGCCTCCGAGGAGGAGGAGGGCGATGCCGCTATTAAGCCAAACCACTTCGGAGTTGAATGGGGCTGATTTGCGAGCGGCAAAGTTGATGTCAACTTCTATCTGCCTTAAGTTCTTAATTAGAACTCCTTCTAAAACCAGTAAGCAGCAGCAGCACAAATAATCAGGTCTAATCTCAATAATAACTTTATTCCTTTAAGTTTTACCATCATGTGCGCAGCCTTTAGGCTCTTTACCGATAATCTTATCAAGGTAGCACACCACATTCTGCTGGGGCCTTCTCTATTTTTTCCTTCAGGCAAGTTACATATTAGAGGAGACTGGAAGGGAGGGGAAAAAAAAAAAAAAAACACAACAACCCAACCAGCCCCAAACATTGCTTCATTTCCCAGATGCAAAGACAACTCCGTGACATTGAGCAACACACGGTGAGCTCTGGGAGCCCTGGAGATAATTCCCTGCTCGGTCTCACGCTCCGGCAGGGCCAGGAGCAGGGGATGACCTTACAAATAGCCCTGTTGTACCCACAACACGACCAGAGGCGAACGCAGCACATATCAGTGTTTTCCAAGCCTTGGGAACGCGCTATTCCAGGTATTGACCTCCCAGCACGGGAGGCGAGGCTGTTCTCACCTCTCTGCATAAACACTCTGCCTAAAACCGAAATTCCTCATGAATATCGACAAAATAACCCCACCAAGCGCCACCAACCTGCGGCTGCCAATTTAACAGCCAGGCCACGGGATCCCACCTGGAGTCACATCCCTGCCTCCAGCACTCGTTCCCTATTTAGTGCAATCAGGGCCGATTTTACCTCAGGTGGAGGAAAAGGGCAACAGGAGATCAATCAATCACAACTTCCCCCCTCGGAATTACTCACCTGTTTGTGCATTTCAATATTCAAACCGTACGACATTTCGTAGTACTGGGGAAGGAAAAAAAAAAAGAAATAAATTCAATTAAACACGAGAGCCAAGGAAAATTTGAATTCAATTCACAGAAGGTATTTGCATAAGGTCATTACCAAAAAGCATCCTGGGCAAAACTGGGCTTAAAGCACGGGTAGCCAAGGAAATTACACCTTATAATAAGCAGATGTTTATGGGTTTAACTGGCAGGCACTTAACGAGGGGGACACTCCTTTTGACTCCTGTTTTCTCCTCCTAAGCTACTTAGAAAAACAAAGAGGTGCAGAGCTGGGTGACAGGCGTCTGCTCAGCCCTGGCAGAACAGGTACAGCCCGGAGTCTGGCCAAA
>VZTE01000843.1:78672-120165 GCA_013397775.1 Eulacestoma nigropectus | reverse complement strand
TGGTCTCATTTGCACTTTAATTCGGAGGCATCTCCCTAATAATTTTAATAACTAGATCATAACAACCCACCAAAACTTGAAGAGAACTCATTCACCTTTAAGCAGTTTTACATAATCGCTATAGGAAAAAAATGCATAGACTGGTATCTTTAGGAAATGTTGCATTTCTTCAGCGAAAAAAAAGCACAATCAGTAGACCATAGTAGTAGCTCATCCACTCAGCTGTACATGCCACTGAACTGCTGCCCCAGAAGACTGACATTATCACATCCTGTATTTGTCTTTGGCATTCCCTTTCAGAGCACAGATGTGACAAAACCAAAAGGTACAATTTAGTCAATCTTTACCTTCAAACGAAATTCAAGACTCGCTCTCAGAGACCAGGTCTCTGCGAACGTTCACTTGGCGAATCGCCCAGCGTAGCCGCCTGCATGCCCTCGCTCAGGCTGCGAACAGCCTGTCACGAGCGCGTTCTCCAGGCGACTGAGGCGACAACGCCGCGACAGTCGCGAGGGCCGCGTTCGCGGTCTCCAGGCAACCGAGGCACCCGGCTGCCGGGGGCGGGGCGGGCCGGGGCGGCGCTGCGGCCGGGCGGGGCCGCTCCCGAGGCGGCGGCGCTGGGCGGGCTTCGCTCAGCCCCTCGCTCCCGCCTCGGTCTCCCCTGGCTGCCGCCTCGCTCCCCGCTCGGTCCGCGCCTGTTCCAGCCTTGGTACGCCCCCGGTCCCCGGGCGGAGCGGGAGGAGTCCGCTCCGGGGCCCGGAACGTGCCGGGCACGGCGGCAGCGCTCGACATCGCCAGGCCCTCGCGCCCAGCTCCGTGCTGCTCCTTCACAACGGGGAAAACCCAAGGGCTCAACAGTTTGCGTTCAGCGCATAGTACAAGTGGGAATCCGCGAGGTGCAGCTCCTGAGCAGTAACATTTAGCTTCTCGTCCTTCTTAGGGACACGCGAGTAGCAGAAGTAATTTCCTGGAGTAATGGTTTATCACCTGGACAGCAGGCAGGAATTAGTGCTCCAGAAGACTGACGTTATCACATCCTGTATTTCTCTTTGGCATTCTCTTTCAGAATACAGATGTGCTTTAAAAAAAAAAAAAAAAAAAAAAAAAGGCACAATATTTACCAATCTCTAAAATAAAATGAAATGTGAGACTGATTTTCAGTCATATTCTCAGCATTGTAAGAAAAACACACTAGAACCATAATTGTCGCAAGTTCCCTACTTGCAGTGAAATCGAGATTTTAATATTCTTTCCAAGTTTATCTGTAGTATATAGGTTTATATATTGTAAAGAACTCAGGTTTGTTAAATTACTGCATACTCTTTCATGCTTCTGAGCAATAGCACAGATTGTTTGTATCTCCAACAGAACTGGTTGAAGTCTTAGTAAAAAGACTTTCAAGTGAAAAACTTTTTGAGTTAACCAGCATTAAGAAAGTACTTTTGGAAACAAAGGAGGGAAAAAGAGATCAACCCTATTAGTTTATGATGTTTCTAAGTCTGTCTACTCTGTGTAGCCTAAGGAAGCTGTAATGGAATAAGAGAAGAGAGATCTTATGGACCATGTTATCCAGTGTGTGAAAAACCTTCACACAGAGTCCATGCACGGCCACTTCAAAGACTTGGTGATAAAAGGGCAACATAGGATTGACCTAAGACAGACAAACATCCAATTTAAGTCAAATTACGAGTTATTTTATTTTCAGATGGGGCCACAGATTGTATGCTGCTCACCATCCTGGGGGTTCAGAATGTCCTGCAGCATGGCTGAGCCATGAGACTTGTGGAGTAGAATTAGAAAAAGATAAGGCACAAACATTTCTTATGCACCTACATTGCATTACCAGCTTGGCACCTTAAAAATAGTTTTGTTCTTTTGATGGAAGTTTCTAGTTGGAATTGAAGGGTTTTTAATTGTTGAGAAGCTCTGAGTAGAAGCAAATGTTCTTGCTGGGTACCTGTAGTAGGTAGGTACCTGATACCTGGCAGTGGAGAAATGGGCATGTACTTACATTTAGGTCTCTGAAGTATTCATTATAGTCAAGAGCATATCCAACCACAAATTTATCTGGAATGTCAAAGCCTGCATCTGTAAGAAAATACAGTTCTTTTTATACTTCAGCGGCTTAAGTAGCTTTTAAGTGCACAGTTTGTATTCAAAACATGCTTGAGCTAAGAGCAATAGGCATCATCTCTCAGGGTGCTTCCTTAAGAATCTGAGCTGTAAATTGATGACAGAGGTTAGAATCTAAACCATTCCCATCAATCAGTAATACAATTAAGGTGTTAAGAGAATGATTTTTATGAACAAAATAATTGTTTCAAACCTAGTTATGAGGTAGTCCTGGGAGAGGAGACACGGAGTGAGATTTTACTTGAGTAAAAGTAGATGCAGTGTGACTCAGTGGGACTCTTCAGTTTGGAAACAAGGCAAGTTTAATAATGCAGAGTCAAAACAAATGCCCTCTAGGGTCAAAGCAAAACAATACACAGTTAAAGTTTGATTCTGTTTCTGCTATCTAAATAGTTAAATTTGTGTATCAAATAGCTAAACCTGCACTCAGGCCAACCAGGGGAAAAAAAGAAGGTGATCATGAGGTCTCAGGATGGCATAGCTGGTCATTAGTTCACAAGTTTTTATGTATTTTCTCCCCATTTCTCTTGGCCTTCACGAAACTTATGTGCCAGTTATCAGATGTGCTGCGTGAAGTGAAATTATAAGACTGTATTTTGGAAAATACAGAAAAAACCAATACTAGAAAAACACAATGCTTACAGTCTGGTCTGTAACCTGGACTCTGACATGTCCTTTTAACGAGCAGGCTGTAAGGCAGAGCAGAGAAGGTTGGTTTTTAAAATACGTCTTGCTCTAAGCTGTAGACATCCCTTCTGCCATGCCTTCCCATAACTGTCTAAAATCATGCACTTAAAATAAAACAGTGAGATTATTGCACAGAAAGAAGTAGTGTTCAGCCTTGTAAAAGCAAAGGCTCTGATCTAGGTTCATTCTGAATGTCCAAGTGGCTCTATTTTATATTCAGTTCCCTTCAATCCTGTGTCTCAGATCATTGTCCTTCCATGTAGCAATGCCTCAGGACACTGTAATAGCACAGAGGGGGAAGCACATTCAGGTGGCTGGTAATGATTTTAGTGGGGAGGGATGGAGAAAAGGACAATTTCTTCTACAAAATCATATTTATTCTTGGTTTTTCTGTGCATTTCAGAAGAAACTGTGAACCTCTTGAACAGTCACTAGAAGGACTGTCTGAATAACTGGTGCATAAAGCAACTGTTTTTATAAAGCATTGTGATTACTTAGCAGACATAGGGATATGCCACAAAATTTCCTTTTAGAGATCTGCTAAAAGCAGATCTAGAATGCTACTTGAAGTCATCTTCCAAGTACTGACAGACTCTTAGATTCTGGGAACTTCTGCGGTTGAGGATATTAAGAAATATTCTGAGTGTTGTCATTCTAGTATTGAGGCAACTGAGGTGGTATTAGAAAACCTATAGAAAGAGATGGATTTCCTTCAAACATAAGCAAGTAAGAAACAGGGAATCCATCAGACTTTATGGACTACACAGAAAGAGCCATAAAACCTTTTTTTATTAATTTGAACAATGGAGATGGTAGTGTATGGATAAATCTCCCAGTTTAATAAACAATTTTTCAGCAGCTGGATAAGGATTGCTTCCTGCATTTGCTTCCTGCCTCCCAAACTTCAAGCCGAACAAGCATCCATCAGCATACACTGACTATTCACCCAAATGATTTGAATACATTAGTTAGTGGCTATATCCTTGTACCTTACAACTTTTACCATCCTTGGTTTCTTGTCATTTATTTTTGAAAGCAGTGCTTTAATTGTTTTACCAGTCTCAATAATGTCCTGAAAGAGATAAAAAACCAAATTATCCTTCAAGTCTGAAAGGAAAACCAGAGTATCACTGGATTAAATTAGAGCATACAAACCTGGCAGCCCAGTAATATAATTAATTATTGTTTTATATGTAATATGTATTAACTTGAAAAGCAGGGAGAAAAAAGTCCATGTCATTCCACCCCTCCTTCGGTCATTACTTACCTCTACTACTAACACATTCTGGAAGAGATTACATAGGGAAAGAAAGGAAAGAAAAGAAAATATTTACATGGCAATATTCAACAAATTATACAGCCAGGAAAAGCACACTAAAACCTTCAGTTACAAGGAAGTTGCACTGATCTTCAAAGGACCTTGTCACTTGAACTATTGACTTTACTTTGGTGCTTTCTGAAGAATTTTTCTTTAAGTATTTATGAAAGCTTAAAAAATGGTGATAAAGGCACCTATGTCAGGTCTGTGTATTACTCTATGTATAGCATTGGTATTCTAGAGCCATATTTAGATAGAGTCATAATAGAGTCAGTTTAGTACGGTTCATTTCTGGGGGTTCTGGGATAAAGTGGGGAATAGGATCTTTAGAAGTACTCATTACTGATCCCTTTAAGTTTCCACTGAGATCAGTGGGAATGATTCACTGTTTCAAAGCCCAGTATTTTAAATCAGTGTTAAGTGGCTGTAAGTATGCAGTATCAAAATCTTAATAAAGATGGATTTCCTGGAAGATACACAAGAACAGCTGTTTCCCTTTAAAAGCTGAAGATGCTAATTCATACCTTCCCATTTAGTGTAGACAGTTCCTCTCCAACAAAACAGATTTTTTCTGTAGGTGAATCATTCTAGAAGGAGAAAGAAGAGCTGGAAGTCACATAAAACATGCTCAAAAGTGTTATCCTGTATGTGTGTGAAAGATATGCTGCTCTTGCTTTTTACAAGAGGAAGGAGTTTGAGACCTGCCCCTGGCTTTATCACGTTGAGTGTTCTGCTATATATACTTATTCCAGTGAATGTATAATATCCACTCTTTGGGGCAGATCAGAACATCTGTTCCTTTTCAATATGTAATTTGAACAGGATGTATGCGTAAACTCAATTTTTGTGGAGTTTTCATGCAGACTACCAGTATTTGGAATGCCAGTCTATGGAGAGAGTCAATTTTCCAAAGAAAAGAAAGTTGCTTACACAATAGCTTTTTATTCTGACAAAATCCACAGTAACAGGCACAGATTTATCACCATTTTGATTTAGTGCTTTTATATGGTCCAGCAAATCAGCAAAGAATTTATAGCCTCCTTTAAGGACACAGAGTGCAACAATGTGATGACTTCCCATGTCTTGCATGATATCTCTAGCCAAACGTTCTGTCCTGGAAGGAAAAAAAAAAAAGGAAATTCTGGAAAGTGTTTTGTATATCATAGTTATTTGTCTATATATTAGGCTGTGTTCAAGTAAAAATTCTAATCTTGCTGTTAGATTTTTATAAGTAGCAAATTGTGACCACAGCAAGTCATGGAAAAGTTAGTTACATATTTGCAGGGCACAAGATGATTTAATCCATAAACCTAAGTATTGCAGGATAGATGAGCTTAGAGATATTTGAGGGAACATGGAAGCTTAACTGGGCTTGTAGAGGAATCCTTTCCATAAACCCCCTCCTGTATTAGACTTTAGGACAGAAGTGTTAGGTCTGCAGGCTTTCCATGTTTCTCATGGGCTGTGCAGGGTAGCACCTCAGTCTTTTCATTTGGAGGGACAATTGGCATCATTGTCACTATTCTTTGCTGTTTACCCTCATACCTGTCCAGGATGAGTCCATGAGGAATGAAGACTCTTTCTAAATCTTCTTCATAATGCTTAGGAATGCAAAACAGATTTTTGTTGTAGCCACTTTCCTCATCTCTTATCTGCAAGGGAAGGGGAAGTAGGTCTAAGACTAGCAAAAAAGCTGTACAAGAAAAAGCTTTCCAGTCTCTGATAGAGTGAAGAAAAAATTCCTCCCCCCTAATAATGTGTCAAAATAAAAATATTTCTGAGAGTTTCCGATCTTTCTGCTAGAAAAGTTCACAATCTGGTAACTCAGGAGCTAGTGGCTGAGTTGTGAAAGGAGTAGTGAATGCATAACTACTTTGTCCCAGTTCATTATGAGATAAATTCTTGGCCATCATCAACTCATTTAAAAAACCACCCAAAACAAAAACAACCTCCTCTCTTGTTCCATTTCCCCTTCTGCAGAGCTCAGTAATTTGCTCGTGTGGTAGACAAGCGAAATTTAAAATATAAGGCAAATAGATTGGGACTACAGGTCAGCATGTGAGTGTGGGGCGCTGCTCTACCTTGACCATCCTTTTTCACTGTGTAACAGAGAAAACTCTGCCTCGTGCACATGAATTCACAGCTGAACTTTTGACATTCCAGCCATTAGCTGTCTCAGAGGGCAGGGGAGATGGCTCACCCCAAAGCAGAAGCTTTGTGATGGCAGTGGGAAGAGAGGAAGCTGCAGAGGGTGCCCACACGGGGGAAGCAGTTGTGCTGTCTGCCCTTGGAGCAGAATGCTCCTCATTGTGGCTGGCCATGGCTATGTCCCACAGATCCAGGCCTTAATGCTTTTGTCTCCAGGACTTGGGATTACAGTTCTTTATTCGATGTGCTGGTTTCAGGCTGTTGCACCCAGAGGTGTCTGCATGTCTAAAAGCTCCATAATCTCCATCTTCTGGCCCCATACAGATCTGTGTCTTTGGATTCTACCTCCCTTCAAGACCTTAATGGATGCTTTGTTCATTTATAAAGTGGTGGTACAAAACCAGGCAAGGAAAAATATAAGGAAATAGAAAGAATTGTGAATAAGATTAATGTGTAAGTTTTAGAAATAAGTAAAGAAAACACCCTCAAATTAATGAGATTTTGTCACACCTGATATTGCCCTGCTGTTGTTAAAAATACAGGACTAACTGAAAGAAAAATTCAGAGCTGGCTCAAAGCTTAACTAGTGCAAAATAGGTTATCTACACACCAGTTACATTCCACAGAACTCCGTAAAGTGTCTTGCTAAAAGCACAGAGCTGTGGTCTCAGCAGTAATAGCATAAAGTACTGCTAACAACAAGTTAACACCTGCAAACTCTTTAGACAGATGAATTGTTTTTAATTCTCCTTTTCTTTGGCATAGGAGAGATGAGTGCTTAAGAGGAAAACAAAAAATGGACTGTAGGGAACAGCGGTAGGTTATTACTTGCAAAACTCACAGCAGCCAAAAATGAAATAACCAGTTACTGCCATTTATTTTAAATTGGCCATGAATAGCTTCCTGCATTGAAAGATAAAACTACAGACAGGTGTTAAAGGAAATTTCAGAGAACAGATTATAGTAGCACAAGGCAACGGACATAGAATCTCATCCTGGCTGGACTAACCATATTCTGCAAGCACTCAAAACTGATTGGCCCTAATGGTCCAAGGTACACGTGCACAATGACCTCGCAGCTGAGCCCGGGGTGGGTGGCAGCAGTGGTGTTCTGCCTGGTTTAGTTACTATGTTCTCCGTGGCTGAAGTCAGTGAAGTGAAAGCTTAGGTACAGGATTGGTTTTAGATTGTTTGTTCATGCCTTGCTGATCATGGAGAGATGCTGGCAGGGACACTGGGATCAGCTGTGGGTCGGGCTACCCCACACCACCTAGAGCAGCTTTAGTGAGCGCAGAGCTGCTTATGGTGTTCTATTGACCCGGCTGGACAGCTCAAAACTGGCCCATTTCTGCCTCTGGGAGGTTGCTAGTGGTGAATACACAGGCAGGATATGGGATTCTGACTTAATGAGAAGCATTGGTCAAAGACAATGATTATTTGAGACTATTAAAACACAGAAACATCATTATCATTTGCAGTATCAAGAAAAAAAGCACCTTTAAGGATAGTCACTGACACCAGTATAAAAAGTGCTGTTTGTTTTGTTGTTGGGTTTTGGTTTGTTTTTCTCCAATATCCTCATGTCTATTGCATTCTACTTAACTGCAGCTTATGCAGTGATAATGCTCCCTGCAATTTGAGCTGCATCTTTTGCCTAATCATGATACTGATTGCAGTATTTAATGGACTTCAGCTTTACAATCTGCTTTTGCATTTATAAATGCACAGCATTTCATCTGCACAGCAATTTAAAGGTCAGCCTTCTTGCCGATAAGCTGAACTTCCTGCTGCACTTGATGAGTGACACCACAACTGCTTCAGCTCAAGTGAGGGATGAGCTTTGTCCGTGTTGATGTAACGGTGGAATAAAGGTAATCTCAAGGCATATAGGTGTGAACAGTCATTACTGCTTAGAGCGACTCCAGCAGTGCAGCTTTGTAGCTGTTACTTGGTTTAGCAGCTGTGCTCATTGAGAGTCTTGGGTACAAACATGTTTTTGCTACAACAGTATCCTCTGTGTGAAGCATTTTTTAAGGCCTAATGAAAGGTTCAAAACCAGAACTTTAAGGATTGCTTCAGTTTGAGCACCACATCCCCACAGCAACCTGCTGCATACCCCTTACAGGCTCATTAAAGTGTTTGCACTGTGGCACATGCTGAATAATACAGTGACAGCCCATAATAATAAAGCAATCTACTAAACTATCATACCAAATCATTAAATTTTTAAATCATGAGTTTATAACTTGAGGAATTAATGGTTTAATTTAGTTTCAGTCTCATCTGTTGTTCAATTACTGATGTAGATTTCTGAGTTTAAGGGGAAAAAACAACAAAATGAGCTACAGCAGTTTTGTACAGTAGAGAAATTAATAAATATTGAAAGAATATAAATATAGCTATGTTAAATCAAATAATGTCCTACATTTGTAGAAAAGTGAGCCTATTAGATGCCTCTGCTCTGAAAGCCATCTTTTCTGCCTAGCATATAAAAGAATCAAGGCCTTTCATTAGTCAGTATTTCTAATGTTCTGCTATTTTTGCTAAAGCTTTTCTTTTCCCCCTAGCCAAAGCTCCCTTCAGGCAAAAAACCAAACAAGGACATTATATTTTCTTACCTGCAGTCCACGAGCCATAATCCCTCTTTGAACTATGCTATTTCAGAATGAGTTGGTGTTACTACTGCAGTTTGGCTTGCTCTGTTGTCATATTCGAGTCAGATCATTACTTGCTTCTAAAGGGTCAAAATTGCCATCTTTCCTGCAGAAAGCATTACTTCCTTCTAATGCACTGACATCACAATCCCAGGTTCTTACCTAATCAGATTAACCAGAAATAAAATAGGTTTGAGCCCTGCTGTAACCAATGAGAGTAAAGATGTGGGGAATGAGGGAGATACAAAAAGGAAGCTCATGAATCACATTAGTGGGAAGGAATAGTGGGGTTTTTAATTGAAAACACACATCAGATACTTGGTTGTAGCAGGTGGTAAATCAGTGGTGTATGTGTAAAAGGTAAGTTTGTATACCACTTTCTTGCACAGCGTTTGTTTACACAATCCATTGTTGAGACAAAGTCTACGTCTTTTTAAAATTCATGTCATAACTTGCTGTCAGAAAATGTCAAGAGATAAAGCAGAATAAACAAAGCTGTATTTTTAAAAGGGACTTGAAGAAGAGGTCTGCAGCTGTTGAGATGTGTTGAACCCTGTCTGCCATTCTTCCAGGTCACCCTTTCATGAAATGAGAGGGTGATAGTTCCAGTAACATGCTTCACATCATTTAAAATGAAATGCTGCTGACATTCCCTGTAATCTGATTAGTCTACCAAACTGCACTATTATCTGGGATTGACATGAAAGTCTGAAATTTCTAAAAATTAATCCTACTTGCAAAATGAGCTAAAACCAGCTTGCATACAACATATTACAGTGTTGGCTCTCACCGGCTGTATGCAACTTAAAGAGAGCCCAGAGGAATAGCTGGGGAGCTGACCGTACAAAGGCAGCTCAACAAACACCACAAAAATATTTAGTGCGCGCAGGTCAGGGGCTCCTCACCCGAGGGAGCTTCCCTCTAAGCTGATGGCAGACGCACGCGGGCAGAGGCAAAGAAAGAGACGGACTCGCTGTAAGCTGTTCCACACAGAAGGTTTACTGCGGCCAAAGTGAAAAGGGGAAAATCCAGAAAGACTCCCAGGATCTGAGGGTTACCAGGGCTTTTATAGTGGGCATAGGAAAGGCGGGGATAGGGATAACAGCCAATGGCATTTTCAGTGGAAGGCAGGGTTAGGAACAGATGAACCAATGGGAGATACATGGGAGGGACTTAGGGAAGGAACCAATGGGGCGTTGAACTCCAGAGAACTTTCTAGAACTTATACATATTAACTATGGGAAATGAATATACATAAGCTTATACATAAAATGGGGAGGGGAAAATGACAACCTATCAGGGAAAAACATTTAAATCACAGTCCAGGGGGATTGTGGGCGCTCACTCTAAGCGAAAGTGAGTCGCGCTAGACCTCCGTGTCTGGCCACCACCAGTCAGGTTGAGTGTTGTCCTCTGGGGCAAAGGCAGCTTTGGCCACTGACACTGCCACGTTGCAGGATGTTTTTATTGGATGGGGTACATTTTGTTAATTCATCTAGTTTAGTGTTCTCTTGGTGAGGAAGCACAGTAGCTAATGAAAGGAGATTTTTTTTTTTGTTTCTTTGTAGTCTCACAATTGCTCTTCAGATTGTGGCTGCTAAAACACGGGATAATGTAGAAAATCTGTTCTAATAGATTAATGGGCATATCCACAACCTTAAGTGATACATTAAATAGTAGTTCTGTTTAGGAACTATTAATGCCTTGAGGCTACCTGACCCGTATTTGACGTAGTTAACAGGACCTTCCTTCTATGAATTCCCTACTGTATTTCCTATACACCCATGAGCTCCATATCCTGAGAAAAGCCTTGCTTTTCTAAATCCTAGTGTAAGGTGGCCCTTTCTAGCGGACACATTTGTTGGTTGATTCTCATGTCATTTTCCACATTTAAACAGAATTTAGCCTAGTTTCGCTAAAATAACAGCATGAATGCAACTACTTGTTTGAAGCCTCTTTCTAATCAGGGCACTAATTATTGGCACTACTCTCAGTTTACCATTTCCAGCAGTTGAAATGAGCACAGTTTCTGAAATTATAGTGAACAAATAAATATTGTATGCATATCTGATATGATCTGTAGCTCCCAGCTTAGCTGTGCCCTGTTTTAAAATGCTCTGTTCTTCTCTGTATGCTGGAAATTTTTGTGTGTGTAATCTCTGTATATGGAAACCTTGACTACAGATCACTTCTCCTTGGCAGCCTGCTCTCTGAACAGGCCACTTGAAAATATTCTCACATGTAATATATTTGCTTTGGTCCTGGATACTAGAAGGCCACCTTTGCTGTGTAAATTTTATAACCCCCCCGAAGTCTTCACTTGAGGCAAGTTTGATTCCACATTACTCACATTTCTGGAAATTGTACATTGGAGCTTGCAAATATTTGTGTCTCCTTTAGGCACTGTACTGTTAGATCTGACCTGAACTGGGCCCAGTTCTAAAGTCCTGTTTAATTCTGTTTCAGAAAAGGGTTGTAGAAAATCCCTCTCACTGACTTGCTTTTGTCCTTTGGCTGCACGGGGAATATTAGCTGAGTGACAAATGAGCGGTGATTTTATTGATTAGAGCCCGTGTTTACTCTTTCATTAAACTTTAAGCTGGTTCAAGAAGTCTCTGCCTACTCTATTTGAAAACTACTTCCCAAATCATATTTGTTCAGATGAATTTAGGCTTCTCAGTAAATTCCACAGAACCGTGATAGTAACCACATACCACAGTCACCTGGCAAAATTTGAAACGCCAATAAATGTGTTAGTGGTATCAATTAGTACTTTGCATTATGAAAGTTACTGCTACAGTGAATGTTTTCATTGTCACATTCTGAAGAAAAAAGTATTCAGAGGTAAAATGTTTATGCTGAAACAGCCCTTTGTCATTGCAAAATAATGAAAATAGAATGTAGTCAGCTAGCATCCTTGGATGGCTTCTCTGTTGTAAATTATGTGATCATACTCCCATAGGAAAAAAACAAAAAAGTTTAGGTGTGTATGTATTTGTTCCATATGGGAACCTCAAGTGCATCTTTTTAAAATTAAATGTTCTGAGGAAACCAGATCGAGTTTCAATCTACTGCCCTTCTCTAGATAATAGGATGCTGAAAGAGCCAGTAAGTGTAGCCCACACAAACAGACTGGAAATTAATTAGGTCAGCACTGATAGCTCGGTAAACAGCACCCAGTCAATACAGAAAAACACTGCTCTTGTCCTTGCATCTATTCCCAGAACTACTGAATCAGTAACTACTTTTCTCAGGACATGATTTTGCTGTTTCCATACCTGAGTTTGTTAAACAGGTTTACATTCTATTACAGTTTGGAGTGACCGGCCTTGAGACTGCAGCAATCATTTTACAGGTCCTCCAGGAAACATTGTATAGACACGAATAAAGTCCTGACGGGCATTTCCTATTAGTTTTGTTTTCATTCAGGAAGCAAACATCTGCAGCTGGATGTGCTGTACCAGCCGTGCTTTGGTTACCAGGCCCTGCAGACCAAGCTCGGGATCTGCCACGAGAGGGCAGCGCCGGCCAAGGGGAGGGCGGGCCGCGTGTCCTGAGCGGTGTTGGGATCAGGCTGGAGATCAGGGAAAGGTTCTGCTTCCCCCAGAGGGTGCTGGGCACTGCCCAGGCTCCCCAGGGAATGGGCACGGCCCCGAGGCTGCCGGAGCTCCAGGAGCGTTTGGACACCGCTCCCAGGGGTGCCCAGGCTGGGGTCGGTGGAGTGTCTGTGCAGGGCAGGGGCTGGACCGGATGATCCAACGGAGAAGGATGGAGAGAGACTGTTTCCAAGGATGGGCAGGACAGATGTAGTGGCAGGACGTTATCTCGGTTGGAGCATGCTGCTAATAACGCAAAGGTTGTGAGTTTGGACCATATATGGGCTGTTCACTTCAGAGCTGGGCTTGCTGATCCTTGTGGGTCTCTTCCAACTCAGAATATTCTGTGATCCTGTGACATGGGGGAATGGATTCCTACTGACAGAGAGCAGGTTTAGATGGGATATTTGGGAGAAGTTCTTGACACTGAGGGTGGTGAGACCCTGGCACAGGGTGCCCAGAGAAGCTGTGGCTGCCCCTGGATCCCTGGCAGTGCCCAAGGCCAGGTTGGACACTGGGGCTTGGAGCAGCCTGGGACAGTGGGAGGTGTCCCTGCCCATGGCAGGGGGTGGAATGAGATGAGCTTTAAGGCCCCTTCCAACCTAAACCATTCCATGATTCTGTGATTCTGCCATCCCTCTGGGTCCCTTCCAGCTCTGAGTATTCCGTGATTCTGTGAAATATTTACACCAGTTCCACAATTGTATAATTGTGGATTACAGGAAAACTGCTCTGATCTGCACCACTGAAGACCTGTCCCATGGGCTCCTAGTTCCGAGTGGCTGATAAAACCTTAATTAAAACTGAGCTCTTGTATTCAATGACTGATGGGTTTTTAGGCAAACTTGCAATGGCTTGACTTCAGTAATCCCATGCCCATCCTAAATCTGCTTTTTTTTTTTGCTTGTCACTTTGAAGTCTTAGATAAGACCAGCTGCTTAACTGGTTTGCTAAAAATCTGTTTGAAAAACCACACTGCACATTCCATGGCAAACAGTTCATGTTTACAATTAAAGACTAGAAGCAGTTGCACAAATTTCAGTCTCCTTATGTAGTCCTTTAGATTATGTAGCTTTTTTACGTAGAAAATTTCATTAATATGAACCTTCATACTTCCTTGTCTATTTTCTGTCTGGTCTGAATATGAGATTTTATTATTTTACTGAAATAGAAAAGTATTATAAATCTCATTCAGTATTGGATATTTGTAAATGTTGTTCATGAAAATGTTTTGCTTTTACAACTTCTTAGATAGCCTCAACAAACCATCAATAACCCTAGGAAACACAGACTGGTGGATGTCAGAACTGGAAGGAAACACCCTGTATCAGATTACCTAGATTTTTAATTTGAATAATTCTTGAAAATATCCTGACACCAGTTCATAAGTAGATGAATGATAAATTCTGCAAGCTCAGAAATTCTGATGGCCAACATGGAGGAAAAGTGCAGTATTTATTAAAAAAGTCTATGAGGCCCTAACAGAAATGGTGGAGTGACTGTTTGAAGGAAACCTTTATATACCTTTTGCTAATTTGTTTTGTAGATAGGAAAAATGTTTCAGTCTCCTGGACTGTCTATATTAGAATGTAATTTTGAGGGAGGATCTGATTAGGACTGGGGCAACAGAGCAGAGACAAGGAATCAGGACTTCTGGATTTTATTCCCAGCTCAGACACACAGTTTATTTACTGTATTCCCGTGGCCAATTTATTTTCCTGACTGCTCCTGTTATACCTCTGACCTCCCTCTGTGCCTGCTTTCCCCCATTGCCTCTTGTAATCAGCTGACCTCAGTGTTTGAGACTTCTCTGCCCTGAGCTGCACAGGTTCTTGTCCGTTTTGGGGACGTGCCTTCCAAGAAGCCTCACTGATGTTATTACTGGTGGTCAAATGAATGATTTAATAAAAGATTGTGACCTGTTTACTTGCATGTGAAGCTCCAGCTGTTGCAGTTTAATGTGCCTGTGAGCAAACAGGAGCTGCTCCATGCCTGCCGTGGTGTGCAGCGTGTCTGATCCCGTTCCCCCACCCCCCAACAGCTGGATGGGTTGTTTTACCTCGGGAGCAATGGGTGGTCCGGGGAGCAGCCTGCTCTGCTCTTGGGGAGCTGGACTCCTCTCCACTACAGAGATGTTTAATAAAAATATTTGTTAAACAATGGCTTTATCTGAGTGTGTGATCACAGCTGTTTTATTTTAGCAACGTAACTGCAATAACAATTAAATCCATATTTCTCCTTGGATATTTATTTTCCTGAATTCATTCTCAGTGCAGTGAAAGAATTCGGTGTGAATTGCTGAGTTAAAATAGAACTGCTTGCAGTGGATTTCAGACTGCTTGTATTACCTTAGCATGATTTTACTATTACTTGAGACGTTAAACCAGTATAAAAATACATACCACAGAGAGTCCATGTTTTGAAATATTCTAAAATTCTTCTTCATAATCACTATTTTTAATTGTTAACATCTTTCTATTCTGCAAAGCCATATTTGGCTCTTAGGAGAGCTGAGTGCCATCTTCCCATAACAGCATGTAGGAAAAATGTGGACTATGCATTTTGGTAAAATTAAAAAAAAAAACCCTTTTACAATACCATGCAACTACTGCATTCAAGTGAAGATAGCTCATCTCTAAAACCCATCTGTTTCAGTGTTGCCAATGCCTTCTGTTGAGATGTTCAATATTGAAGGTGACACTTTTGTAGGAACTGGCTTAGAAAGATTTTACTGCTGCTACTTATATTCCTTACAGGCCCTGGCAGTGGAACCCACCTCCAGTGTCATTAGCTGTGCAGGCTTGCCCACAATGTGAAAAGCAAATTCAGTGCTGGTCAGTACAGCTTCCTAAGACAGTGGAGGGAACAAAGAGAAAGTTTCTGGTACTGATTCTTGAGTTTTCAATTCCTTTGTCAGACACAGAAGTAAGCAAGATCTACTTTCAACATAGATCACTTTTATCCCCATTAGGGATAATAAAAAGTCCTTCCTTAACTGAAATGAAGGGATTATGCCCTGAATGCACATTTCTATTGGAGCCCTCTACAGCAAAACGTCCAGAAATTCAGAGCAGTTCACCACACTTTTATCCTGCACATATACCCAAATTCAGGTAATTGCTTTTCTTCAGTCTTATACAACATATATCCCAGACTGGCAGATTTTATATCTTCGTAATACATATATTTTGCTAACTTAAAAACGAAACATGGCAGGTTCATGGCAATTGACAGGTGTTACTGAAACAGGACAGGAAACTGGAAAGATACTGGAGTCTTCTTATGTTTGGCATTGGATTACTCTCAAGTAAATCCTCCAGTGTTAATAAATAATATAGATTTCTCATGAAGCCTCCTTAGGCAAATATTTAATAAAGCAGAAATTCTGAAAAAGGATAAGTTCTCAGCACTGATATTTCTGAAACTGATTTACTTGTCCTTTCAAAATATTTTCTTAGTGTTTAGAAAAGGTGCAAACCCCAATCATCATTGTACCAAGTGTCTTTGTCTCTGCTTTCCTTCTGAAGTCATCATTTTAACCTGATGTAAGGCCAAGTGTTGTTTATGTAAAATATATAAAGGGGTACAATTTAAATTTCCTGTCAAATGCAGTCCTATGGGAAATACTGATTTATCCTAGGCAGAACCACGCATTTAACATGGGATCAAATATGGAATATTTGCTGTAAGCCATCTCATTGAAATCAGTTAGGTTTTTAAGGGATTTAAGCAAATGAGAGCACACCTCTCAGCATTTCTGAATTCATTAACCTTCCACTGACAGCCAGCTCCTGTTCTCCAGTCAGTATGTCCCAGGTTTTCAGGCCCAAGTATTCGAATTACTTGTATGTCACCTTTACTCTGACCACAATTTGAAAAATGAGTATGTAGTTCTGTGATTACACAGAGAGAAGTAGGTTATAGAAAAGATTCTCTTAATGAAACACATTGTTTCATGGTTCCCTTATGTCATATAATGGTCTTGATCTGTGAGAAAAGTAATAAAACCCGAATCTGAATGGTTGAAAATTAATATGGTTCTACTGTAGTTAATCTACATCTACTTTAAGATGTGTATTCACTGATAGTTAAACTTATGCCATAGTCTGTTTAAAGAGTGGAATTAATGTTATCTAAATTTTAACCCTCAAATAATACTAATATTTAAAATCTAATAGTTAAGGCTTGTGCTTGTTTATGTCAAATTGTTTTGCTTGAAAGAGATTTATAAAATCCAAATTTTTAATTTATAAACAGTCTTGTTCCATCTAAAAATGTTTATCCAGTTTTCCAGTCTGAAATACTGCTGTAGTTCCACTGCTCTTGTGTGCCCTAAACTCAGCAAAATTAATTCCCTATTCACTCTCATAATGGCAGCGAGCGTGTTATTCAATGAGAACAAGTTAGGTTTGTTTCCAGCTCTCCTTGAGGCACCTTGGCTCAGAGCAGAGACCTTGTATGTCACCAAAAGGATCTTCCAGGCCTATTAATCAGAGCCACACAAGTTGTCACGGCACAGTGGACACAGCGACTGGCTTTCGCTCTGTTTAGCTCTTCACAAGAGTAGGTCATAATGAAGCTAAAAACCATGGTTGGATATTAATGAAGGCAATTCATTCTTCACTTCTTATCTAGTCTTTTCCACATTTCATTTGAGTGTATGCCAAAACTGACATTAAACTAATAACTCAGAGGGAGCCCCCTTACGTAACGCTGTGCGATGCCCTCATGTGACATGGCAATTTGCTTGTCTTTGTGTACTGCTGCCACTGTAAACGTGCATTTCAGAAGGGGCCATGCAGCACTGACTGGAAAAATCTGACTTTGTAGAAGATGTGATGTAGTGGTAATGAAGAGAAACCAGGATGGGAGGCCATGGGTTCAGATGCTGGCTGAAGATCACTCAGTCTGTCCACAAATCTAAAAATGCAACACTGTTGGGTAAAGCTGGAAAAACTTTAATATCTTGGTTTTTACTAGCAGAAAAGAAGAAAGTTAAAGTCATGGAAGACAGCTGTGATAATTTTGGTCATTTTTAGACATGTTAATTTTCATTATAGCAATTATCCTTTTAATTATCTTTTAAAACAGCTTCCATTGTAAAACATCATCCACCGTGACTGGCTTTCCAAAAATGCCTTTTAATCAGTAGGGGTCCAATTTGGAAAAGCACAGAACTCTGCATTAAGGACTATCCCTCTTGAAGGCAGCTGAAACTTCAGTCCCGTGCTAAGGTTTCAGTCTAGCTTCACTCATGGCGCTAAAGAAGCTCGAATGATTGAGGCACGGAGTAAACTGGAATTGAAAACCCCTCATATGCAGCTTTGCTGCCTCTCATCTCCTAAGGAGATGTGTGTGAGAATGGCAGAAGGGAAACCTATCTAGGTGTCAAAGCCAGAAACTGGAACATTGAGAACTTCACTTTTCCAGTTCAAAAAATTCCACAGACATGCTGTCAGTAAGAGGCTGTAACAGCAGAGTTTTTTATGGATAATATGGTGCATATGGTGAGTCTGCTCAGGAAAAACAAGACAAGCTCTTAAAAAGAAAAATAAGTTTTGGACAGCTAGGGGGTATAATAGTCCTGTCACAGCTGTGTCAATGGGCTCAAAGCAAAGGCTTTGTGAGTTAAAACACACAGTATGTTGTTATGTTTAAGTGTATTAAAAAAAAAAATCCATCATCTCAAGCTGTATTTTCTGTCTGGGAGCTAGAAAAGGTTGAGGAATAGGCTGCCAGAGAGCAGCAGGGGCAACTGCTGCCTAAAGGAGCCAAGCAGGGTAACTCACAGGCTGAGGTGAGCGAAACAGGTCTGAGGAGGGGGACTGGAATCAACCAGAAGTCCAGATCACCAGGAAAGGTCGTGGTGATGCTGCAGGTCCAAGCTCAAGCTGGGAAGTCAATCCACAGGTCAGGTCCAGTGCTCACCAGGCCAGTCCACAGCAACAAGACAGATTCGTCCAAGCTGGGGACAGGTGCACATGGACATGGCTCTGACAAGGAATAGGAGCCCAGTCCAGAGCTTGAAAGGAGCCGCTGCACCCCATGTGAGACTGGCCATGGCCAGTGTGGCTGATGGGGCGCACAGGGGACCCAACTGCAGCAGGTTTTCGCTTTAAAGAAGCCTTGAAGAGTTGGAGTCAATCAGAAGAGAAAATCACAAATAAACCTTTGATAGTTTTTAACATAATACTTGTGCGTGTCTGAAAGACTGAAAAAAATAGCAAAAAGTTTTATTTACCGAGAGAGTTGCAAGATCACACAAGATCTGTTCAAACCGTGGAGGAAATAGTAGTTCACAAAACCTGACATCTGACATTAACCATTCACGTTTAGCACTGAGGCAGTGAGGTAATTAACAAGAATCTTAATTTGTTTCCATCAAATACTTTCACAGCTATGCATCTTCAGAGGAAGTGAGGAGATAAATGCCATGCTGTAGCACAGGGCAGCTGGTTTGGATCCTTGTCCCCATATATGCTGGAAGAGCACTAGAGCAATTATTCCTATGTAGGCATATTCAGACAGCCCATCATTGTAAAGTTAACAGAAAGCAGGTATAGCTCTCAAATATGTAGAACTACATACTTCCCAAGCATTGTCAGAGAGGTCCTTTTATTTCTATCTGGACTTTTTTTCATAAAGAAATTAAAAAGATCAACCTAATATTTCATTTACATGTTTTTCCCTGCTGACTTGGATTATGACAGGTCTTTTACGTGTACTTTTGCATCCTGCATCTGTGTACAATAACCCTTGAGAAGAGAGGGGGCAGATTTCCCATCGCTCCCAGGACTTACTGGAACAGTGAAAACTTCGAAACTGAAATAGTCCTGTAAGAGAAACTTCATGTAAGCACCTCCCTGAGAAAGGGGAGATCATATCTGCAAAAGGGAATTTCAAAACCAGTATCTAAGAGACAGGAGTAAAAATTGATATCCAACAAATAATTTATGTGGTGACCAATTTTTCTGTCAGTTCTAAATGTAACTTGTCACATTATATGACATAGATTTTTTTTTTCCCTTTTCCATGGTTTTCTTCAGTGCTATTTGATGGTAATAAAAAGTGGTGTTTTTTTCCTTTTTGAATAATAAATCCGATTCTCAGGTTTGCTGCACAGATAGTAATATGTGTGTTTTATCGAACATCTCTGGATAAACTTCCTTACTGCAATCCAAAGGGAAGACAAACCTGTCTGACAAACCTGAACTGTGATACAAGGATTGACCTAATCCCTCTTGGTCATGGCTAGGGATAACTTCGGGCTGTGTTGTGATACCTTGCTGTAACTGACACTACAGTTCTATTAACATGTCTCATTTAATAAGGAGTTACTCTGCCTGTGTAACAATATGTGTGCATGGACTCAGTGCTGGGCTTACATGACAGAAAATCCCCTCTGAGGAACAATCTATGACTATTAATAGAGACATCACTGTGTGGCAAAGGCAGATCAAATTCCTCTCTTATTCCAAGAGCAAAAAGAAGCAAGTATTTTTATATGTTTACTCTGTCTTAATATTTTTATAGCAAGCCTTTTTTTCCTCCTCTCAGATGATGGTGAACTTCTTAAAATGGGAACTGTCTTTGGCTAGTGAGCAGATGATCTTAAGGTGATCAATCTTATGCCATAATGATAAAACTGATGAGAAAAGTGCTGCATGGGGTATAAGTAAAAGGAAGAAACTAATTGTCCAAGTATCAGGAAAAAATATGGAAGCTACTTTGTGCATATCCTTTTTTTTCATTTGTTTGTTTCAGTGCATGTAGAAGAAGAAAATTAAGCAATATAAATTAAACAGTATTTTATAGTGATGTTACTGTGAATGCAGTTAATTAGCACAGGGGAAATATGATCCTAAAAATAATGTTGGAAATGGAGTCTGGTTAAATAGATGATAATACTTTTGCTGGCTGTATGACAAGCCCCAGTACAAGATGTCTAGTCTGTAGATTTCACCACTGAGTAACTCATTGCCATAATTCATGTAAAACAATACAATTTTATCATTCTCCTAATAAAATTAGCTACAAAATGGGTTTGTAGTGCAGCATTTATGCTGGTCGCTCTGCCCCAAAGGTTGGTGTATTGTCTGCATTAAATGTTCGAGTCATATTTGAAGTAAGAGTAACTGGATAAAAATGTCTTTGTTGGAAGTGTTTGCTTCCCAGGAGTGTAGAAGCTCGAGTGCTTAACCACAGCTCTGCAGCAGATGGTGAGCAGCCAAGCCACTAGAATGGGATGAGAATCTCTAATGTCAACTTTGGCTTCAGGAGTGAAAACCACTCTTTTTTATAGGGAGGGGTCTTTCATCTGCAGTGCAGCAGTACATGTTCAGCTGCATTTTAACTAAATGGTTTTATTTCCTACAGCATATGAAGTGTCTGTTTTGAGATAATAAGAACTACCATTTTTATGCATACAAGTCTGGTTCTGCTGAAATCAGTGGCAAGATAATTTGATTTCAGTGGAATCAAGGCTTAGTAACTCCATTTAAATGTCAAATCACAATAGCAGGCATTTGGGCTTTGAGCAGTATCAACAGTGTTTCATGCTGAATTATCCACAGCATTCTGTATTTTTACAGCAAAATCACATCTTGTCCTAGTTTCTGAGGTGGTGGGAAAAGGAATTCTGCTGGCTGGATGAACTCTGAAATGGTTTCACTCTGAACCAGTTGGGAGTCACAGGCCTGGAATGACAGGGTCAGGAGAGCAGAAACCCTCCTGGTTTGGCATGAAAGGGGAGAGACAGAGATGAGGAACATGGAAAACATCAAGATGTCTGAATAAACAAATGAGCTAGACTTTAGCTGGAGTAAATCTGAGAAAATGCAACGAATTCAGTGCAACCTACTCTGGTTTACTCCAGGGCTACAGACTTTCCAGGGTTTGACTGATTTATATCATACAGTGGTTCTTTTAAAGTTTATCCCATCACTAATTATTTGTTGTATCTGAGAATCTGACATGCATTTTTTGAGGCCTTTTAAGAACTGATTTTACCAAGAAACCACAGGATTCATGATAATGTATTTTAGACTGTTTGGTGTCAGTGGTGGTTTTGTCTCTTTGAGGCTTGCTTTGTTCCAAAGCTGTGGGTTTAGTGGGAAAAGTCTTCACGTAGCATCTGTTTTTTCATTGCCTGTTCCTGGTGATGTTTGCTGAAAAAAACCATAGCATTTCCAAGTTGCAAGTGAAAAGTATGTGCCCTGTCAGGAACTTTCTCCCATCCTTGTTAGAGTGCAGGTATGCTACCCAAATCCTACTCAAAGCTCTCATTTTATAAATAGTGGCCAGAGTACAAAAAGCAAAACCTAAACAAAACTGAAAATAAGTCTAAAAGCTATAAACCCAAACCGTCCATAAATCAAATTATAAGATACCACAAGATGAAGAATTCATGAATAACAAGTGTATAAGTTCACTTGGTAGCATGTTGGAAATGTGCCACCTCCTGCAATTGATAATCAAATCCACCTGAGCTAGTGGTTTATGACTTAAATAATGTGAAGTATTTTCCATCTACTGTATTAGAAGCTAGATTAGAGAAATCAAAAAGAAAGATTTAACTACTCAAGAAAATAAGAAGAAAAAGTTGTGTTTTCGCAGACATTTCCTTTGCAGTAAATCAACAACTGCCTCCTTTTAGTGTCCTCTTCACTTACGGAGAAGGAGGTTACCTTTCATTTTTCAGAGGCAGCAAGATATTTCTGCTCTTGGAACCGTTGCCATAAACTAGATATGTCTCAAATGGAGTCTAATTTCTCATTACCTTTCCAACCTTCAGCCTTTGCTGATTCCAAAATGAGAAATTTTGAAAGGCAAATTCAGAAGCAAACCGTATGTTTTCAACAGCCCTCTCTGTTTTGTCAGATAAGAACATCTGTGAAATTTAAGGGGAACCTTCAAAAGTGTTCATGATCCACTGATTATTTTTCTTCTTTTTAGTGGGAAATTGACATAAATAAACCCAGGCCTGGACCCAAATGCCTGTTTTCTTGAGACTTCATTTCTTTCATTAGTTTCTAACTTTTTTCTTGTTGGTGAGAGGTAAAAACCTGTCTGTAGACATGGCTTAACTTTATCGTCATGACAAACTAGATTAAGTGCCTCTAACATAACATAGAGGAGATGCTGAGCACAACTAATTCATAGAAGTTGTGAGTATCCAAGAGAAGGATGCAGTGTTATTCTTAGGACTCATTGCTTTTTCAAGTCTATTAATAAGATAACCATAAGGAAACGTGGTATCGTGTGTATCATTGCATGGCAGCAGTTGTGTATTGCTGACTTTTTGCTTGTAACTAACACATTTTACTTAACTATTTATGCAAATAGTTTGATTTAAGTAAACCCTTTAGTTAGATTCAAGTTTGAATGAGTTTTAATGGCTACATGTTTCCAGCTGTTGGTTTTTCAGTGAACTGAATAGAAATATTAAATGGTATGGCTTGAATAAGACCAAGGCACAGGGTAGAAGTTTGCTCAGGATCCCTCTAAACAGCTCCATTTTACCTAGTGATAGGAGAAAGGATTATTCCCAAAGTGTAAAGAACTGACTACAGAATGTATTCTTTTGAAAATATGAGGAAAGTAATAAAAAAATTCCTCCTGCAAATTTTCCAAGTAAGAAAAAGTAGTAACATGCCACAGTCTGTTTTAAATGCAGTTGCTTGGTGTTTCCTCAGACCTCTTAGGAGGTTCTGTAGGGGGAGATGAGAAGGGGTAAGTTGTCTAAAAACAGTAACTCCAGGTCTGAAATAATACTGAAATGGAGTAAACGATCTGAAACACATTGGCTTTTTTAGCATCATATGGATCAGTGGCTATCAGCTGTCTTTGGAAAGGGATGTGATATAAAGGATGATGTAATTCAAAGTAAATTCGTCTCAGTTACTTTCTAGTGAAAAACGCTACATCAAAGTCAACCTCATAGCAATGAAAATTAGTACAGTCTCTGCCATACCAAATGCTCAATCCAACCCCAAACTATTGTTTTACTTTGTTGGGTTCTGGAAACATATTTCCCCACCATTAATTTGTATCATTAAGTACTGGATGCCATATAATGACAGCACACAAATGAGTACTATTTAACAGACACATGGTATCGGTTTTCCCTGCAATTTTTAATTTGAATTTCATGTCTTTTTCATGGGTTTCTAGAAGAGTGCTGCTGGGGGAAGCAACAAAGCAATGGAATAAATAAGACTATCCCTATATTCCTTGAATTATAAATATCAATTTTACGGTAAAATAAAAGAAAAAATAAGAAAAAAAGAAGAAGAGCAAGCTTCTTGATGTGTGGTGACTTGATGGACCCAGATCAGGTCACACCACAAATCCACAGAGCTTCATTTGCTTGTCTCCTATAGCACTAAATTTCTTTCTTCTGCTTTTTATACAAAGAAGTCCAGATTTGTTGACTTAATTTCCAAACCATTATACTGGGAGTGGGTAGGCCAGGTAGTATCTATTGCCAGGCCTTCATACCATTTCAGTGAACTTAAAATGATCATCTCCTGAGCATCTTCAGGAACTAGAGACCCAGAAATATCCTTGAGCTGAAAAAACCTGTCAGCTCTTCTCTGGACCAAGCCCTTAATGACTGTCCTGTTCTTGTAGTCTCCTTAGTCTCCCAATGAACTGAGATTCTTTTTTTTTTCCTTCTCACAAAGTCTCTTCAGCTCACTGAAGAGACTTTAGGCATTGCAAGAAACCCATCAGCACCCAAAGACAGTTGTTTCTGGTAGATACTGAAGAACAGGACAGACACACTGGTACATTCCCAGAATAACCGACTCCCCAAATTATTTTATGTTCAGGGACTTTCTGAGCAGGAGGTCCACCTTTATTAGATTTCTTCAATGAATTTGTTTAATCTCTTGCAAGCTTTTGTGATCTTCCAACACCCACAACATCTTGTGCCAAGAAATTCCCTGAGGCAGTGTGTTGGTCTGATGGTTGTGCTGATGCCTTGAAGTGGCTACCTGAAAACAGAGGCTAGACAAGATTAAGAAAATAAAAGTAGGTATTTATTTGAAGGGCAGTCAAAAGCCTCTGAGTGGCTCCACCCAAGATGGACAATGGGGCACGGGTTTTTTACACTTTTATAAGCTTGGTTCATTTGCATATCAGGGTTAATTCTCCAATTATAATTTCAGTTAATGATGTAATTACCCCAAGTTTGCCCCTCCTCTCAAAGGCTTTTAGTTTACACATTTTGGGGCCTGGGACAACAAGGTGTCCTTGAGTTCAGGCCTAGAGAGGGCCCCCCCCCCCCAACCAGCATCAGAGAACAGTAGCTAACAGGCTGTATGAAGTTTCAGAGTTACACACTAGGCAGTACAGGATTTGAGAAATATAAAAGTTAAAACCTAAGGCATCAGTGCTGCTATTGTGTTTCTACAATGTTTGGGAATTAACAGCTCCCTTGTACCTTCCTGCCCATTGTCTTAGTCCAGGAACCCACTCAGATGTTGCTCAAGCACTGAAAAATGTTCTTGACTGATGCAAATGGAGATCAGTGGAATTAAGACTGATTAGTGAAATAATGTGATGCTATTGCTGCACAAAAGCAGTCTTGAGTTTGAGACTGAGGTCAAATTTTTCCATCTGTCCACCCAGTTTTCCTACAGTAGCTCCTATAAGATTGGCTTTGCGACACCCCTGCTGTTAAGTCCCAGAAGAGAATAATTGGGTAAATCCTCTACTGTAGAGACCTGCTGTCAGAACTGTGCCTTGCCTGGTGATCTAATCTATCCTGTCTGACTTTGCAGTGTTCTCACATGGCAGATATACAGGACATAAAGTGACACAAAATCTTTCTTAAAAAGACCTCTGAATTTTTCATCCTGAGGGCATACGACACCTGAAGAAAGTCTGAGTTCTGGTTGCTTGACAGTGGGAAAAAGAACGTGCAGAGCTGAGTTCTGGAGCACTTCAGGGTGAAGTAGTCTTGGTATCTCTCAGATCTCACAGATAAGTATGGAAATGCATCCCATTGCACTGAACTCCTCCTTTCTGCTCCAGTTTCCTTAGGATGACACTTGTATTTCATCCTCATTGCATAAATCTGGAATGTAACTTTATGTGCAGGAATCTTAAAGCCTTTACAAGGTACTTGCTTGGGGCAGATTCTGTGAGAAGCTTCTGGGGCGCTGCTGTAGGAAGAACTTGTTCAGATAACCTTTCTAAATGGAGTTAGAAGTGGGAAGAGTTTGTCAGAGTGGATACAGCCCATGCTTACATGAGCTCATGCAGAACTGCATCATTTATTCAGACCCCACTGCCAGTAGTACTTTGTCTGCAGCAGCAATATGCTTAATGCTGGCTCTCTGCCCAAGGAGGTAGCCTTCTTTCTTGGCAAATTTTGCAGCCTGCAGCCATGTCTTGCAGCCATGCTCCTGACCCGAATCTTGGCTGATTGAAAACTAAACTCAGCATGTACCATTTATCCTGGAAGTTCTGCCTTCTATCTTCCAGAAACTCAGCACATATGTCCTACCTGGCTTGCTCCCTCCCAATTTTAATTGCTTTTAATTCTGAGTATCAGCTCATCTTTTCCACTTATTTTTGCAGCAGACAGTTATTAATGGGAAAAAATGTTCCTGGTGTCTGGCTGTGGGGTGGATCGTGTTCCAGATACAAAGAATGACCTACTTTTGGTATGTGATGTGGCAGTTTTCCTCAGCTCCAACCATATTTCATTAGCACTTAGCACCCTCACCTAGCTCCTGCCACAGACTGTTTCCCACTACAGGAGTGTTCATTTTCAGTTCAAAAATACCCCTAACAAAATGACAGATTAACCACATTGCTGCTTTTTAATGAAGCAGACTCTCTAATGTAAAATAGTCACTATGGCTTTTGGTTTGGCTCAGAGGTGGCTTGCAATAAAATATTGAGCAGTAAAATGCTAGGTTAGAGTAATGCTAGAGTAATACCAAATTGTGCATGCCTATCACATTTTATTCCTGCCCTTGAAGAGTTGCTCTGTTTTTACTTAGAGCAGGGGCTGTCTACCCCATTGGAAAATGTCCTTGTCAGGTTCTATGTGTGTTGACTTTTGGACAACTGAAGTGATCACTTGGCTCTCATTTGTGATCATAACTTGTGTTTTTAGTTAAACAGCTCATAGATTCATCTCCAGATACCTTTGGTGATGCTTCCTGGGGCAGACAGGGTGGAGGCTTTGGATGCCCTCACTCACAGAGTGCTCAGTGACATCATGTGTAAGTGATGGAATGCCAGTCGTGGCTCACTAGTGCATAGGACTGTCAGCTAAAGGGCTTTCAAAGAGGTTATCCGTGCTGCACAATCAATCAATATATTCTTCTAGAACTCACCAAAATGCCCTTAAATGTCCTGGCCAACTCTCCCATCTGTTTCTGACTCAGAAACATGTTCTACTTCAAAAAGGGCTGGGTCAGACCTGAAAGGTACAGAGTACTTCTGATTAGTGTTCAGGATCTCCTCAGTTCTCTGCATGCTCATGCAGTTCAGACTGCTCAGAATTATGCAGGACCAAGTCTGAGATTAGAGCCTCTCCTCATCAATTAATACCTGCTGGCAGCATCTTCAGGGTGAGTATCATCTTTGGTAGACAGCACTTGTTAACTGTTAACAAGTTCATAAACTCTCTGTTTCCCACTTGATTGGTTCCACTGCTGGAAGTGTCACGTTTTTGGAGCAACAAGAAAGTGTGACTCTCTCACTTCACAAATCCATTAACAGGGGATCTTCTGTTACTGCCAATGGTTTTACTTGTTCTAACTTCACTGACCTGGCCTAGATTAGTTGTGATGATAATGAGAAGCACAGATTACCATCCAGATGGCAGAATAGATTTTTGTTTATTATGAGCTGATAAATCATCTATTATTCAATTGGCACAGAGCTGCAAGAGTAATTACTTGGATATATTGAATAATTATGTCTAATGAAGGTGAATTTCTAATGATGGTTACATCCTGCAGTTCTTACTCATCACGCAATAACAAGAGCTTTGAAAATCAAGAAAACTTTAGAGGAACCATCTTGTGAAAGCTTTCTTAAACAGTAAATTCTTCTTCTTTGCATGCATGTGTTTTATTAAGTGGTGGATGGATAAAAATTAGGTTAACTTATTGTCCATATGGGGACTAATATATTATGGACATTGCTAAATCATGTAAATGCAATAAAAATAGTATGATTTTATTTATTCAGATGCAAAGAAAGCAAAATAGTTGGAGGAAAGTATTTGCATGATAACAGAGGAGCTAAGATACAGATACTTGGTGACGTGCAGAACACTTCTCATGCTGTCTAACGATATGGGACATGGCCTCAGACATTCATAAGCATTTTGTATCCACCCTCCATACCAGTGGACACACAAGCTGCATTGTTACGTCTTCCTCTGAAGCTCAGTAAGATTATACCCCAGTGAAATGCCATCTTCTGTCTCTTGCTGAGGATCACAGAGGTGGGAAGGGTGGTGACTAGAACACTGTGCATTCTGGACTTGCTCTCTGGAGGAATGATTAGAGTATCAAGGGAGCAGAAAAGGGTTGGGTCAGGAAAGCTGTATTGGGAATCAGGATAAAATATCTCTGGCAAAAGAGGGAAGGGAAGGTGAACGTGGACCTGAGCTGTGAACAGATGAGACCATTTGGATAAAGTGGGAGAGGGAGTAATAAATCAAAGGACTTACTTAGGTAGATCCAGTATTTATTTATTTTGTTGAAACCTCTGAACTTGAGGTCTGTAATCTCTTATCCCTCTTTTATTTGCATAAATAACAAACTCAGACTGCAAAACACTGCAGACTTGCTACCTGTGCTACATACCTGCAAAATCTTTCCTTTGGCTTCAGTGGAAGCAGAATTATCTGTGCCTACTTAGTCCCTAAGCACTGCAGAGCTATGCTGATTGAAATAGTTTTATTTCCAGGTTGACTGGCACTGACCCATTTCATTCTAGTCTGAGTTGTTGTGTGTGCACAGGTTGGATGATTAACTGACTCTTCTGCTTTCCAGACTACTTCACTGAAATTGTCTCACTGTGAGATATATGTATTTTTCTTTTAAGACATTATCTTATGCGTTCCACCTTATGGCATTTTTATGTTTGAGACCTTCTCATTTTTTAATAGTTTATGATAGATGTGACTCTGTCACTTCATTAAACTTACAGTTAGTGTGATGTTCTGAACAGCAATGCTGCAGACCTCCAGCCCTTCTGGTGGGCAGCATCAGCCTCTGTAGGGGCTTGAGTTTGTCATTTTCGTGCAGCTCTTACTGGCTCAGCAATGCCAAAGAACTGGAGCAGAAGCAGAGTTGTCTTAGACTGAAACTGAGAGTTTTAATTCTGCTCACTCCTATCAAAGAAGAAGAGCAGCGATTGTCCACTGCTGTCAGTTTGGACAATCAGCTTTTTCTTACTGCAATAATTTTGAGTACAAACTCTTACTGGGACTTTTAATGGTCCAGATTTCATAAGGAATGTTTTCCCAGGCACAAGACAGCAAATGTCAGGATGTGACCTACAGTTTTACTTTTCTACACGTCTTCAGTGCTGGTTTTTCCTCAGTAATGAACACAAATGCACAGTAATGAACTGGTTTTTTATTCTACGGAATATTGAACAACCTGAGGCAGAACGGGGATACATCTCACAAAGGACAGCACAAATAGAGCATAATACAACAATCAGTAATCCTTGCTTCAGTTCAGGTCTCCATTTGTTATGAGGGATGAATTGGAAGGATATGCAGTTAGATAGATGGGACACTGAGCTGGGAAACCAACATTTATGTGCTTTGTTTCAGCTCAACCCCGACTGTCAATATGACTTCAGGCAGGACTTTTTATTCTGTTTCGTACGGTTCCAGAGCATAATTTTTCTCTTGTGCTAAGCACCTATCTTCCTTTCTTTTTCCTAGTGATCTTAAGGTAATTTGATGTTTTTGGAAATGCGCTACCTTACACTGTATATATCTCAAGAGATTTAAATGCCAAAAAGTTCATTGGGGAAGGATTGATTTCAAATGCCTTTGTGTAAGCTTCTGAAAGGTGATCATCTAAGTCTTAACTGGACACAGTAACTTATTTCTGTACTATTGTTCTTCACATGGTTTAGTGGGCAAGGTGGTATTGACTTAGTGGGCATTGAATCAAAAGTTGGTGGTCTTGGAGGTCCTTTCCAACCTTCGTGTTTCTATTAGGCTAAAAATAGGCAACAGCAAGAGACAGGAGGGACTGCATGATTTTAAAAGAATGCAGGTTCCCACTTAAATATTAAACTTTTTAGGCACAGAAAGGTTGAGACAATTCCAGCTTTTAGCCTGTGTGTCTCTTCCTGTGTTCCTGAGCATGGTTGATCTCCACCCTTGCCAGCAGCCATTTGTGCCTGCTTGCATAAATGTACATGCTTATGTTTTTGACACCTTGTGGGGGCCCTAAATGGTCCTGTACTGATTTTTAAGAAGGCCTCATTTCTCAGTATGTTTTTGACATGAATGTTTGAGCATGAGGCACCTCTGATGAAATTTAAGTCATCCAAACGGAATAGCCTTAGTCAGCTGACACATTTGCCATTTCTGTGCTGATTTCTCTTCATTTTCTAAAAGCTGAAAGGTTCCACAGTCTGCCCCTGCTGTCAGTTTATCAGTTGTGACACATCCGTAGCTGCATTAGCACTGATCATTTGGACAGTTAAAATGGGTGTGTAATTCTGTAGGTTTTGTGATTTTGTTTTACTAGGCATAATAGACACTTATTTTCCCTTTACATAGGGGGAAAATACATTTCCTATATTAATGTTCATGTTTGCAGAGATGTATCACTTCAAAAATAAAGATTAATAGGTTTTGTTTGAAGCTTTTGGTACACATCCAATCTATATGCTAATAAAGCAAAGCAAACCATGGTGGCTGCAGTGTAGTTCTGTCTCTGTGGATGATGATTTTTAGAGACAGCATATTTCAAAAAGCTATTAAAATACTTTGTTTGTAACTTGAAGAGTATATACCATGAAGTCATTAAAACCTCTTTCATCATTGTTCTCATTAAATTATCTTTAAAGGTCACTGTTATCTGATACAGTGACGTCAAGGAGAGCATTATGTGGCTAAGCAAGCAACACTTGGCTCTAAATCATCCCCACTAATGGGACAGATTGGTGTGAGAGCTGTGGAAAAAACCTCCTACCATGTTTATTACCCCGTGAGTTCAAGCCTGTGTTGCTTCACTTGAGCTGCTGCTTACACAAAGTCCAGTGAATTTAATGATGAGGCTTCCAGTTGGGGCTGCTGGGCAGTTCTTGATTCCAAATACTGGAGAGGAATTCAGTGGCTTAAGTGAGCTTCAAGTATGCAAAATGCATATGTTGTAACCTATATTTGCCTACAGTTTTATTTCACCACATTTCATGTCTTTGCAAATTACAGACAGCAGATTCCCTTTCTTAGTCAAAAAGAACTTTAAAGAAAGAGCTTTTAAGAAAATTCTGACTCCAAGTTCCTTTTCCTTACAACAGCAGAGTGTTTGTTGTGTGAAAATGACTATAGTGCACATGTTTTGGGAGGTGAATAGTGTGTATTCAATGTGAAAGATTATGCAGTTGTTCTGTAGAGAACATTTTCTGTGGATTCAGCCTAATGAAACATATGCTTCTTATTATATCAAATACATTTTTTACAATAACCATTTCAACATTATGAAAACGTTTAGATGTTTGCTCTATAATTTATATCCTTCTTCAAATGTCACCTCTTAAAACTCATAATCATTTTATGAAAAAAAAAATTTCAGCTCTTTTAACAGTTATTGCACTCAGAAAACAAGAGAAAGCCAGTCATATGTATTCCATCCCAAACCAGGTTTGACCTCATTTGGAACTAATAGGATATTTTTTATAAGATTTAAAACAAAATTAATAACATTAACCTACCACTCAATTCCATTAGTCTTCCTTCATTGTCTTCTGCAGTTGCTCTGTCTCTTCTGGAGACAGATTTCTTTCTCTCCCTGTAGAATACTCTGGGAGTCTCTAGAGCAGAGGATGAATGAGGCACGTGAAGCCTGCAGTGCACTCTGGCTTTCTCTTCCAGTGTGTTCTTCAGGGCAGGAGGGAGGCACAGGATGGAGTCATGTGTGAAGCCCTGGACTTTTTGCTTTGCTCTTAGGAAGAACAATATAGAGATAAATTGTGCTTTAGGAATTAGGAGCTTCTTTTTGCTGGAATGCATCCTCTGGATTTCAGATAGGAGGTCCATGAATACACATTTTGGACTTTATTTCTTTAGTGTTGTAGGGCCTAGTTCCCATTTTCCTCAAAGGACAATAAGTCAGGACTTCACAATTTCCTGTCTACTTAGATTTCTGTGTTCACTACAGTTGACTGCAAAACAGTTTTGAAGGGGGAAATTTTTTTAATGAACAAGTTTTAAATAAAATCAGCGCTATTTTGTCAGTTACACAGTTTTTTCCTGACACCTTAATACCCTCCCAACAGTAAATCTTGTATTTTTCATTTACTTTCTTACTATATCAAACTACACAGGCTTTGAAAAAGACACAAACTACTGAAACAAATTGCTGTATTGTGGGTGTGCATTGCCTGTGGGTAATGTGATGAGAAAGAATAGTGAGCAGCAGTTCTGTGATGTAATGAGATGATTTCCAGAGGTCCCTTCCATTCTGGAGTTCCACCCAGTCATTCTGTGGTTCTGTGCAGACAGATGGGACTTGCTTTTAGAGTGTATTAGGAGAGGGAAGGGGAGGAGAGGGGAAGGGAGGGGAGGCGAGGCGAGGAGAGGAACAAGATCATTTTCTTGTTAAGCAATGTTGCTTTACAAGCAAATTGATCAATATGGATCTACTCCTACAGTTTGTTAGTATTCCTTGTGTCAAAGCCTAGTTCTAACTTTGTAGAATAAAACAATTGCCTTTATAAGTCTGGTTTCCTTGAGAACCTTCTGATTTCCTTGAGGTAGAGTAACACAGAAATGAAAGGTGCAGGACGAAGGGCAAAGGTCAGCACAGCATAGGTGGGCAAGCAAGCTGAGATAGAAGGCAAATTTAAACCCTCTGAGCAGACAAATCTCACCTGTATGAACAAAGGTGCAGTATCTGTAGGCCTGTTTGGCAATACTGAACCAGTGAAGTGGGTAAAGAAATAACTTGGTTTGTTAATGGAGGATTCAGTAGGACTGTTTACATCACTCAGACTGCTTACCTGGGCAGAGAGTTCAGGAGAGAATACATTAATTTTTCCTTTGCCAAGTAACTGAAGCAGGAGCTTATCTGAAATGAATTTTAGCTCAGTTCTCTGTTGCTACTCAGGCTTTCTTTACTTGTCTATACAGTGCCTGGACCTGTAGTGCATTTAGTATGTGTCCAGCACTGAGACAGCATTTCACTGAAAAATGCTGCTGGTTTGTGGTTGATACTCAGTTCTGCTTTTACTCTACCCTGACACACTGGCCATTTATTTGTCCAGCTAGATGGAACTAACATTTTTCATTTAGATTAGGAGCCTTTGTCCATAGAGGGGCAGCTACAGACATGGGAACATGGAGATGGTTGTATTTCTTTGAGTGTATTTATGCTCAGTTTTAATTACACATGCACTCTGCTTACCTGCATTTGAAAATCAAATCTGGTTTCCTCTTGGTCCCCTAGTGGCTGTTGAAACTGTTGAAAATTGTCTGCAGGACATTCTTGATACTGAGACCTAGGCTGTGTAAGGATGTTCATGATCAATTGAGTTGCCAAATTTAATGAGTCTGTAAGCTGAAGTGATTTAAGCTATCAAGTGGGATGACCAGGAGTACACATAGTGTGTTTGTAAGACTCAGCTGATGATCAGAGGCATATCCCAAGCTCCTGCAATCATCAGTGCACAACATGAGTATTTCAGGCTCATGTACATGCTGGGACACATCTAGAACACAGGATTTTTTTTCACCACTGTAATTGCAACCAAATAATGATAAAATAGAAAAAAAAACCCAAACAAACAACCCAACCCTTCCAACTTCTAGTTGTCAAAGTTGAAAAAAAAAAAAAAAAAAAAAAAAAAAATAGCCCAAGCCCCTGAATTGTGACCTTTAAAGGTTAGATGTTATCACAGGAGTTGTGCCTTTCTCAGTTTGCTATGTATGAAAATTGAGAATATGATCTTGCCCAGTTTTCACGTTCATAAATATTGATTGAATAACAAAGAATTTTAATATCCAGGTACCTTGTTATGTTTATATTTGGAATATAATCGCTTTAGTAATTTTCCTGCCTCAGGCAAATGTAACCCTGGCCCTCCTACACCTTTTCTAGATATGACATGTGATGCTAAGATGTATTTCAGATTTTCAGAGTCTTTGAGGGCCAAAGCATTACAAAGCCCATATATATTTGCCTTCTTTCTCTGCTTTTAATTCCCAGACTTCAAAGCACTTGTCAGATTTTTTTATTTACTTCTTGAAATCTACATTTGATTGGTACTGCCCCAACCACTGTGGTTCTCTTGTGGGTCACTGGTGTGCACAGTGTAGGTGACTTGCTGTTAGGGACACAGGGGTATTTAGTTGGTATGATAAATCTTTAATTGTGCCATATCTGAAGAGTTTCCTTTTTCTTTGCCACCTCAGTTTGATCAAAAATCCTAGAAATCATGTTGATAACAGCAGAACTTGGATCTGGCTAATCAAAAAAGTTCAAGACTATCTTCAATTTAGTCAGAATTACTCAGATTCATAAGTGAAATGCTGTTTAAATGAATTTTGGAAATCAGTAAAAGAAACTGGCCTTCAATCCCTTCATTATAAGGTGTTTGATTTGCCTTGCAGAAAGATGTTTGTGTTTTTAACCATTCAGCAGATAGGTATGCACATAATAGCAGGCTCAAAATCACATACAGAAAGATCGCCCCTTGAGTTTTAATTTAAAATTTGTAAAACAACCACAAAAATATAAACGTCTGCATAGGTAGGTGCTGTTATGAGCTGTTCATAATTACCATATCAGTGTTTCTGTGACTTCACCAGTCCATTTTAACAATTTAATACAGGTGGAACCCATTCTGTTATAGCCATTTCTCACTGGTGTGACTGTTACATTAGTGTGAAACTTGACAACCATAGAATTTATCTGCTGAAAAAATGGTAAATCAGGCTCTGGGTAAATCAGTGCATTTTGTACCGTATGTATTCTGTGTGAAAGCTGGTATGAAAAGTAATCAAGAATAATATGGAATTTCATTCCACCTCTCACTGAAAGATTGTGACATGTTTGGCAGATATTGAGAATGGCTCCCAAGACTTTGTGAAAGAGGTGACAGCCACAGCCACCCATTATCCTGTTCCACATCATAAGCAAATATAAGTAAAAAGGAGTTGGGACACTTCCAGACTTGCACAAAGCATGAACTGGAATCTTGAGACCAGATTTATCCTCCATTTGAATTACATCAGAATAAATTTGGCTTTGAGTTTGTTCTTGGTTTTGACTGGAGACTCTGAAAATGTTGAATTTCTGGAAATGTTTTCAAGTCACAGTAATCAAGACACAGTAATCCCTTCTCTAATTGACACAAGTGAGAGTTCTATACAAAGACAGTTAAAATTCTTGCATAGATTAAATTTACATAGATTCAGTCCCAAACAAAACAAGCTGTTAACTTATCAGCTAATTATGATAATGTCAATTCCCATGCATAGACGATATACTTGCTAATATCTGCTCTAATGGGCGTCGATGGGTCTTGTCATTTGCTTGAACAAAGACTGGAAAATCAATCCACATAAAGGCATTTCCTTCAACAATCTGTTTTTAACATGATCTTCATTTGTGAAATTCAATAGTAGCACATGAAAACAAGTCCGATATTTCCTTGTATACATCTTATGGGCAGACTTTTATTGCTGTAGAGGGTAAAACTTGTACCAACAGACAATGTTATGCAGCCAATTATTTATCTGTGGCCTAACAGCTAACATTTGATGAATGAATTTACAGCAAAATAAGGTTACTTTAGCTTGTTCAATTGTTTCATGTGGTTAGCACAGCTGTAGGCAATCTGTATAGGATCTTGTGCTATTAGAAACCTATACATGTTTAGGCAGTATGTGTTTCATTTATGATCTGCCAGAAAGTATATTAAAACTGAAGATCACTGTATGAATATTCCTCTATGAATGCTTACAGCAGAAGAGGAATTTCCCAAGACTAAAAGTAACCGCAGTAATTTCATTTGAACATCTCCTGTAAATGAAGTCCGTCTGTCTTGATCATGTCTTCTACATGTGCAGTGTAGAACAAGAGAAGTCACTTGATAGATATTGTGTCACTTGGCCTGACTTGCTGTTAAATTCAAAAAAATGTCTTTACATGTCTTGGGTCCACATATGTAAAGTCTCTGGTTTTCTTAAAGCATTGATTCAAGGCTTTGAGTTTGAACCTTTTAACATTCAGGATTATTCAATCTGAACCAAATATCACAGGTCCGGCACTCCACATGATCTTAAGTGGAAATAAAACTAGTCTGAGGTTGAGTCATACAACAATCAAATACATGTGAAATTCAGTCCCAGGAATCAAACTCTGGCTATTCTGCCCATACTCCTCCAATCCCCAGTAGACATTTTCCAGACATTCACTGTTTCCTTCAGTTCTGCCTCTCTTTAGCTTTGCATCTGTGGTCAATTATTTTGTCTTTGTCAGCTGTTCAAACAGAATCTAAAAATACACTAAAACATCCACTTGCAAACCTTTCTGCCCAGAAGGAACTAGGAGGGTTTAGACAATGGTTAGCTCATCATTTATTCCAAACCAAGGAATGAACCTCCATCTTTTTTTCCTGTCTAGGAATCCTTATAAATAACAAAATTAAGTGACAGACAGCCTCTAAGGTTTGAAGTGCATGAGGGCACAGAAGGTTCTAACTTACATGGATATACACAGGCAGAACACACTTCCTCACAGATAAAGATTTAGCCAAGTTGAACTTTCTTGGAATTTTAAGGATTTTCTAAGGATAGAATTAAAAATGGGCCCATTTTTGGTGAGCTTCTAATTGAAGGAGAACATCATACTCGAGTACCTGTTGTATTTCCACACATCTCTGTCTTCTGTACTGACAACTAAACGAGTGTTTTGTTTGTTTATATTTAGCTCTTAGTGGTATATGAGTTTCTATAAGGTACTAATTAGAAAATCATCCCGTTGCTGTTGTGCACTCACATTAAAATGTTGTGATTATTTCTTCTGTTGTGCAAAGTAATTGTAGTTATACACTGGCTTCCCTCTCTGCCAGTAAAACCAGGATTCACCTGACAAAGGAAGCCTCAGTGCAGCACACATTTAGGCTTTGGCATCCATGAAACTACTCATTTGTTTGCAATTAAGTGTGCATTCAGACACAGTGAGGACTTTGCAATGACTTCAGAACATATAAATTCACACAATGGCTGAGCTGTGCATAGCCCTGGTTAACTGTAATTCCCTGTGCTTGGTGGTGCAGTACAAGTTTTCAACTGGAATACTCTTGAAACAAATAAACAGAATTTTTGTTGCATTGTTGGAAAATATACCAGTTTAAAAACTTTTATATATAACTTTAGCCAGGTTTGTTCACCTTTGCCCTGGGGGAAGGGAACTGAAGCTTCTTTCCAGGGCATTGTTTCTCTAGGTGAGGCCTGATGGGCTCAGCATTTCAACAGACTGGGAGTAGCCCCAAAGAGATAAGGCCGTGGATGGAACATCAACAGAACATCAGCGGCCATCTACGAACATCTACCCCAGACGCTGCTTCTGGCAGAGTTGGAGACCTCTCCTCGGAAAAGACTGATAAGGAAATCAAGGAATGAAGATCTAATTAACATCAGAAGCGAAGAAATCCAGATCCAATAGGAGACCAAATACTAAGAACTACACAACTTGAGACCAATGAACACTGACCCAATTCATTTCTATGAGTTTTGACTGTATAAAAGATCTGAAAAATCTAGTAAAGGTTATGTATCATGGAAGGATTCTCTCTGCACACCCGGGCTATGTGTGGATGAGATAATTTCTGTGGTACATCCTGGCCAGAACAACACCCTGGCCAGATAATAAGGTAATGCCTTGACTCTCTAACATTGAAAATGTTGTTGGAGGGTTTTTGTTTCTCCTGCAGTTTCGGCGACAGCATCTTCAGATAATTAGAAGGAATGTCACACACACTGTAAGGTTAAAGGTATTTATTTTCCTAAGTTTAAAATGTGAGGCAATTGCAGCAGCATCTCAAGGTAAAACTGCCATCTTCATGGGTGGTACTTGTTTTTGATAACCAGACCAGCAGGAAAAGGGGAAGGTAAGATACCAGAGTATAAAGCAGAACAAGGATACATTATAATAATGATGAGGACAAGTTGAATATAGAATCATAGGCTGTGTTCTTGCTGCATAATCAGATGAGGCAAGTCAGGAGCACTTCACTGCTGTGCATCAGACAGTGATGCATCCTGAAGCCTGCAGGAGCAAAACACATTTTACTGATGTCAGCCACCAGAGCTGCAATTCTTATTTGAAAATGCAAGGCATAGAGCATCAACAGAGACAACGCAGAAACCCCCAGGGTGATGACCCAGCACCCATTCCTCTGCATGGCAGGATGTGCATGTCCCGTGTGAGCAAGAGATTCCGTAACACTGCTGCCCCCTGATTGTGTCTCCTCCTGTACCTGTGCCTGTGGCTTGAATTGATGTTCATTGTGTAGCAGGGTTGCCTGCAGCTGAGCTACAAAACAGGGAAGGAGCTGTAAGACACTGTCAGAAGGCTGGAAGCCACTTTTTTCTTCTGTCTGATGTGCTGTCAGGAAGGCAGCAGCACAAATGCCTAAGGTTAGGCAAATTGTTCTGAGGGACTGGTCTGGCATGAAGACCAGAGTTTAGCCTCTAACTGTTCCATTTCATTTATTACCCTACTAAGTTATGCTTGTATCCATGCTTGTATTCTTTTTCTAATATTTCTGAGGTCAGATACATGCTTAGGAAAAAAAAGTAATTGATTGTCATTATCACCAGTTATTTCTATTTTAAAAAATCCACATTGCCATACAGATAGCTAGGGCAGAATTTATTGTAATCATTGCCTTTCCAGTTTTGCATGTACGAATGTTTACACAGTTTTCTTCAAGAATTTCTTGTTTTGCAAGTTTGCACAAACCACCAGAAATGGCTCGCTTAAAACATACATCAAAAGGAAAATGGTGGTAGCAGATGAGTGCATTCATATAAGTAGCTGGGGACAAATTCAGCCAACAGCAGCTCACAGCAGAGCAGATCAGCGCCGGTGGGAGTGAAGTTCATGGATTGTATCTGTGGGAGAGTAAGCACAGTTTTGAAGGCACAGCTTTTAAAGTCACCTAAAATTGATGTTACAGGCTTACCAGGATTTTCAAAACCACCTAAGATACCCAATTTATAGTGAAAATTAGGAACCTGGGCAATTTTGCGAATCTTACTGCCTACATAACTACAATTTTAGGTATTTAAATTCCTTAATCATCTCTCCTTAGGTGAACTGAGAACTAAGATGATACTGATTTTCCCAAGAGCTTACACTCCGAAATCACTTAGAGAACGCCAAAAGACCATAAAAAGGGTCAAAAACAGTTTTGCATGTTTTTAGCAAAATACATTAAGCTAAAAAGCATGTAACTGTATTTATACTGAGTTACTGTTTGGGTAGGTACTGTGGAGAAAAAGTTTGATGTGTGCAGCTTAGATTATCTGTATTTTCAGTTTGCTGCCTTTTTTTTTTTTCACCTTCACTCTTTTGTTTTACTTTGAACTTAATTTATGTACAATATTTATGCATTTTCAGTAGATTTCATCTTGAAATGGATGTTCAGTTGTCATGCACTGAACATATCTCTCAGATCATACATTTCAAGACAGAGTTTGGAGAGTCAAGTATTCTTTAGATCAGAGCAATGATCTTATCTGAACCCGAGTCCAGTGGAAATCAAGCGGAAACCAACATGAAGCTGAACTCCCTGATGGTACCAGTTCTTAGAGATGAATTAAATCCTGCTAAGTTGAAAAAACCCTTTCAGTTGGTACAAGAGTTCAAACCAAATACAGACTGTTATCATTTGCAGTCATCTGGAAAGGAAAATGCTCTTATTGCAATGCCAGTAAAGGATATTCCCTTGAGTTTTCTTGCTCTGAGCTACTGTAGCGTGTTTACATTCCCCAAAGAAACTGTGTGAAATCTTTCACACGCTAAGTCAAACCTTCAGAGAAGTTTAAGGTAGGGTTTAGGTTGTTAGAATATTGTCTGTTTCATAAAACTTAACATTTTAATCGTAAGAACTCCTGGATTCTCCTTCATTTTTTCTTCCACGTACTAATCACTGCGGGAAGCATTAGACTTCTAAGGCATATATAGTGGGTAAGCCAAAAGAAAACTATCCAGCAGGTCAAGGCATGGAAAACAGTAACAAACACCTGCTGCTTCTACATATGGATAGATTTTTCACTTAAGTGGAAATCACTTAGCTGAAAATCAAAGCACTGGTCGAAAGCGTATGAAAGCAGTTAAAGCCAGAAAAGCTCTAGGAGTGTTTTATGAGAAAGCATGTAGCTTCAAGTGTTAACTTCCACAGATGAATGTGCAGAATTAGTTAGCTATTTTGTCTCTTTCGTTTGCTAATCAATTTTCCCCACTGCCAGTCTATGACAACCAGTAGGCCTGCACATTTGTTTCATATGGTTAAAGAATGTTTAACCCCCTACTGACCCTCTAGTGTTTGCTCTCCTTCCCTCAAGGCACAGAAGACTTTAAAGTAGAACCCGATGAATGAAAAGAATTAATCTCTGGGGGGCTTTTGTCATGAAAGCTTGAAAGGGGATCAGAACATGACATGCTGACAGCTGAAGTCGAGAGGAAAATTATGATATAATACAGCAAGTCAAAAATGTTACATGCCATCGAATCCAAAAGGCAAACAAAGTATACATATTGCCTTGGTTCTTTTTTGGCTGCTCTTGCTACTGGCAACAGTAAAATCTATAGTGGAACCCCTTGAAAAGACAAGGGATGTTCATGGCTGCTTTTTGAGAATAAATCTATTGAGCTTCTCAAAAATGGGTGTAACATGTAAATGAGCTTCTTCTGACCCTTGTGTTTTATCCCTTTTACAAGTCTATGATGGATCTCTGGTTGCTGTTACTGTTCCGGGCAGTTTTGTTCAAGCTTTGTTTTCTAACTAGTTTACCTTGTTTGGACATTCTGAGGCTTGGGCTTGATAGTTTTAAATTTCCCTGTTGTCTTCATTCTAAGCTCTTGAAGTGGCCATTACATCAAACAGGAAGGTATGGATACATTGCAGCAAAAATAAAACATTTTCAATCCTCATGTGCTTATTCCTTTTCACTCTGCTCGTCATAGACAGCCACAGCCACAGCTATGCTCCATAGCTACTGCATGGTGATCCCAAACCCAGACATATTTTCACAAGTGGTATTTTAAATCTGTGGCTGATTCTGGTTAGCATAATTTTAGGAGTCTCCCAAGCTCCCGACAAGCTTTGCCAGCCAGGACAGATGGAGAAGCAATGCTTTGAGTTTCCAAATTATATTACAATGAGCCAACAAAAATTTATTTTTCTTGTAATTCTGTTAGAGAATTATCTATTAGCAGTAGAAGATGTGAGGATAGAGCCTGCATTGCATTGTCATCCCAGCAGGATGGTCCGGTCGCAGAGTGAGTGTGCGGCTCCATGGCCACACTGGGTGCCCAGAGCAGGACTCGTGTGTGAGGGGCCGGGAGGGGGTTATGGTCCTTTCCTGCTGGGAATGCACGGAACTCTCCTTTTCCCGTTCCCGTTCCCGTTCCCGTTCCCATTCCCTTTCCCTTTCCCGTTCTCTTTCCCGTTCCCGTTCCCATTCCCTTTCCCTTTCCTGTTCCCGTTCCCGTTC
>VZTE01000843.1:17217-78039 GCA_013397775.1 Eulacestoma nigropectus | reverse complement strand
TCCCTTTCCCTTTCCCGTTCCCTTTCCCTTTCCCTTTCCCGTTCCCGTTCCCTTTCCCTTTCCCTTTCCCGTTCTCTTTCCCGTTCCCGTTCCCGTTCCCTTTCCCGTTCCCGTTCCCTTTCCCTTTCCCTTTCCCGTTCCCTTTCCCGTTTCCCTTTCCCGTTCCCGTTCCCGTTCCCGTTCCCTTTCCCATTCGCGTCCGGGAGCCACGGGGCCGTTCTCCCCCTGGCCACCAGGGGGCGCCATCGGCCCAGGCAAAGCGCGCTGGTCCCGCCTCAGGCCGGGGAGTTAAACCGGGCCTAGGGCCGGGATGGGCGCAGCTCCCGGCGGCACCGGCACCGGCACGGGCACGGGCACGGGCACGGGCACGGGCACGGCGCCGCATCCCCGCCCCGACAGCCCCGCCTGGCACCCACCGGGCTGTGCTCCCCGGCTGAGCGGTGCCGCCAGTGGCTGCCCGGGGGAGATGGAGGAGTGAGGGGTGAACCTCCCAGGCTCACGCCAAGCTGAACTGGGAGCCTCAAACAGCCTTGGATATGTACATACAGACATATTCTGCAGGAAAAAAACCACCAAAATCAAGCAAAACGGGACAAGCTTTTCAGTTTTCATTTCTCAGCTGAAAAGAGTCCTGGGTTCATCAGGGCTTTGAAATCAGACCTCTGAACTTTCTGGGTGGAAATGGAAAAAAATTACATTCCAAAAACTCTTGAAGAGATGATAGATATCTTGTTTAGAAGTAAAACTTAACAACAGTTTTCTAATTTGAGTTTTTTTGAGAAGCACACCATGTAGCCCAAGGTTATAATCCTGCAATCATCAGGAAGAAAGGGACAGCCAGTATCTGTATTACCCTACAGGCTTAGCTCACACTGACCACTCAGTGTAGAGACTAATTACCTCCCCTAGTCACAGTGTGCAGTGATGGAGGGAGCTCATATCATGCTGATTAAGACTGGTTTATAACCTCAGTGTGTGCAGAGCATGCTTTCAACTGAGGTATTAAATGTTTACCAAGAAAATTAATGAAAGTTTTAGGAGCTACGAAAGTGAAACACTGTTTTCCCCAGTGTTTCTAAGAGAAGTGTCCCCAGAAATGGAGCAGATTATATTAGCAAATTTGAGTTTGCTAAAATGAGTCCTAAAACTACAGAACTTTTGTGAGTTTCAACATTTTGTGCTAAAAATGCCAAAGTTGTAGGTTCAGTCCTTGCATGGGCCGTACACTTAAGAGCTGGACTTGATGATCCTTGTGGGTCACTTCCAACTCAGAATATTCTGTGATTCTATGGTTTTGGGATTCTTGACAAATGTGATATTCCCATATTTGAGATTGTGGCAAGTAAATGTGAATCAATCATAGAATACTGGACTGACAAACAAACAAACAGAATTTTGCAGTGTCTGGAAGACTAAGAGAGCAAAATCAATATGATACTGTTTTAAAGAGTAGCAGAAATGTCCCTGCTAGCTGCTAACTATGTGAAGACTTGTCAAATGTGTGGCTGTTTGTATTAGCTCCCACTATACCAGACAGCATTTGCAGTAATTGCAGCAAAATTGTTCACAGAGCTGTGTGGGACAAGTCATGGGCCCAAATCTGGTTCTGAGTGAACCATCAGTCCCTTTTTCGTTCTGGGACTGTGCTGTTTTCTGCTCAGGATGCCCAAGGGCACGTGCAGTTGACTACAGAGTCCAACCACATCAAATGTGTTTTGGAAGCAGCTTAAGACTGGCACATTTAAAAGCAAGGTGAACAGTTACTACAGTTTGGCCCATCCAGTGAAGACTGGCTGATTAAATGCAATTCTTAATCCATTAAAAGAGCCGTTTCAAACTGAGAAGTGGAAGTGTTACAAAACAGACAAAAAAAAGCCCCCCACACAAAGATTAATCAGTCATTCTTGACACGAATACCTCCTTGCTCCATGGCTTTGCGACTCCTTTTCTTTCAGCTGAGAGCTAAGCTGTTCTCAGCAAGAGGATGACATCTTTTGGCTTATTTTTACCCATTTTTTGGAGCACAACTGAATGCTCATTTGGGTCATATCCTATCTGTGGAATTCCACTGAGCTCAGTGAAAATAGCTCCCAAGGAGGGGCTGGAGGAGAAGAGCCTGAAATTTGGATTGAACTTAAGTTGATAAATTGAAAACTTAATATCCACAAACTGTTGGTGGGTTCTGTTTGTGTATCCATAGTTACTCACCACGTATCATCCCAGAATCCACTTTCTAAGTGCAACAAGCAGTAAGAGGAAAAAAAGTTGTTTTATCTGAATCTTTGTTGCTTTAGGATACAAAATTCTTTTGAAAATGTCCCAAGTGGCTAACATAGTGTTTTATATTAGTGCAAGAATTTTGTTCAGATCCCAGCTGTTTAAGAAGATGCTTGAGGAGATCTTTACAATGACAGGGCCTGAAGTTAGAAGTGTGGAAATAAGATACAAAGAGCCAAATTCTGTTCTGTACTGTTACTTTTAGTTTTGTCTAAGTATTATAACTATTCCAAGTTTTATCTGGGCTATAACATTGCCCAAAATGGTTTCAAAACAAGCATTTAATTGTGAAAAAGTCTACTCTGTGGGGAAAAAAAAGTGAGAAATAGGTACAATCATATGATTAAAGTTGATCCTTTGGACACATCGAACTCTTACTTTAATTAGTATCAGTCTTCCACTAAATGGGAGCTGTAGCATGTGCAGAATGTGGAGTTCTCATATAGTGGCAATATGGAAAATGCCATCTTGAGGTTTTTGAAAATTTTCTTTAAATACATTTTAGCATTGAATCTAGATATGCTGACTTCAGATTCTGAAAGGAGTTGCCATTAATTTCTTCCCTTTGTCATGCATTTATTCTGTGAATTTTCAGATTCATGGTTTTCACTGAACTGATGTAAAAGAAATAAATTTCAGTAGAATTTGTTTGAAGATCCTGGTTAGGCTTAAGAATTTCGTCTGCAATTCAGAGGTCAAGGGCAGAATTTTTGACAAAATGAAAAATTATACTCTGAGTAGGTAACATGCTTAACATAAACATTTGTTATGATGAAAGATCCCTAAAACCTGAAGGTTCAGTGAAGTTCTTGAGGCTCACTGGAGCATAAATTTGTCTTCTAAAATGACACTACTTTACATGCTTTTAAGTTTCCTTGATGTCTTAAAGTGGTTCAGCTGTAGCTCAGATTTGATCACATGTAAAGATAAAAAACATAGGAATGCACAGATACTAATATTTACATTTTTATGTGCAAAGTTCATATAGCTGCAACTGGGTAAGAATGTTAGCATTTACCCCAATTTTAGGTAAAAACACTGTTAATGGGAGTTAATGGGATCCAATAGTGGTCAACAATATTTGATCTTCCAATATTTGTTGACGAGATTAAAATATAAATGTGTTTATATTAGCTACAGCTAAGCCAGCTGGTTAAACGTGAATTGAATTGACGTTTACTGATGTGTTGGGATAGTTGAAGCATAATTTAATCATAGCCAAATGCTAAAAATATCTACCATTTTCTGGTCATGTTTCTGAAAAAGTGCATCTAACTGCCTGAAAGGTATATCACACAAATTATGGGGCAGTTGTTTTGAGCAGAGCTATGGGTTTCTTGTGTTAACACTAAAATGATACTGACAAGTGCTGCTTTCTTTCCAGAATTACTTAATATGTCTCTCCTTAGGTAGTTGCAGTATATATGAATCACATACTTTGGTCTGTAACTTCTGCAGTTGAGGCCATCATCTGTTACATTATCCTTCCTGTTTGAGTGCATTTGGCAAAGAAAAGGAGCACTGCAAGGAAGAAAGTGATCCATTTTGGGTTTCCACTGCTCTGGCTGCTACTTCAGTTGTATCATTCTCTTTCTGTCAGGTGAGATCATTATTACATGTCCTGGACAGTTATTCCCATTTGGGGTGTGTAGGTTTTGAAGCAATCAGTCAGAGGTCAGATTTGGTCAGGGTGGGACCCTTTCCAAATTACTCCTGGAAAAGGTGGGACCAGTTCCTGCAGCAACATTCTGTGAATGGAAAAAATTATTTGGTGAAAAGCTGTAACATTTCATGGATCTTTTATGAGGCAGCACTATATAGGAAAGCCTGAGAACAGAGTGACTGAAAGTGAACAAATGTCTTAATGAGAATTCATCAAAGTTAGCTCTTCATTTGGAATACTAAGTTGAAGTACATCTGACTTGCTTCTCAATGCAATGATTTTCTGGTGTTGTAATCAGAATTATGATTCCACTATGGAGACTTTTAAATTATTCTTCACTAAATGAGACTAAATCACTGTCCCCAGTCCCTCATTGTGGGACTTTGACATCAGCTCAGCTCTGGATCTGCCTTTCGCTCCTGAAAATCCACCTAGATCAGTATCTCAAAGCTTAGTTAGAGTAAATATGAAATAACTGGAAGCCAAGTTAAAGCAATTTATCTTGTTTTGTCTTTATTATTTGCAGGCCAAAGTGCTGTACTTAAGCAGCAAACACCACAGTGGATAATGAATGGGAGATGATTACGTTTAGAACAAGTGCAGAACTATAAATTATGGAGGACACACTTGCCTGTATGAAAGCCCATTTTAAAGGTTTAAATTTTCTGAAAGAGGAGAATTACTGAAATAATAACTTAAGTGAGTGTACTTGCACCAGAGGCTGGTGTTTCCGAGTAATTGTGTTGTATGTACACTTTAGACATTGACCTCACGTCTCAGACATTCACCATGCTGAGGGCTTGGTTGCTTAGCACTGAATGCTAAGTGACATATTAAGTTCAACCAAATGTCAGTCATTGCAATGATGTCATGTTGTCCAAAACCCATTAATTACTTTGAAAATTCCCACAGTAACTGAAAATCTCAGATTATCTGCCTGAATTAATGGGAGCCCTGTAATTGAGTGATGGATCCCATGCTGTTATTTTGTACCCTATGCACTTTACATTTTGAATGAAGGTGGCAAATACAGGTTTTGGTCATCTCTACTCATCTTAGAATCACTGCCAGTTTTAATATTGTCGTTAAGAACAAGCCCACTAATAATTAGAAACGTGAAAGGCTGTATTCCCCACAGGGCGCCTTAGAAACTAATATCCCTTATGAGTGATATGCAAAGATTTTGGGGGAATTACATGGCTGGGGGAGATTCTGTGCCAAAGCCTCTCATTCCTGTTTTAGCAATGTTCAAGATTCCCAGGGAAAGAAAAGGAGTTAATTTTTTTTTAATATCCCCTACTAATTGCAGTGTCATTTTTCTTTTTTTCTCTTCAGATAGGAGTGCATAAAGAAAGGTAATTCTGAAGGGTGTTGGTGCAGTGTGTTACCAGGCTGTAGGTAAATCCCAGAGCCGTGCATGTGAGTGCTTGGGACTCCATCCTTTTGTCAGCCAGGGCTGGGAGGTGCTCTCTGAGTGACAGGCAGTTACAGGATGCAGGATGCTGTGCCCATTGCAGACCCTCTTCAGGCTCCTGGGACAGATGGGCAGAGCCCTGTTTGGTGCCCACATCCAGTCTCCCCTTCCCCACTTGCTCACAAGTTATCAGCAGTTACTGTATTTTATGTGATCTGGCTTCAGTGCTGCTGTATTTTATAAGCTAACACCTATAGCAGAAGAAAAATACCCTCTAAATTAATTTTACAAGACTTGAGGAAATGTTTTCTGGTGATGATATTCCAGACAAAGCCTGTCTCTTGGTGGATGCAAACTTCACAAACACTTTGCAGTCTTCTTGATTTTTCTGAAACAAGGCCTTGGTGAGATTTTTCTTTCACTTCAATGGATTCATCGTGAACAAGTTGCCACTGTGACCCAATATTCAATATTCAGGATTAGGTTATGTTAAAGTTCTTCAAAATGTAGCTTGACATATTTGATTTGTAGGAAGCAGATATGAGAAAGAAAGAAAGATTAACTAAATTCTGTTCAGACTTTTTTATGATTAATGATCAGGCCAACTTTCTGCTGGTAAAAAAGTATGGAATTGTCTGGTCTCACTCAGATTGCATTGAAGAGAGGTGTGTCTGAAGCTGCTGGAAAGGAAATCACGATTCACAGGATGGTGAAATTAAACATATCTGCACTTTCTCTTTAATAAAAAGATGCATAGTCATAAAAGCAATTTTCTTGCTTTGCCACTGTACATCGTGGCAGCAAAAGATGACTTGATGCTTCTTTGGTTATGTTTTTAATTTGCCTTTGTTTCATTCTGTTATTCTTCACATATGTCCAAGGCATGTTCAAACAGAAAGCTCAGAAAGTGGCTAACTTATGATACAGTCAGCTGCCTTTGGAAGCAGATTTCTAGATACCTTATTCCTTGTGGTACCCCTCAGGAGGATGGTAGGACCAGATGGGGATACAGGGTATTTTTTTATTTATACCATCAACTTTTATCTTACAAAAAATTATGAATTCAGCATTTTCCAGAATGTCTTTATATATCTCCAAATACCACGATTGTGTATTGTGGGGAATGTTAGATCTCATTCAATTTAAAATATAACTTTATTTTTTTTTTCAGTCTTTCCTCTGAGGAAGAGTGTGTATACTTGAAAAAAAATACAAAAAGAAGGATGTTTATCGGAGTCAGACAGTCTTACATAGCTTATATAGAGCTTAAACAAAATAGTGTATTAGATCTAAAACATGAAACATAATCAATATGAAAAAGAACTCTAAACCCCAGGATATACTGAATAAAAATGCAAGCACAAGCAGTGGTTGGCTGTCTAAAATGTGGGACTACTGAATGTGCAGTGAAGTTCCTGAGGCATCATAAAACCCAAAGTCAGTTTACCAAAGCTGAACTAAATATTTTGGAATCCGTGGGGTGATTTTGGCTTTTTTCCAGCCAAGGACTGGTCAGCAGGATCTATTTTGGGGATGAGGAATGCCCCAAAGTGCTGAATGCAGGAGTTAGGGCCGCTGGGGCATATCGTTATCCATTTCACACTGCAGCAGGGACTGACTGTGTAATTGCCTTCCTGGACTGGGGAACCAAGAGGCCTTGCAGAAACCTGGCTGTCCAAGCCATCTCCTGCTTTTAGCAAGCTCATTTATTTGCAGCATTTTGCTAACGTTGCCGTTTAAACTGCCTAAGTACCGAAGCCATTGTGACTTGCCCCTCCCCAAAGGGATATCTGCTTTCCTAGTGTGCTAACTCTGGAAGTGCAGTAGAAGAATGCAATATCCTTGAAATTGCACTTCTCTGCCAGGAAAATCAGATTTCAGTCCTGAATCTAAGAGTATCTCTTATTAATAGCTAACACGTATGTAGCAACTGTGTTTGCATTTCACTTTACCGAAAGGAACAAGACCTGATTAATATGCAGGCTGAATAAACCAAATGTGGCATAGCAAATTTATCTATTTTAAAGTGTATTTAGCTTCCATTACCACAAATTGCTGTCAGTTTTATATTCTTGGTGTTTGTTTTCTTAAAAATAGGCCTGTGAGACAGGGTAATGCTGTTATTCCTGTAGGTAACTAAAGCACAAGCTGATTAGCTGGAGTTCACACAAAAACATGTATGGCAGATGGAGGATCTAAACTGACATATTCTGGCAACAGGCTCTGTTCTGACACGTTCTGTTGTCCTGGCTGATGTATTTCTCTTGAAATCAAGCAAAAGAAGGCAATGAGGAGAGAAACAGCTTTTACTTTAAATGGCTTGTCTTGTTGGACATCCTGCAAGCAGAGCCTGGGAGTTCTTTGCTCGCTTTTAGAACCTCAGGAAACACCTGCATTCAGGAGAAACCCCTCTAAACCTACAACTCTCAGCTGGATATATCTGATTGTCAGGCTTCTCAGTCATGGAGTGGGTAGGAGAATGTAGAGGACTATGTAGAAAGATAATGTTATCACTAATCACAGAAAGTAAAGGAAATATTGCTTAAGGCACATTTTAGAATGTTTTAGATGCTTGTTGGTATTTATTATTCAAGCTTAGTGAATTCTTTCCTCCACATCTTGGAAAATGGATTTTCAGGTTCATTTTCCTGAATACTGGCATGTTCTACACAACCACATAAGGGTTCAAAATTACAGAACTTACTACCTCTAAAAAGAATTGCTTCTGGGAGTCACTTTTACTAACTTTCCAGAAACAAAGCAAAAATGAAAAAATCCAATAAAAACTTGCCTTTCATTTTGAATTACTGAGCAGACAGACACTTGCTTTGTCTAACCCTCTCTTACAGTGACGTCAGTAACATCATGCAGATGCAGTAACGTTGTCAGCAACTGGCTGCATCAAAGCTCAATTTTTCAAGTCCAGCTCTGTGGTATTGCAATAAAGAGCACATGTAACATTCCCAACTAATTAAACAAACAATATTTTTGACATACTAACTTACCTGAATACAGGAAAGCCATACTGTTGTAAACTTACATAGGGAAAAATAAAAAAGATGAGTGTCTCTAGGATGTACATATCAGGAAGATAAGGCTGCTTTTTGGTGGTAGGAAATGTGCTGAACTGTAGTCAACACAAACTTCTTTTCCTCATGATGTGTATATCTTAAAGCCAAAATTTAACCAGTCATCCTTGTTCTTTTTCTCTGGATTATCCTTTATCTGAATTAACACAAAGCATTTATTTTGGCTTGCAATTGTGAGGGCCTGTTAAGTCATATCCCGACTTAAAATATGTTTCTGCTTCCATCCACTACTGTTTTCGTTGTGGTTTAGCCTATGATTGCTTTCAAATGTGTCTCATAAGCAGACGTTCTTTTGATAAGTGTTATTTTAAAAGGCTAAATTGGTTTTAAAGAAAGTCTCTTTCCCCAAAATGAGCATATATTTCAGATGGCACAAAGTCATACTTCATGGAAGAATAATGCAATACTAGATTACTGCCTTACATTAAAAATCAAATCAAAGCCAGTGGAAGTCCCTAATCTAATAAATTCCAGATATTCTGGATTGCTGAGGCCAAAGTACTTGCAAAGTCCCTAAATAGTGACTAATTAGAAGAAACGTTGGCAAATTGCATAAAATGAAGACAAGAGAGAAAAGGTAGATTTGGGAAAGAAATAGTATTGAATGAACCTTAAAAGGTTCTCCTTGGCGAACCTCTATGTGTAGCTTACATTATCCACTGCAATTTTTAAGTGATTGAATATTTTTATCACAATAAAAAGAGCCAAGAGATGATGGGTTAAATGAAACTAGTGGTAAGAACATCAGTTGTTTAATTCTAACAGTCTTGTTGCTGAATAAGAATCATTCCATTCCATGTTTAATAACCTTGTACGAGGTTTAATCCAGATTTGCAAATAGATTGGCTGTGTATCAGTTCCCAGTCAGGATCACGACACTGAGCTTTGTGCAGTTCAGGTAAATGCAGGAATAAAAGCAGAACTACCTTGTACAGGCTTTGTGTGAGGAGTCAGCTGGGAATGGGAAAAACCTGCTCCTGCTGCGGGAAAGGGAAGTGAGTTACAAACACAGTGTCACCAGTTCACTTACCTCCTTCTGCACTCAGCTGTGTCAAAGTGTGGCAACTTCCAGACACAGAGAAGGCACAGTCCTTCCACTACTGTACGTAACAGACGAGAGAACAGGAAAGGAGGGAGTGTAGGAGTTCAGCCAGGGTGGAACCCACCCAACAGACTGTGTCCACTAAACACCTTCACAAGGTTCTGTGTCTGCTCTCACAAGTCACAAATTATTTGTAGAGATCGCCACATGTGAGTAGGTACTTTTCACTTAGAGTGTAGGTTAGCTTTTATTTAACCTGATGATGTTTCAATTTTGGATTCTATGGCTTAAAGTATATTTTATTGTAGGACTGAACGTAAGCCAATTTTATCTTGGCATTTACTGGAATGCTGCATTTTTTAAATTTTTTTTTTTTTTTGAATTGAGGTTTCCTGAAATGTGGTTTATTTTGCAAATTTAAGAAGTGTAGAAAGCCACATTCTTGATCTTCTTTTTAAGAATCAGATCCTATCAAACTTGTGTTTTTCTACCATAAATTCCCATATGTATAGAAAAGTGCCTTGTTTCATTAAAATATTTGTACTAAGCATTTTCTAAAAAATATTTTAGTGTAGACAGATTTTTGTGCATTCATTTAGTATTTCTAACAGATCTTGTCAGAGAGAAGAAATCAATAAATATCATATATTGCACAAGCTGGTTTTAGCTTCTGAATAGCTCTGACTCAGCGCAGATTATAAAAAGCCAATGGCTGTTGAAAATGGGTTGGTTCTGTTTGGTTGACTGAGATGATAAAATATGCCAAGATAAGCACAAACTCTACTGGCACTACTAAATAGTTTTCTGTTTGTATTTGTCTCAAAAGTAACTAAACACTCCTCAGTTTTGTGTCAAGAATTATTTGGGTTGACTTCTGCTTCTTCAGCTAGAAATACTTCCATGTTCATATTTTGATGTAAATTTGGGGTTTTTTTTGGTATGTCTTTTAAATATCACTTTATGTGTAATGAGATTTATGTATAATTCAGGAAAAAAGGTGTCTCCCCAGATGTTTAGGTGGAAAAGACTCTAAACCTTATGAGAATATAAGAAAAAAAATGAGATGGTGTTCTTAACTTAGGTGGTGCCTGACATGCTCAGCAACTCTTGCTATCTCACTATTTTTATTTAATTCCACAAATGTAGACCAAATGTGTCTTGTCATTTCCTGGAACTGGGAGGTGGGAGAGGGCTGTGTGACCTCTCCTTTTATCAAGCTGAATTTCCACATGTGTAGGATGCAAAGAGAGAAGGTCTTGTGGCCATCTCGTGGTCTGTGGCCACAGGGAGGATAGCTGATGCACTGCCTGTGATGTGTTTGATGTTAGTTCATTTTCCCCATCCTACACAGTTGGATCAATTGTGTTTTATCAATCATCTTGAAATAGCTGTTCACAGGATTATAACACCCTTGGCTGGAGCAGTGAATAATGCTGACTCTCACTTCTTCATTCCCTGCTTTCTCCAGGTTCAAAGTCATGTGTTGGTCTCCATTGTACACACCCTTTGATGTATTAGGGAAAAAGGGAACAGCTTTGTGCACATAACCTTCCCTGGCGTTTAGAGAAGCTGTGAAGTGCGGTGTAAGTTCCTCGGCTCCCTGCGCCGTAAGTGAGCAGGTACAGTGACAGCTCGGGCTGGACATGCAATCCATTGAGATGGGCAGCAGCATTGGCCTTTAGCACGTTTTCCCAAAGCTTACTAAATGCAAGATGTTCAGAAGGCTGACGCCTTTTCTGGAGATTATCTGGGATCCTAAGGCAGATCATTGCCATAACAATTCCATATGCTCAGCCAGGCTCCTGATTGCTTCTCATTCCCTGAGTTGTCAGTAAAGCTGCTGCATGATATTCCTGTTACTGTGCCCTGTGCTTCCACATCTCTGTGCGGCCCCACTTCAGTCCTTTTCAGGAAAAACTTCTTTTCAGAAGGGAGGATTGTTTAGAGAGTTTTTATGAAGCACAAGCTGCAGATTCTCCCCCAGTGCTAGAGTCCTAAGGCAGCTGCAGTTGTGTGGGGAGAAGGGTTTTAAGCAGAGCACAGAATCACAGAATCATTTTGGGTTGGAAAAGACCTCCAAGGTCATTGAGTCTAATCTGTGCCCAATCCCCACCTTGTCACCCAGCCCAGAGCACTGAGTGCCCTGTCCAGTTGTTCCTTGAACACATTAAGAGCAGTTACACACAATCCAGTCCAGTGACTCAGTGGTGGCATGACTGGAGTTTGCTTTGAGATGCTCCTCCCAGAACCAGGGCCAGTTGAGATCTGTACCATTGTTCTTCTCACTGTGAGCTGATGAGTTTCTGACCAAAACTGTAGGATGTGTTGCTTACAATAGCAGAGGAGTTGACTCAAAGATGTAGGAGGTCTGCTCCAGTTCTTTGTTTCTACCAAAACCCTGACTGCTGAGCTCAGGAATTGGCTCAGTTTCTGTTGAAGGAATACTGAAAGCCCTTGTGAAGGTGCAGTACACTTGGGGAGGCTTGGTGACATATGTAGATGTTAGTGCCCCCTAGAAGGCATTGAGAAGTCATCTCTGATTAAGTATGAGAGTGTCCTGGGAAGGGCTTACGCTGAAATCTGTGTAAAGTAACAGAGCGGAAAAAATCTGTTGGAAACAACCACTTAGCAATTATCTGTAAAATACAACTATTACAGCTGTTGTTTGTGGTGTTTAGATGCTGATGGTCATGTGTTCTTTGGGAAGAAGTTTCACTGCTTTTGGTGTGAAAAATATTAAAAATGGAATTGTGTTCTGCGCATGAGCAAAAAAAATTGAGGCTGGTCACAGGAAAGAGGGTTATATACTACAGTTATATATTTCACATCTGCATCTCTCTTAAGACAGTTTCAGAAAACGGTATTGGAAATGACAGAAAATGTAAGATTATGCAGAATTCAAAACATACTGATTTCATTGTGAATGTGGTATTTAATAAAAGAAAGCAGGGAAACACATTTCTGTAGATTTTGAGTATTTGTGACAACATACATGTTAATTATTGTCAATTTGTGCAATTGGAGAAGGTAAAAATCTATATTTCAAGTAGTTTTAAAGTTTCACAGAAGTCAGGTTTTAACCAACTTTATTTGACTTTCCATGAATGACTAAGAGGAACACACATGCAAAACTTGTAAGCTACAGTTAACTGGGAGTGTTTTCAAATATTCTGGAGAATAGGAGGAGAAAAGCTGTGTGGGAAAACATTATATAGTGTTTGTTAAAGAGGAAGGCTTTCCCCCATGTCACCAGCAACGTTCCCCACCAGCACCAGCTCCTTCACGGTCTGATCTTGTCAGGTGTGCTGGAGGAGGCTCGTGGCCAAGGGCTGGCTGCACTCCACGCTGTCTCCAGCAGCACTGGAACCACGCTTCCTTGCCAACAAATTCCTTATGCCATTCCGTGGGGAAGAAGGGAAGGAAGGGCTGCGCTGCTGGCCGTTAGAGGCAGGTGTGGCCCTGGGGTCTAACAGCCGTAATTCAGAGCCTCTCACAGTTTCCCCATGACAATTCTGGGAACCCCTTGGGGGTCCCACCTGTTCCAAGGGGAAACAATGGTGGCTTACAGTACTTTTGGCTCTTTCCCTTCCGCTGGGGTGTGCCAAAGGGAATGTGGGTATCTGAGTGTCTGGCTCTGTCTGTAGGTGCTTACGAGGCATGGCATATTTTGGACACATCCAACTAAACTGTTTATCTCCATGGGGAATTTTTAAAAAAACAGCAGGAAAACAGGTAGAGAATTTGTTTATCTAATTTATTCCCTGATGAATCTAGGAGAAAAAAATTGATGAATAGAGATAATTTGAAAATCAAATCCCTTTATGACTCAATAATCCTTCAGAGTTAAGTCATGTTTATACAATCACACACAGAGAAAATGGCCAGAAAAAGGCATCAAAATAAGTTATTTATAGTTTTTCAAAATTTTTGTCAATGTGTACATATTCTGTTCACTTTACTTTAGAAGTCGATGAGCTCCAAATATTTTGTATCCCTTGTTAGTATGATCCAGTCAGCTGTAGTAAATGGTAATCCTTGCTCTTAATCTGGAGAGACATATATTTGAAATTGAAGGAACAGAATTTCAATATCTGTGCCTTGGTGAGACATGAAACATAATCCAAATCCTCTTATTCAATTTACCTGGCTTACTTTAAAACAACGATATCTTTTGTCTTCAGTCAGTTTTTCTGTGGAAAAAATATTTACTTGACGTAAGGTTGGTATTTATCCGAAAGCTTTCATGTGATTATCATCACATTTAGGGCAACACACCGTAGATGAAGAGCTTCAGCGGAGCAGTCCAGTGCAGTTTATATCTTATAGATAATCCTTTCAGAATACTCCTGAAGGACTAAGAAATGTAGCTCCTCCAGATTGCTTGTGATGACTTGCAATGCAATAGGAAGACAACACATTTGAACCCTCCCAGGTTCCTTTCCACAATATCAGTAAATAATTATCTAAGCAGAATTCGCTTTATACTTCCTTTGCTCTATTACAGTTTTGTGCTTACATTTTATCTGAGACATAGTTCAACACCTTTTCTGAGTCCTCTCAGCTGTCTAAATTCAAGTATTTTGGGCCTCACTTTTCTTGATTTGCTCTCAGATATTCTTATGTCAACATGAGCTGCTGGTACCTTTCTGCAGTTGTATTGAAATCTCTCCCTTGCTGTTAATTGTGAGACACCGTGTGCATGTTGTCTTGTCTCTGTGCCTTCTTGGATCTGTGTTTGGATTGGACTCTGTCTTTATTTTACCAATTATCATTTTCAGATTCCATCCAAGAGCTACAGAAGGCAGTTACTGCAGCTGGCAAATGCCAACCCTCCCTTGTGTCTCAATTTCCAGACACTGTCATTCCGCATGGAGCATCACAGACCACATCTCCCTTTCTGGAACTACCTGCAACTGGAGGCCTGAAAAGATACCTTGATTCTGCTCAAAGCAAGATTTGTTTGCATGGGGAGTGGCAAAGGCACCAAAGGGAATCATAATGGCTGCTTGTGGCAGAAGTAGCTTCAGCAGTGGCAGGAGAGTAACAGGATCAATTCTGCCTGGCATAGGGTGGGGAGCAGAAGGGATGTGTGCAAGTGGCCTGGGGCAGTGTCACAACACAAGCTCATTTTAAAAAGGTCAAATATATATGGCACAGGGAGTACTAACGTCTTTTACCTCCAAATGCACATTTTTATTAAAAAGGGAAAGACATTCTCATAATTCAGGTACTTTGGGGAAGCAGGAAAATTGTGGGATGATGGTCTGAGGGATGCTGAGAACTAGAGAAGGTAGTTTTGATTTGAGAGCAAGCCTGGTAATTTAGCAGAAATCTTTTGTTTCAAAATTTTCTTGTAGCCCTCAGCTGTTGAACATGTTCCCCCAGGAGTAACACATCACCTGGGAGGCTGGACTGCATTGTACAAACCAAACAACCTTACAGTCTTATGTGCACTAATTTTGCAAGGCATTTAGTTCTAGGCTATGCTTTGCTGTCCCATTGGAAAATGGCTATTAAACATTGGCTTTAAGACCCTTAAGCTGCAAAGAAACCAGTTCTTACACATGATGTTCCCATGTAGCTTGCAGCAGGTCTGAAGATGGTGGGCCAAATCCATGTGTTGCTCGGCCACCACAAGTATCTGTGGTTGATCCCCGAATCTTGTAGATAAGAAACTTGTGGCTTCAGCAATAGTAGTTGAGTGCTCATTTAACTGACTGAGACTCACAGAACTAACACTAAATTAAACCCTAAGTTTGGAGGTAAAGCAATTATTGAGGTACCACCCCCGGGACTCAGCAGCTTCTGGACTATTTCAAGATGTAGGTTAGAAGGAGGCAAATGCAGTTCACCATTGACAATGTAAGATGTCTCTTGGGAACATGCACTAAATAGGAACATATCCAGATGCTGGGCTCCCAGATGTGTGAGTCATTGTGGAGCAATCATCCAATCAATCAGTTTGTGTAACAGCAGGAATGAGATGGCAAAGCATATATAAATGTTAGTTAGAAACTGAAATTCAGTGTGCTGTAAGGCACAGAGAGGGTCCTGTCAGTGCAGAGGGCACTGGCTGTGCCATGGCTGAGAAGCTCTGGGTAAGGAAGTCAGTATTGCCAGGCAGGGAAGGAAAGGCAAAATTCAGCTGCTCACTTGTGTGTTGATGTGTAACAACAATAAACAGAAATGAGATGTGCACCACATGAATAGCCGACTTGCTGAAAATCAGATCCTTTCATTGTTTACAAACTGTGGCAGAATCACCACAGATCAATGACATTTAGAAATCACCACTTCCACTCCGTATTTTTATAATTGCCTTTTTTTTGGTCCTAATTTCTGTTTTCTTAACCCATTACAGTCAATTCAATATGATACAAATACAGATACTTGTAGCTTAAAGGATTTATAAACAAAAATGAAAGAGGGAAAACCACTATGGTACTTTCATTGACCCAACATTTACATAGAAAGTCCTTTTATTTTGACATGACTAGACAGATAGCAAATGCCAAATGGTTTTAACTAACATCAATACACAATTAGCAGTCTTTGTAATTAATCAGGGCAGAAAATTGGAGACAAGGGCCTAACACAGGCTTCTCTCAGTCTTCATGTCCACTCTGCAAAAGTATAAACTTTTTCCCTGCTCTTTGGACAATGTTCAAAATGGCTCTTGCACAATCCCGAGATGACAATGACCATTGTTGCCGTTCATTCAGAGATCTGTCAGTCTTTGAAACCTTGTCATTAGTTACGTTCAAAGGCAGGAAATACTAATGAGGTTTGATTTCACCAGTCTCCGTGAGGCTCCTTGCATATAATTCCCCTCACAAGATAAACTCACATTTTGTGTTTATTTTGTGAAATATAAACTTAGATGTAAAACATGAGAAAACAGTAGCTGAAAGATGTTATCCTTAAACAGTCCTAAAACTGTGGTAAAGGCACTGCAATAAAATCCTCAGCCCAGCCATATCATTGCAGCCTATTTCTGCATTTATGTGATTTTGGTCTTTAAATGTGCATGTTAAAAACACATTCTGCTTAAGAAACACTTTGGAGTCCGGGTGTGATTGTATTTCAGTTTGAGTATTTTATATTTCTTCTAGTACAAAGTATAAAACAAAAGCTCTATTTTAATTTTCTTGCCACTCATGGCATTAATTAAAAGACACCAGAGTTCAGTCACCAAATCCTAAAATGTTTACTTAATTGGAATTTTACAAAAGATCTTTGCAGCAAATTACTGTATTCACAGCTGAGCTATTTTGCTGTGCAGTTTTTTGTGTGAATCAGAAGGTTTTCAGAGTTCAAGTTTTTTACTGTTTTTCCACTGATATTTCTAATGATCTTTCAGAATGACTCACTTATCACTCATCAGTGTGATTAAGCATTTAACATTCTGACTGCTAATGTTTCCTAGTCCAATCAAAAAGGTCATAGAACAATACATTGCTAAAAAGCACAGTGTAATTAGGTTACTTGCCATGTAAATTATAGCTGCTTGAGTTGAAATGAACTTCTGTACTTAGACTGATCATGCAGTAGTCATTACATGTTTCTGAACTTCATCTTTTAAAATGTGGATTTAGTATGTTTTTAGTTGAATAGCTGAGGGATTTTTCATGTGGCTGGTCCTATTGCACAGATTTGGCTTTAAGCTGGGATCAGAAGAAAAAACATAATCATGTATAAGAATTAATTACAGCTTTAGTGGATAAGCTAACTTTAAAAGATACAGGAAAATCTGTACTCATCAAATAGTGACTTTTTTCCAGCTTCTTTGTTGATTGTCTTTGTTGTGGGAAAGTATGAGAGATATTTCAGGAATGACAACCTGATGGCAAAGATAAGTACCAGAAAAGATTTGATCATGTCACTGATATTGATGGGAAAATATAACTTGGGTTTTCATGGGGATTGACTTGATGGGCAAGCTAAAGTGCATGTGTAAGGATTAGGCTTGTCAGTGGGAAACACTAAGTCTGGTCATTACAGTTAGCTCATTTATGGTACAAAGAGGCAAGGGAACATTTGTAAGTCTTTGGTCCTTGCTGAATAAAACGGAATTATTTCAGTCAAGCTGCCACCTCAGCTGTAAAATATCAGAGTTATCAGATGGGAGCAGCGATTAGAGACTGCAGAATGACACAAATCCATCTGTGCCTTGGGTGCCAGGGAACCATTGGGATACTCTGTCCCAAGTCATGAAACTACTATAGAAATTATAATTATGAATAATATGGTTCCTTTTTTCAAAGTTATTGAGGAACTTAATGGCTGGTTTATACACAGAAATAAAAATAACTCATTGGGGAAATTAATGTGTAAACTGTTTTTCTTCTTTACTCGAAGAACTGAAGAAAATTATTCTAACTGACCACTGGTCTGAGAGGTGAAGCAGAGACTGCACAGTCCTTGGTGAAAGGTTTCAGTGCTTTTAAACCATCATTGAAATCTCCCCTCCATGGTCACTCCCAAAAAGTTAGCCTGGAGAAATCTTTGCCAGTGTACACCAACCCCCCTTTCCTAAGAGCTCCTTCTGCCTATCCAGCCAGTGCTTCCAGCTGATGCCCAGGTTCTGAAATCATCACTCCTAGCTTTTTTCCTTCTAGAAGGGAGACATCTGATAGTGTTATTCTTAGTTGTCATGGAGTCTGCATTAAGGGAGTCTTAAACTTTCAGGTGTCAGGGCCTCAAAGAGCTCTTTATGCCCTTATGCATCTCAAAAAGAGGAAAATTAGGGAAAGAATCTGAGCCTTCAGCCATCTCTTAACATTCAGATTTAGAGTCCTGTCACACCAAGATGCAGCCCCATTTTGTTTACACCATACTTTCAATGCAATTCTCTCTGCTTCCTCAATGGCAGAGTCATATTTCTGTGTTTCACGTTGTATTTTATTACTGATTTTATTATAGCTCAGAAACATGTAATTATTCATGCTATTAATATGGCCTCAATGGGACGGGTATTCTGTACTGCTTGGTGTGTGTCATAAAATCTGTAATGCCCACTGAATGCTCCTTTGTTATCAGCAATTATTCAGTAATGACAGAACAATGGTAGTGTCTTCATGTTCAAAACACAGAGGTATTTAACATCTTTGCCAGTATAATAAAACTCCACGATATAAACAGAGTTCCTCAGTTCCATGCAAGGTTACATCTTCAGGACTGTCAGGAGCTGCCAGAGCCTGTGGGTATAGAGAGGATTTGAAAACAAAGCTTCAGAATAGGAACCTCAATTTTCTGCTTGGGCCTGTAGTTCCTTCTTCAGCCACAGCTGTAATTCAAGTCTAATTTGTTAAATATGTATTTGAATTATTTCCCTGGTAGGGACAAGGAAGTCACCACAGTACTAGTGGTTTCTCTTGCACAAATAACTGATTTCTAAACCACGTACAGAACCTGGTCTTGGCTAAGCAGGCTGTTCGTGGTCACCTGCACGGGTCACAGGGTAGGTGAGAGGATCTTACTACCTCTGTGCTCCTGAAAGTGCATTTGTACACCTGATTACAAAGAATAATGTCTAAAGATCAAAGTAAAAGGGTAATTTTTAACCCTGTGGTAGCCTACAGTGGAGTTAATTACATGAATAATTCAATATATCACAAGCATGCATTGTAAAACCCAGGCAGAGGAAGTACCTGCATCTCTTTGCCCAAAGTGCACTGCTACTGAGAGGTTTAGGTTTGTTTTTTTTAAATCAGTGTTCTTTTTGAAGTTTTCAAACAGTTTTATCCCACAGATAAGAGGAACAATGACACCTGTGTTGCACTGCATTACAGCAGCACTTTGAAGGGGTAAGCAAACAGCTGAGGAGGGGTGTTCTAAGGAGCCAGCAGAAGCAGACTGAATTTGGCAGTCAGCAGCCACCCCATCTTCTCCAAAGTTTCCTTGTGCTCCTTCTTCACCTTCCCTGAAAAGCAAGCAAAATGTAGATAATGAAGTTGTTCCTTTCTTTTCCTTATCTTGACTTTTGAGATCTTGGCATGGTACTGACAGGCAGGAAGAATCTGCGGTCGGATGTACCTTCTCTCCAAGAGCACGACAATGAGCGTTCACTTCAGTTAAAGAAAAGGCTGGCCCAGGAAACTTCTTAATAATAATAATAATAATATTAATAATAATAATAATCCCTCACAAGCAAGGAAACAATTTTTTCTCCATAAGCACAAATTAATTTAAAACATGTTATAGGGTGTGTCTCACATGCTTTGATGGGCATGTCAGACACATGACATTATTTAGCATTACACAGCACAAGGCATCATCTTTAAATCAAAGTGTTGGCCCATATTTTTCCTTGACATGTAGCAGATGCCATTTGCTTAAATAAATCTTCAGATGAGCTTGTTAAGTTACAAGAATAGGCACAGTACTGAACATAGAGCATGAGAGTCCTCTCCAAGAAAAACTGTTCACTCCCAGGAGATGAAGACCTGAACTGTACCAATTCTAGTGCCAGTTGTAGGCAAGTCCATCAAGCAGTGCTGTCAAAGTATCATCCTTGCCTTTAAAGGAAACTGAGGCAGGTGACAACACTTGCTTGAAGTGCTGGTTTACCTCCCTGGTCAAACTGAAAATGCAGAAGTAAAGGCTTTTCTCTCCATCCTCACTACCAGCTGGATCTTTATAAGGCTACCCACAGCCTTTGAACAAAACCTTCTTCCTTCTGGCACATTCAGGAAAACTCCAGTTGCTCATAGTCAGGATCCAAATCTTCCTGTTTAAGTATAGGAGCAGTTTAGAGGATCAGCCCTTCACATCAGAGCCACATGAGCATGGAAGGAGCAGAGCCTCAGCACTGCACAGGGTGTGAGATCTGCTGCACTGGACTGAAGGGAAGGCTGAAGCTCTGGGCAGGAGCTGCTCCTCAGGAAGCCAAGGAGACAGCAGTGTTCTAGCAGAGGAATTAAATGTTGCTCTTGGAAACCAGAAAGTGACTGGTTGGTGATTTGAACAGCATCAATGCAATACTAGATCAGAGGACACATGAAGCAAAGCTGTGGCCAAAGGAGATGAGTGCTGGTGTTCGTGGGGCTGAAGAGATTGGTCAAAAGTGTTTTAAGCCTAACTTTTGTGAGGCCACTCTGTTGGCTGCAGCTGGGTAGTAGCAGTGATACTGGATTCATTGCTGCTTCTTTTTGGAACTGTTTCTCTGAGAGTCATCCCTGAAACCATAAAGGTCTGTTCATTAATCAACTTTCATTAATAAGACTTATTTCTTCCCCTTTCTGTTCCCTCATTTTTCCCCTTTCCTCCTCTGCCTCTTTTCATCTGTACACACATTGCCTCAAGCATTTGCATGTTCACTAATCTTTTCAATATTCATAAAGCAAAAGTAATATGTAACCTCTGGGGAAATGCACTCCCATTCATATATTTTTTCAAGGTGAAGCATAGACCTTTTCTGAAATGGTGAAGAAGCTCTGTCCTGCGCTAATGGCTGTCACACATGGCCTGGATACTCAGGTGTACTCAGGGCTAGAGTGCTCTCAGTCACTTTGCCAGGCACAGATTGAAGCCTGATACTAAGGAGAAGAGAGAAGGAGCACAGAAAGTCTCTAGGATGTTCTTTAAGATGGAAAAGACAGGAAAAGCAAAGGTAATGAAGCAAAAAATTAAGAAAGAATAAAGAGAACAAAAAATTAACAGAAAAAGCAAAAAGCAAGTGAGCTGCCATGTAGAATTTGTTTGTACACATTCTTTTAAAAGAAACTGCTAAGTATTCTTCACAAAGAGTAGGAACACAGAACTATGTACTGCACACGTCATACAGGGAGCCTTTAGAAGTCCATTTCAAATCCTTGCTAAAACAAGTTTAGCAGTCTACAAACAAGAATGCTTTTAACATTGCAACACCCACAGCCATTTTATAGGTCTTGTGGCTTGGATCTCATTCTTAGTGGGGGTTGCTCTTTATTTCTTATCCAGAGTGTTTACATCTTTGTGGTGTCGGCAATACAGACCCATCTTTATAAGAGCAGCAAGAAAAAAAACCAGCAATAAATCTCTGCAATGTGTTTTCAGTATGTCTATAAATCTGAAACATTTAAATGTAAAACAGTCCCTTTCTTTGAAAACTGTAGATTGAAACTAACAAAAAGATTGATTACAATATTTTTATTCAAGATGATCTGAACAAAGATGAGGCTAATATCTTTCCTTGAATGTACTCTTTAAATTCAGAGGCATTGAGAAAAAAAAACCCCACAGTTGTTTATTAAAGGTATTGTTGGTGGTTTGTCACCATGGGAGTGAAGCCAAAACTGTTCTTGCAGAAAGAAATACAGTTCACTGATAAACTTATATAACCTGTGTGTTATAAAGAGACGGTAAAAAGTTCAGCTGTTTAGGTGAAAAAGCAAAATAGGCACAGATAGATCTCTCTTCTATGTCTATATTAATCATCTTAAAATGTGGTGTTATTCAGACAGGTGAATACAGATTCCCGTAAGTAATCTGTAAGTAGCTGGGAAGATTTCCTAAACCCAGACATCTGTGCTGTATTTTTTAATGAAATAGAAGTTTCAATCTCCTCTTTTGACAAATGATAATATTTTCATAACAATGTGATCCCCAAAGGATCAAGATTCACTTTGTTAAGTGCCTTTAGAGTGTTCAGAACTTTCTAGAGTCAAAAGTAGTTTCTGTCTGACAGAGACTGAATGCCTGGGACCTGAGACAGAGTGATAAATAGATAAATGAGGTTTGAAAGGCAGGAGAGAGACAGACCCAGACAAAAGGAACTACACAGCCAGGTAGATTTGAATAAATCAACAGGTTCTGTCTTCAACAATGTAGAGTGACCAGAGAAGAGGTAAGATTACATGGGTTGTCATTCTCTTATCAACAAAGTGCTGAACCTAACAAAGCTGGAAGAGGTTTAATAAGGAGATTGGAGGAAATGAAAGCAATTTTGATAAAAACAGAGTCCTTCAAAAGACTCAAGGTCAAAATGTGTGTTTGGGGAGACTCACCCCACAGTAAAGCCATTCTAATACAGCTCTGCTTCATATCATCCTTTCATGCATGAGAAATACATTACCTCAGCCCTTCTCCAAGACATATACCTCAGCCACCTTCCAAGGGATAGTTATTCCCACTGCCAAGATTCTAGGAAAAAACACTCTGTATTCAGCTATCTCCTCTGAACACCAGCATTTTTTACCTCATCTACTTAACACGCTTACTGTTCTGTCAAAATACAGTCCACTCTGTCAAAATAGCCCTGGTCTTGAGAGCACCTGGTAGGATTTTGGCAGCAAAAGAAGACACAGAGCACTGAACCTGAGGCAGCCACATCACAGGCAGGAGCTGGGTCTGCAGCATGTCCATAGGCTGCCCACAGGGATAATGCACGGGCATTTTCAGAGGTCAAGTCAGCCCACTGAAGCTCTGGATTCAAGCCGCCTTTGGCGTTCCAGTCTTCAAGAATTTTTACAGCAACAGCTTCAAAATATCAGCACCGAATTTATAAGCTGCACATAGACAGATTCCACAAATAGTCACACAAGGCCAACCCACACACCCAAATGGATATTTCCCAGCTGCTGGAGCCAGTGGGGTTCCCTGCTGAGATCTCTGTCCATCTTAGCAGCTGGGAAGGAGCTCCCTGCTGCTTCAGAGGCACATGGTCCTTCTTTCCACTTCTAGGATGGAAAGAATGGAAGACTCCTAGAACTTTCCCTGTAGCTGGGAAAAATCCGTCACCGCCAATACTGCAAGAAGGGAGTGGGTCTTGCTTTTGGGTGAAGAACCATCAATGACTTTGTGTTATATTGTGCTGCTTTAATTTGATTTAAAGGGGACAAGAAAAGAAAGACATAAGGGAAAAAGAGTTACTGTTGAGCATAAGCACTGATGGTACCAAAGAGGAGCTAGCACCGAAATTCAAGCACCCTAATAAATGGAGTGAGTTGAAGAAACAATTTTAGTGACTATCATGGGTCAAATCCTGGGAAAACATTAGCAGATATGTTTATGCCAGCATAAACATTTAAGTAAATCACTGTGTGTTATACAATAACATTGCATTTGAACTGAAGTTGTTAGAAATCCCCTTCAGAAATTAACCCAGTTATTCTTAATAGCAATTATGGCTTTTTACAACCACATTTGCGTTCATCATCTTAAAAATGGAAATAATTCTAATTAGCAAAATGGCAATAAAATGAAAAGATTTCGTGTATTAGGTTAGTGTCTGGAAGTGTGTTTTTCTCTCAGCTCTGAGCTGTGTTGCTCCATTAGCTTTCAGAATGATTGCACATAGTAGTTTGCCAGGAGATTTGCTCTATGTAAAGTTGTACAAGTGCTTCTGTACTCTAGAAAACAAGAAATGACAAGAATATGTTGTAAAAATGTATCCTCTCTGTTGGGAGGTTTTTTATTACACATACATTTAGTCCAAATAATTTTAAACTTACATTTCCACCAAGGCTCATCTTTGCTTTAACAAGTGTTTTTTATTAACTGGAATGATGGGTTTTTCATTTTGAACTGAAATCTCCTTTTTTGTGTTTTCAGAAGGGCATATATCTGAAGGCTTATTTTTAAAGCTGAAATGCAATATGTTGAAAAAGCATTTGTGAACTCTTTTTCTGTAATTGAAAAAATACGTGAGTTAGACTTTAAAGTGTGAAGAATGATACAGCTACTATCTGTGCTGACTCAGGCCAACTTGCTTCCATGCTGGTATGACCTTCAAAAGGAGTTAGAAAAATCACTTGAGGAGAAGAGAATTTCTGTCTAAAAATGTGAATCAAAACTTTTCATCGCTGCATGCAAAATATCAAGTGTAATACATGTTATAATTTTGATCCTAACCTAGCTTTTTTTCATGATATTGGCAAGATGGTCTGGCTAGATCAGAATCCTAAAAGAACACTGTTATTTTATAGTTGGAAATGATGCAGTAGTAAATTTTGTTTCTCAAAAATGTAATGAGAAGCAAGTGTCATCGCAGCCATGTTTCTGTAACACTGCATTTTTTATTGTATCTGGCTCTATGTTATTAATACCCAGATCCAAATGTTTTGGTTTGGTTTGGGGTTTTTTCCCATATATTCTCTAAATAGTACTTAGAGATCAGAAAGGCCATAATGATCTGAATGATCGTAAGAATAAGTGAAACATTTTTCTTAGTCAGACAAGAACTTTGATCAGTTTTTAAAGGTACATAGTCCACACTGATTATGTTCAAAGAATTAATATGGCTTTAAGTTCCAGAACTGTCCCTGCAGGTCCCCATATCAGCCAAGAATAATATCTGGATAGATTTACCAGTCTGAAAAGGTTTTAAGTGAACTTCATACCCATGCTGAACTTAGCTTGATTGAACTTGGTCGAAGTCAACCCTTTCACTCATGTGCAGTTTGCAGAAATGTGAAACACAGCATCGAGGGCTTTTCTGCTCCTGATCCACCCCCCAGTGAGGAGGCTGGGGATGCATTAGAAGCTGGAAGGAAACAGAGCTAGGCCAGCTGACCCCAACTGACCAAATCTTATACATTGTTTAGCATTTCACCTAAGGTTTAAAGTGATTATTCTTTTTCACTGAGCACTCTTCATGTATTTCCTTGCACCACTGACCTCATGTGCTACTACCCGATTAATAGAATTCCCCTGTGCCATGCCTGTCTGTACCTGTTGTTTCTTTAGGGAGTCAAGAAAGCCCCAGAAAGTCTGGAACAAGCACTTTGATTGTTCCACTTGCCTTTCATGGGTCAGTATTATTTTTCATAGGTATCTTATCTTTATGTGCCGGGAAAACGGGTTATTGAAATTCCTTCCCAGACACTTCACTACCAGTGTGCATTGTTGGACCTTACCAGTTCCAAAGAAGGAAAACCAAAAAGGACCACATTACATGTGTAGCACAGAAACCACACCAACTTAGACATTTCTGTGACCAAGACCCCAACCTGTTCCTCCAAGTAAGAATTATATCAGTACCATCATCATCATCATCATCATCATCATCATTATCATTGTCATCATCATGCTGTAGCCAAGACCACTCAGTTGTTTCCTCAGATTCATACACCATAATCTAATGATTAAGATCAATGTACATTAGGATTTTGCTTTAGTGTCAGCACACCTGAGGGAGTGGCAGAATGCATCCCTGCCAAACTCCTTTACTGAAGTCAGACAATTTTGTTTTGTAGCACCTTTTATTATTTTGACTGCTGTTTTCTGCTTATAATAGAGAATTGACAAAGTGGTGCTGTTGTGTTTCATAACTGGAGTTCTGCAAACAGTATAAACTTCATTTTGTGAAAATGAGCACAAATACTTTTTTTTTCCATAGTTCATTCCTGTTAAAATGTTCCTGCAACTGTCCTTTATTTACCCACAAGTTTCAGCCCGGTGTTCCTCTCATCTATCACGCTTGGCATCTTCTTCCCTTGGGCTTCTTCTTCCCCATGGGAGGACCATTGAGAACTGCCAAGGGCAGGTTGGAAGCAGAGTACTTCATAATCTAATAATGTGGGATCTACATGATTTAACCTGATGCTGCTGTTCAGTGACCAGTGCAGCCATCTGTAGGAGGTGGCTCTGTCGCTCCCACGCTAAAGGACTGTATTGTTCCAATGTTGTTGCTCCATGGGGGTCAGAGTCTTAGAGGATGTTAAGGCCTGCCATGGTTGTGCCTTGCAACCTCCCAGTAAACCCTGGGATTTAAGCCAGTGAGGAATTCAGTACACTTGATCAAAAAGAAAAGCAATTCTTGAACGTTGTCTTTTTGACCTGACTGTCCTTGTCCATAATTGAGGCTGGAAGCACTGGCTGACAGCAATCTGTGCAGACCATACGGGTGTATTTTCTTTCCTCAGCTCAGGTGGAACAGTCTGAAACCACCTGAAGTCGGTAGCACAGAAGCCATAGTACAAACTCTGGGGTTGCACACAAGTCTAATGGCTGCTTATATAAACAGAGAGTGTCTCCAGGATCTGTGTAGTTTCAGATCAGAACTGGTTTTATTAGTGAGTGCTGGCTTGCCAGACAAGAAAAGGTGATTCACTTGGATGGGGGAGAACTACAGTTCTTCTGTAATGAATTCATTACTAACACAGTGAGAGACAGAACTAGGCAGTTTCAAATTCACAAATCATCTGTCTTTTTACTAATATCTGTGTTTTTTGGCACCCCAAGAGCAGTCTCTGTTCCCCTGGAGAGACTCTTTCATAATGCTCAATAATGCATCTGTTATTATGAGAAGGATGTTGAGAGTTTAGAACACAGCAGCTCAGCTGAAGCAGCTGTTGCTTCAGAGACAGCAAAAGCAGAAAAAAAGACATTTAAAATTTTTAAATGTATGGTCCCATGGGGTCCGTTTCTCAGCCCAAAAAGGGGCCTTTGCATTGCAGCTGCCACCTGTCTGCAAAGAGGGAAGCTTTAGAAAAGATTTTCCTGGAGCTGCTCTTGGCCGCCCATTCCAGGCCACAGCCAAAGCCAACTCTTAAGAACCATTTTAAAGAGTGAATTGAGCTATTCCTCTCTGCTTAGATTTCTCATGACCCTGATCTTCCACAGGGGCCTGCAGTTGTGGAGAGTGACATGGTAAATATTGGTCTATGAACAGCCCAGCAGTCTCCAGAAACAAATATCATTACCTGGCTGGTTATTCATAGGTGATGCAAAGTGTTGCAGGAGGCAGCAATTACAATATCCTAGGAAAATGAAGTGTTTGTAGGCACAGCAGAGGTCTGTGCATCAGCCAGACGAAGACCCTCAGAGCAGAGAACTGCTGTGGGCATCCCTCAGGGCTCTGACTGAGCACAGCATAGGGAACTTCCTTGAAAGGACGCCAGGAGAGAATCGTATGGATAAGCTGTGCATAGCTTTGAAAGGCTCTACATTACTGTATACAAGCAAGCTGCCACACTCTGTGCCTACCACAGCTTTTCTTTCCTGAATGGCAGAGATTTGCTGTGGTTGAGATTCTGCCTCGCCCTTGGACCCACTTTCTCACATGAAGTAACCCCACACTCCTCAGTGAATACAGCTCACTCAGCTGTGACTACTAAAGAGCAGGGAAAATCAGTTCTGTAGGAAGCCTTGTTTTTAAAGCTGTTTCATATAAGGTTTTATACCTACCTTCTTTAAGTGTGGAGTGGAAAAACTGAACTGTAATTCATGCAGTGGTTCTCTTTCCGTGTGTTTTGAAAGTGTTAAATCAAAAGTAAGATTTATACAAATAAAAACCAGCAAGTGCCCGTTAACACGGAGAGTGTTGGAATTCTGGATTTGCCACACTGATGTGTAGAGACCAATGGGAGTCATATATATTTTAGTGCATTTCTAGTCATTTCTAGAATTCAAGAAGTATCCTGTCCCTATTGCATATTATTTTGTTTATCTTCCTTGACTTCGCCAATTAACACGCATGGCCATGCTTGAAGTTATGGGTTTTACAGACCCTTGTGGCTTTCTGCTGACACAAATTGCTGCTCAAAAGAAAAGTAAGGGAAAGGAAAATTTATAGTTCAGCCCAATGCTGTACGCCAAAATCTAAAAATGGTTTAAGACAGCTTCTTAAATAATCATACTTCAAACAGCATGCTCAAGCTTTTAGGCCAGAAATGTCAGGCATTTTTGTACTTCCCCAAACTCTGTGGAAATAAATTAGGGTTTTTTTCTAAATTATACAATTATTGAAGGAAGTGCTGGACAGTTTTTATCCAGACTCAGAGCTGCCAGTTCTCACAAAATTGGGATTTTAAAAAATAATTCCAGTTCCTACAGCATGAATTACAATAGATTCCTAGTTCTTGTTTTATTTTTTAAAGGTAACTTCCTTGTTCTTCTAACTGTGGAAAGAAAAACATAACTATGAACCCTTAAGGCTAAAGCAAATTTCATATTGCTATTCTAAAATTATCATGGCTAAAGTTAATTTTGGAGACCTAACTGATGATGCCACAGCTGTGCCAATGCTGCTAATTTAAGATAATAGGTACTCTTCTGGCATCAACACAGCTAAATAGAATACTGTAAGGTTCATATTGTATACAAAAATAATGCCCAAACTTAAGTGTTTTTACTGCAGATTCTAATGGCATATATGAGCAGAAAACGGAACCTTTAGAATTCTTTATGATCTACATAAAACATCTTGTGAGTGCCTCAAAATACTATTTTAAAAAATCCTCTAAACAGCTCAGATAATTTTTGTTCCAGAAGACACTGGGGGAGAAAGAGAACCTATGATGGTTTGAGACCTTGTGCCTGTTGAAAGGGCTAGAATTAGATTTCTGATCCAACCTCCTGTGCAGTACAGACAAATTGCACAGTGCTAAGGGACGTGGCCAGTTTGTGTCTCAGACGAGCTATAGAGTATAATTATAGTAGCAGGAGGAATCTCATCTAGAGACCTGCTGTAGATTATTTCACTACCATTACTAGTTTAGATTAGCTAAGCAAATTTTCAGCATTATTAACTATAGAAGAAACATATTAGCTGTGAAAGAGATGTGTATTTGGAATTTTTCTGGAGTCAGCGGAGTTGCACAGGCTGTGTTCCAGGCAGATTGGTAGCTTCCAGAACAAACTGATGTCTGAAAGATCACATAGATACCAAGGATATCATCTGGTTATATCCATGCTTAGGTTTGGCACAACTACAGTGATATTGACACAGTTTATTTTAACACTGCAGAGGAAGATGACCCAAGGTTTGGGGCCAGTCCTTGGGCAGTGGGGTAGGATTGCCCTTGGTGTGGGGTATCTCTGGTGTGGAGGTAGGTGATGTGTTCCCTGCTCAGCCCCTGCTCCCTGCACAGCTAATCCCAGTCTTCTCTGGGCAAAACCTCCTGGGCCAGGTGGGAGGATGCTCTTGTCTGTGACTGGCTTGTGAAACAGCTGGAATGCTGCACGGTTTTCTTTTTACTGGTGCATAGTGACTGTACCAGTGTCTCCTTTTGCCAGGAAGGAGAGTGTCCCTGTGCTACTGCGAGGGCAGGAGGAAGTAGTGAAGCATGAAGTGCAAATCAGTGCATAGAACAGTTAGGTTATCCTGCAAAAATGAAATACTGACTGATGGTGACTAATGGCAACATTTGTACATTAATTTCTTAACCGACAGTCATTGACACAGAGAAGAGAGTGGGGCTGGGTAATGTCCCATAACTGCTGGGGAAGTGTTCCAATTTTTAGCTATTTCTTCATCATTGCTAATCTCAAATCTTTCTTGATAATCCACTGTTTCTTTTTCTTCCTAATCCCTTGTAATATTAATCTATGTTAATACCATGTATTTATGTATTTGAAGCATGGATTCTAAGGTGTTGCACAGCTCTGGCTCTCCACTTACTCTGCTTCTTATTTAATTTATTTTTATACATGTGTGTATACATATACATATACAGGCATACATCTAAATATTTATGATGCATAAATGTGTAAGTCTCTCTATATGTCTAAATACATATGTATGTAGGCATTTAATTTCTGTGGTTAAGTCAGAAGTATGTGGATACACACCTGTGTAGTTTTTGCCTTTTGCATACACATTTTTCCTTAAAAAGGGACTACATTGTGACATATGTTCCTGCATGCACAAACACCAAAAATTGCACAAAATGAAGCAGCATAATTTTAAAATAAAGTATAGACATGTCAGTGCTGTCCCAAATATTTTTCTGTAATGTATAAATACGTTTGTGCAAAAAATGATTGTTCCATTGCTGTAGAGATTTATGCATAGGCTTAAGTCAATAAACTGTGGATAATCTCATTATGATCAGTGGATTGCTACCAGGGTTTAGTTAAATATGAACATAAGTCTTTCTAGAATTATGAATATATAAATTAAATTATAAAGAACAGACATTTATATGGATGGTTGCACATCATACTGAGAACATTTGATCATATTGTAGCAAATGTTGATCCTTTTTCTTGATGGCATTTAAATCCATTGGAAAACTGCCTTATAGTTGAAACCCTGATGCAACTCTGATGTATTGTTAAAACTGAGGGTTGGGAGTGTTGTTTTGTTTTGCTTCTTGCCCTAAGGATTGTCAAGGACTTAATCAGACTTGTTGGTTTATTTCCATATCAAAGTTAAGTAGGAAATATTTTATTAACAGATATCTGCATCAAAATCTTTCATTTGGATCAGTACCAGGACTTATTGCAGAATCAAACAGTTCCTGCTCTGCAATTAGAGTTGTCATTGTTCTCAGACAGGAACCCACCAATGCCCCACTGATGAATGTCCTTACATATTTCCTCCAAGGAATAATTGCAAAAAAATCAGAGCACATCTAGATGGGGCTCAGAGCTGAAAAGTTAAAAATCACTTTAGTGAACATTTTCCATCGGTGTAAAAATGTCACGGGGATCCTAAACTGTAATCATCCCTACAGTAGACCTACTCAAAATCAGGAAAAGCAAACAAGCCCTTTCAGATGAGTTGTTTAAATGTGCTGAAAGAGAATATATCAAAGAAAATCCCTCAGATATTGCAGAATATGGTTTTACAAACCCACATGTGGAAGAACAGTTTGTGTTTCAGAGAAAGCTGAAGTTGAGGTAGAAATTCAGTTACATGTTTTGTTTTTAATTGTTTTGGTTTTGTAGTGGTCATTTTGGTAGGGACTACAGGATCCAGCAGACCTGTGACACTCTTGGGATAGTTTGTTTTACTGATTTTTCAGCCATACTGCACCATTGCATGTACGTACACTGGAGTACAGAAGTGATTTGGGGACTATCTAAACTAGGATTGCAGATTCATTCCTTTTTGTAAGTGTTTTTCCTCTCTGAAAACAAATGTATAGAGTGAAGCAGCATCTCCCTAAGAGAACCCATGGAGTCACCTCAGTTAGAGACTATAATGGCCAGTTAAATAATTTATTGCATGCTCCTGAATAGCAGCTGATTCCATTCTCTCTGAATGGAGATTGACTCAATATAATTATCCTCTCTAGAGCTTTAAACAAACCAGCTTTAGATATTTTAAGTGATGTGGCTTTTATCACTTCCTTTGGACAATATTTTCGTTGTCTAATAGATCTCACTCTGAATTTTCTTCTGATATCCTGCTTAAATTGCTTAACCACATGTCATTATCTCTTATTCTACTTAGCTAAAATTCCTTACAACAAGCCCTGTCAATTACTTTTCCCAGGAGCTGCTGCTTCAAATGCTTTAGTAGTGATCATATAGCTAAAATCCTTCATCAAAGAAGGCATTCTCATAGGTATTAAAGCATTTGGCATTAAAAACTATATATATTTCATAGATCATTTCAGTTTCTAAGCCTATAAAATAATCTTTAATTCAGTTATAAAAACCCTATCCTTTATAATCCATGCTCAGTTGAAGATTGATCTAATGCTAAGGAAGATATGTCCCTCTGGTAGCCCTGTGCATTGGGATGGACAGTGGGAAATCCTCCTGCTGGATATTGAAGCATTTGGCACAAGGTGCCCTGATTTGTCTACAAACACTGTCCACCTCCTGCAGCTGTGGGTGGGAACAGGCCTCCCTCTGCTCTGGAAGTCACCAAGATTCAGGATTGCTCTGTCTGATGGCTGTGGGATGTTAGAAAAGCAATCCTGCTTTCCTGGTGACAGGGGTAAATGAGCCAGGAGCCAGGCTGGTGGAGAAGGGAGGGAGCTGGGAAACAGCAGGGCTGGATTCAGGCACTTTCCAGGCAGAAGGTGGTTGGGTCTTGTCTGTATTGGCCAAGTTAATCTTGGGAATATCAGACTGAGTGCAAAGAAGGGAATGCTGATGAGAGCTCAGTGGCAGTGGTTACAGAGCTTTTAGAGTGCAGTTCTGATACCCAGGTTTGCTGATTAACTCAGGGCTGCCTGACCAAAGCCACGGATATGATGGGCAAATCCACCCTTTTACCCACATGCCTTTGGGAGAGCTCTGGTTACAGGGGTTCTCCTAACACACACCACAGTCTGAGTCCCCTGAACCTCAGCAACCACAGAATTTGCATTTCTGCCAGGGTCAGTTTCCAGTAAATGCTGGCATCTGCTCATTCTCTTCAGTCTTCACCCAGTGTGTCCCACCACGTGTAAGGGCATCAGCCCAGTGTTTGGCTTCTGTTCGAGCAGAAGAGGCTGTGCAGACCCAAGCTGGTGCCAGGCACAAAGGTGTTTCACACACAGTGATCAGGGGTTGCGCACTTGCATTAAACCTTCAAATTTACTTCCCTGTAAATGTTTATTGCCACTCGGCTTACAGTGTTGTTCCTGGGACATGCTCTGCTGAAATCTTGCAGTGCAAAGCAATCTGCTGTCAGGCACAGATGCAGTGAATGCAGTAAATACTGGGCAGCGTGGCAGGACTCCTTTGGTGTTGCATGTTTGGCAGAACTAATGGCTGCAGTATACCCTCAAGTTAGGGTTGTTGGTGAGAGATGCACTTAGAAGCTTGTCCTATAATCACATGAGATGGGAAAAGAATTCCTGACATACGTTCCTTCCCATGGGATGGCAATATCTGCAGTAGAAAATGATTTCAAGTGGGTTTCAGTCATGATTTCTACAAACTTCCTTTAAGGCTTTCCACAAAGAAAAAAAATTGTCCAAAATGTAAAAAGTTTTTTATTTATTTCTGTCCTCTCTCAAACTAGTAGTATATTCGCAAAGAAGAAATGAAAATTACCTGAGATGAAGACCAGTTTTAAATCAAAGTCCTGCCACGTCTGTCTTGCCAAGTGCTGAAGTGATGAAAAGTGGACATAGCAGAACCATGAGTATGGTCTGGGAAAAGGATCTAATCTGAGACCTTCCCTATAGATACAAAATAGGCTGAACTAAATCACTCAGCTACATATTTATGAGCACACTTGCATTTATTTCTTTTATTCAGCTCTAACAACTCCTGCAATGCCTTACTGCTGAATACTTCTTTATGAACACTTTACTGTTAAACTAAATTAGTTGCATGTCCTGTTCAAGAGATTATCTTGAGGACTTGTGACTAAAATGGTTAAATTGCTTACTACAAGAAATGACTGATTTTCCAAGGACTGAACAGTTCATGGAGTTGTAGAACAGGAGCCATATGGCTGATGAGATCTGTGTGAGAAAATACACTTCTAGGGTAATGTTTAAGGAGCCAAGACAGAGGAGCAGCCCCTTAATTTCAGGGCAGTTTCACCAACTCACTCACTAATAGTAATGAGTTCAGGTCCACCCGTTTTTGATCCATTAAACATAATAGATATAAGAATGTGAATAGCCTCAAATAACAGACAATAATAAAAATCACATTTTGAAGATATTTGTTGGTTGCTGAGAAAATAAGAGAGCACACTAATCGTTTAAGGCTTAGATTCATAATTTGATAAAATGAGCTCTCTCTATCAGTAATAAGTACCACTGCTGCAATTCATATGATCTGTCAGATAGTCCTTGAAACTCAACTTTCTTTGGCTTTAAAGCCTCACATCTATTTCTAGGTCTTACTGTATTTGAATTAAACTGCAGAATTAGTGTTTGCTTTGAAAAAAGCTTTTCTAATAGTGTGACTGTAGAATCTGCAATCAGTCTGGAAAGAATAGCAGAGTGTAACAGATTTGTATTTCTACCTTCCATAGCTGGCAAAATTGTGGAGATCAGAAGTCAGAGGACAGAGAGAGCTCCATGTGTCATCTCTAAAAGCCCAGTCTGATGATCCTGTGTTTGGCTCATGCTGGCTTTAGCAGCTGGGGTTGGCAGTGGCATCATCAGGGGCACTGTGCCTTCCAGTGCCAGCTCTTCCTGACATCTCCTCACTGGGCAGGTGCTCCTGTAGCTGCTTCAGCTACTGCAGTTGCACATGGAAGGTTGGCTCACTGCAGAAACTGTGAAATGCAAAAACAGGTGAAAATACTCCCATTCTATATATTCCCAGGGTGGAGGCATGGAGGAGAGCATAAACAAATGAACACTTCTGTGTCCTAGAGCAGCCAAGGAGAGGAGAGAGGCAGCCTGAGCACATGCTGTGTTGCTGTCCCAACTAACAGGCAAGTCAGCTGGGGCAGGGCACACACAAAGCCTCTTTCTCCAATTGTTTGAGGGCTCTTTCATTGTAATACACCCCAAAAGCTGTCCTAGACCTTGTACTCCTGTCCAACAGAATAGACCAACTCTATATTAGCAATTTAAACCAGATAGGCAGAGCAAGCAGTTTAGAAAAGATAAAAGACTGCTGAAAGAAATGTCAAAATGATACAGTCCTCACGCAAAAAATGCTGACTTTGTGGGCTAGGTCTGAGATCCCGTAACAATAAATAGAACAAACAACAGAATTGTAAATAAATTACTGAAAGGACAAAGCTGACTGCACATAAAATTACAACAGTAAAAGGGAGACCACGATAATTCTTCCTCCTGACTGTTTTTCAACCTACTGTGCCTCATGGAAGGAGAATTAATGTATGCTCACCCTCCATGTTGCTCCAGCACTGCACTTCCATACACAAAGCAGCTGAAAAGCAGGTCGTATATATTTTGCTTCTGCTGGCAGCTCCTCCCATCCCATCAAAGGCTAATAAAGGCATTTTGGTTGCTTCATCTCTTTTGTTATCTTCCTGATGCCATTATCATTCCAGTCAGAAAGGCAGTGAGATCTCCCATCCCCTTACGGCCATGCCAGCAGAATTGCCACATCCAGAATTATGGTCCCCCTGCAAGTTCTTCCCCCTGTTATTGTCAGCAGGGACATGCACACCCTTAGAGACTGTGTCTCCCACATTTTTATTGAAAGAGTCACACAAAAACTGACAGGGCAGCTCTTTTTCCTCCCCAGGCCTTGCTGTGAGGGTGGCCTTAGCACACTGCAGAGCACTCACCCCGTTATTTACATGCTGCACACACAGCCCCTGTTAGGTTGGCTTCAGCTGGCAGCATGAAAACACTTGGATTTACACATTGCTAATGCTCCACTACAGTATATGAGCCGCCTCCTCTGATAACTTCTGCAGAGAGTACCCTGGAAGAGCACAGTATGATCACTCACAGGCTGAAGCTGCCCATCAAGATTCAGGCTGTTCTTTTGCAGCACTGGCATCCAGCCTAACTGTACAGCAGGCTTCAAAATGGCATAGAAATTGGTAACAGTCTTCCTAAGATGCCATACCCCTGAGATTATTTATTAAAAGATTTATATCTCGTTAATAATGATCTCAGAACCACCCACGCGTGTTTTGCTTTAGAATCTGTTTTTGTAAACTGATCAAGAAGTAACACACAAGGGATTTGTTCCAGTGGAGCATTATTTTCTCTTTAATTAATATGGGAATTTCAGGGGAAGGCATTCTTATCTCTGTCTCCTTAAAGGGAGAGGGAAACTTCATCCCAGCATCAGTAAAGCTTAGAACACAAGCACTGCTTGATTTGTATGTATGTAGGTAGTCCCAGGTAGTTGCTCACTGGTATATTTGCTCCTTGTCCTGAAAGGGGGCAGTGAGCTTCACAGATTTGAATAAAACAGAGCTTAAGGGCAAAAAAAAGGTGTCTGAGCAAAAAAACAGGAAAAATGGTTTGTGAGGATGAGACTCTCTAGTGGAACAGCCCACTGCTATGCTGCTTTTATGGGAATGCTCATTGTTGGACAGGGAACTGTCAATTACGTCTCGAGGCTGATTAGGGAAGAACAGGAGGAGGTCATTGCTCTGGGGATCTTTCTGTAAGATAAGGACATGATCAGTAGGCACCATTCACAGCCTGAAACAGGAGTTTGGCAGGGAGGCAAGTGCAGGTCAAAGAAGTCAACTGTACAAGAAAAGTCCTAGATCAGTGAGGATTCAGGAGAGATGAGTCTCTGGTGAGCAAAGGGAACAGCTGTGCCTTTTGGCTGATAGATATTTATGAGAAATCAATGTCCTTGGGTGCCACAGTGAATTTTATTTCTGAGGCTGTAGGTGGACCCTGCCACAGGTGTGTGACATAACATGCTCTATGGTCATGATTTTCCAAACTATTTGGATTAGGAACCTGGCAGGATCACTTAGGGACTTCTTTTGAAGACCTTGGGCAAAAGAGTAAATGTGTGCCAAATTCTCTTCCCAGAGGGAAATCTATTGAGAGCTGTACCTATCTCTGGGTGCTTAGTTTACACAGGCTAAAATAAGCTTTAGTCCCAAGGAGAAGCTGCTAAACAAGTGCCAGCTCAAAGAGATCTCCAAGGAGATGGGTTGTGGCTGCTGTAAAAGGGGCAGAAGATTCAAGTATTGAGACAAATCAGTGGTTGTGTAGTGAAGTCCATGTCTGAACTGTGTCTTTGGCAGACGCTTTTGTGCAGTCAGTAAAGGAAATGATTGAAACCAAGGCTTTGGAGGTGGTCACAGCGTGTTCCTCCTTTTCTGGGGATCCAGCTTGAGACATCTAAGCTGATGGTTCTGGTTTGCAGATGTGGCAGGAGCTCTGCTGCATTGACATCTGTTCTGAGTGGAAATGTGCTATACATTGTAACTGCTTTAAAAAGTCAAGTCCTGTGCTTCTTAAAGCAGGCGACCGAAACATGACAGCACATTTGGCAATTATGGAAGACTCGTGAGCCTGACGAGGTGCAGCAGGGAATGCAGGGAACAAAATAAGCTCCTCACTAGTGGCAGTGAGCACTGCCTGTTTCTGTACAGGGAATTTGGCTGTATACTGACAGTCTGCACCATAACACTATAGCATGCACGTCACCACTGCAGGCAACTGCAGAGGAAACCTTCATTCTGGTACCTGCTGGTACCTTACTTCGCAAATCCTTACTTCACAAGCTTAATGTCCTTTTGTAAATCGGGTTTGGGAGACCTGATGTCATTAGTTTGCACTGCAGAACTCCCCAAAGGTAGGAGCTGTTGCATTAGGCACTGTGTAAACCTATAGAAAGGGTTTGGTCCTAAAAAAAAGGGCTTGAAATTTACATTTAACAAAACATTTGATGGGTGGGTATAAAAGGCATGTAAGAGGTACTGAAAGAAAAGTGTGTCTGAGATATATTATAGTGATCTCTCCAGCCTCATACCAAACCTAAAATGCAGCAGTTAATTCATAGTGGTAGCAGATGTTCATATATTGCTGAGCCCCAGTTTTGTACTGACACTGAACAAGTTAAAGACCCTTTAATCATCACAAGACATCATCCCTTTCTACAGTCCTATTTTCTTTAATAAAAACTATTTGTATCATATTAAAGAACCAAATCACCTCCTACTAGTTCACTGGAAACAGGCAATAATGTACCATAGGGTGCCTACTACAGGAGGGCTCTGAGCCTGCAGCCACCCAAAAATTCAATAGAACTGTCCCAGTAATAGCTTTGAAACCAAAGATTCTTGAGACCTTCTTAAGTTTCCTTATGAAATCCTGCTGTGCTTTTCCTGACCAACCAAAACAACAAAGTACAAGTCCTCACAAGTCAAAGAGCTGCAGGAAAACCTGGTGCAAGTTGAGAAACAGAAATTCGAGTGTTGGTGGGCTTCAGGGCTGGAGGATTGTGAACTCTGTGAAACTCTAACAAAGCAACCCCCTAATGTTCACACAGAGATGCAAACAGAGAGCCACGTCTGTGGCACTTGGACTGGGTTTCTTCTGTGGGGCAGTTACTGCTTTAACCAGACCACATGCACAACAAAGTAAAACATGTCTTGGTCTTTACTTGGCCTTACTTCTTTCAGAATTAAGTGCAACATGAACAGCTTTGGGGAGGTGATGGACAGAAATACACTCGGGCTGCTTTCTTCTGTGTACTCACCTTTGCTAGCAACAGAAGAAATGAAAATTAATAGTGCTATTACTCCTTTCCTCTAATCCTTCTACCCCAGCTTTATGTCTCTTCAGCAAAAGGCCAGTCTTTTCAAGCATGATTTAAAATGTGCACTCATGAAAAGAGAAGAGCCAAACCACACAAATCCTGGATGTTAAAAATATACTCCTCTGTAAAGTGTGCATTCCTCTTGTGTCAAATACACACTCCCTTGCTGAGGTCTGGCTGTTTTGTGGTGTTGTGAGATATGTTTGCATGGAAAGAGCTGATACAAGTGATATCAGAGGAGCCAATGAAGGAGCTAAGATCCTGATCATGCTCTTCTTAGTGAGACAAATAAGGAAAATTGAGCCTTAATAAAGATCCTTAAAAGAAGAGCCACAATCAAAGAGCAGGACTTGGGAGGGGACAGGCTGAATATCCCCAGATTCTCATGGATTTGCTAGGTAAGATCCACATGCTTTGCTGCTGCTTCCCTGATAGCACAGAATAACTGAGGCCTCATGCAATGTTCTGCTACTCTCCAAACTCCACCTTTAAGCATTCCACAGCCTGGTGCCATTCTGAATAAAGTCCTGTTGGGTCACAGCAGCATCTCCTGGTAACCCATGAAGGCTCAGACCTTCAGGAAGCACAGGGCAGGCACTGTGTACACTGCAGCACACAACAGCTGGCAAAGGTGGGTGTGGGAAAGCAGCACGCTGCTGCCGAAGGCGCTGGAGATGTGGGGATGTGGGGATGTGGGGATGTGGGGATGTGGGAATGTGGGAAGCAAACCTGCCCTGCAGCTCTGGCTGGCAGGCAAGGAACCAACCCCTGTGCTCGGGCTGGAGTTCACCAGGTTTACTGACAGTGTATAATCTACTTAGCGAGGCAGTAAAACTCTCCATTTTTCCAACTTTGCATCCACTGAGGCTTTTAAAAATCCTTTGAATTTATCTCTAGTCATTTGCAGAGACATCTTAATGGAGAAAGAGACATCATTATAGATTTCTTTACCTCAAACAACAGGGAAGCAGGGTACCCACTGGCAAAAACCAGAGCCAAAACCAAGAAAATAAATCTCTAGGGGACCAGGAAAATACAGTTCTGCCTAGCGATAGCGCTTTTTATTTAAAGCTGTTATTGTCTAGATTTTCCAACTGAGGCTTCTGCTGTGTGAGAATGGGCTGTGTATTGTGTGTGTTTGGCTTTTTGCTGTTGTTTTCCCAGGGATATTTGGCGTCCTAAAGGAATCTGTGAACTACAGATGGTGCCCAAAGCAAGGAAATGTGGAATGTGGAGTGGAACACAAATGGAACATCTGAAAGGCTCCTTGTCTGCTCCTGCAGGCCAGAGGAGCAATGCAGAGGAGACTCTTTGCTCCTATTCTTTTATATCAATCTGTTTGCTGCAGGACTGTTCATTTTCCTTTTCTTTCTCTCCATCATTCAGCCACAAAACCTAAACACTTAAAAAGCCAGTTTGAACAGTGGAGTGTGTGGTACATTCTTGTTCTGTCTGAAGGGACAATGTCTGTGCTGTGGGGGGTTGCTGAGGTAATTCTTTATTGACCATTAGTAATTCTGGGAGCTCATTGTATGAAATTCCAATGAATTGTATTGTGTCAAAATGATGTTTAATTTAATATCTCATTTAATTAACTTTTGTATTCCCTGTGCTGAAGAATGCTGAGATGGAAAGATATCTCCCAGGTATTGCCAGGGCATTTCACGGGTTACACTAGCTGTTTTTCAATGATTATTTTGGGTTTGGATTTAAGAGTTTTTATGTATAAGTAGAGGTCACTTTTAAGCAGCAAAAACAAGTTAAAATACCCCACTGGTTTCTGCTATTGCTAAAGAAAATTAAGAGTTACTGTATCATCTTTGGGATTTATTTCTCTTTTACTTTTGCATTAATTTGTCAAAAAAAGTATGTTGTCTAAATGATTCTAGTAAATAAAGGGGCTGGTTCTTCTGTCTGCAATCCCGGAGTGAGGCATCTGCCCTCTCTTCTGGGCTAAGTTCAGTCACACCATGGCTGCACCAAACCAACCAGACACAGCTGGCTGGAACAGAAATGCCTAATCTTCTAAAAAATGTCAAGATTGCATAGAAAAGAAACACTTTGGTTTAAGATACACTCACAGGCTGTTAATTAATTTGAAGGCACTAAATTCTGAAAAAGTTGTTCCAAAATTTTAAATAAAGTCAGATCTTTCTTAGGTGAGGCATATCCAGATGGAACATTCACACACTTTCAATTGTTTCTATTTAATTCAAGAGTTTGTTGGAATGGACAAAATAATCACCTGGGTATCACCACTACCCCCTTTCAGAACCACTTTCCCCAGCACTGTCCAGCCTGGATACCACCATGCAAGATGCCAGATTATATTTCCTTCATCAGCTGCAGGGGCAGCAGTTGTGGCTAAAAAAAGGTCAGACAAGTCACGTGGTGCGATCCAAGCAGAAATATTTTTAAAAAAATTGTGTATTCACCTTTAGAAAAAGTTGAAGCTGTATAATGTTGCTTGTATCTGATTTAACCCCTCTGTGACAGCATTGCACTGGAAGAGGAATGGAGTGATTTAAGTGCAGTCAGAACATGAGGTTGCTGATGTAGCAATGACATTCACGTATCTTGAAGATGTACAACTTCTGGAATACAAGTAATCAAATTTACTAGATAATTTAATTCAGATGTTTTGTGGTTACTGGAAAACAAAGACCACAAACTGAGAGAGAGGCCTAAATATCCTCTAATGATTTATTAGGAAGACTTTCAGCCTACATAAGTGTTCCTATAAAATTGACTTAATAACCGAGATACAGAACACAGTAAGACCAGACATTTTTGTCTTACAGTTCAATGTAACCATATCCTACAGCAACATTCTGAAAACTCAAGCAGATGTTGTTTAAATAAATTGTTTCATGAAATGTGCTGCTCTTTTCTTAAGAACAAATGTCCTTTTGGCTGGGCTTTAATGGAGATACTTTACTGACTTCAGAGAACAGCAGAGAAAAAACTATAACCATATTGATTAAAGCAGACATTTTTAGTTCAAAAGCAACAATAATAATAGAATTGAAGACCTTAGTCAGATGAAAATTCATTCCTTGGTAAAGCTCCATAGCTCTGACTGCAGGAATGGTAAAATGTTTGGTGTTTTTGGGGGCAATGCAGTACCCTGATCCCAAACCCCAGTCAGTAGGGATGGCCCCACTGCAGGGTGTGTGTTCCCAGTGCTCATCCTGCTGCTCACACAGAGGGGATTTGCTGGCAGAGAGCTCAGGAGCTTGTCTTGATACCCCACAGGCAAAGAGGTGCTCTAGGCAATACCCGGACACCACGTTACAGCACAGGAATATAGACAAGCATCCCCGAACAGGAGTGTGAGAGAATGGAAAAGACCCCTCCTGATTTCAGTGGTCTCTGCTCAGTTACTAAAGGATCAATGACCTTTAAACCTACAGGAAACTGTAGCTGGGGTGAAGGGAGTGATGCCAGGGAGCTTTTCTTTCCATGCCCATTAAGGACAGCTCTATTTTACAGTAAGGACTTCCTGAACAGACTCTTGAAATATTTTGTATGCTTGTAGGTTGCAGCAGTAGATCCACTCAACAGCATCTCTTGCTTCCAGTGTTTTTTGAAAATCCTTTGTGGGCAGATGTATTTCAGGCTGTGTCAGTCAACTGGGTAGGAAGTACATTTTCAAAAACCTTTTCTATTTTTTTACACAAAAAGTGAAATTTTCAAAAGGTCTGTGCAAAACCAAAGGCTGCAAAGTAGCCTTGGCAAAGCTCTTGGAATTTAATGGGGATTTTGATTTAAGAATCAGCTCTTCACATCCTGAAAGATTGTACCATGCTGAGATGAACAACTATTTAGGCAATCCATTTTCTCTTAACTGGCTTTTTTGCTACCCTAATGTCCAGCTCTTGAGAAAGACTTTTCCGTGACAAATCCTTTGGGAATGGACTGTCCCTGCATCCTTCAGTGCATGTGGCGGTATTGTGATCAGACAGTGCAAGAGATGGCAATATTAATATCAGTAAAGGATCTTCTGCTAGGCAGGAAATACAGGGAATACTCAATTTACTCATCAAAAGATGACATTCATGATTATTATCAAGCAGATTGTAAATATGAGTTATTCAGTGTCAGGTTCTCTGTAAAACACAGGTGATATTTATCACTAAGAAAACTCACGGTGTTGATGTATATCTGGAAGTGACAGATAAGAGCTATGGTATCAGAAATGGGCTTTCCCTGCAGAGAAACAACACCTTAATCAGTATTTCAAACATTCAAGACATCTCTCATCTTTCAGTGTGTGCTGCTGTTTATTATGGCTATGTGCACATGCCCTCAGATAAACTTCTGTATCCTCCTCATTTCTTAGTCCTTTCAGCTGACAGTTCGTGCTGAAAATCTCCTTTGACCTTTGGACTGTTTTTTATCTGTAAGTGTCCAGATTTCTATTTGATTTGGGATGTTGAAAAAGCATAAATGTGCTCAGAGCTCTGACCTGTTTTCCATAGAGGCTGATATCTAATAAAGCAATAGAAAAACACTCTACACTTCTGACTGAAGCGCAGTAGCTGCAGTGGCAGAGCAGCAGCTGCGGCACGTGGAAATTATTTCCTCTGACATTTGCTACTGCCAGTTTTCAAAGCAGGTGAAGTCCACTGTGATTCAGAAGGCCATGAAACTCCTGTTTCTCTGCATGAACCAGTTCTGGGTGGAAAGCTCCCGTGTGAAAGCTTTAGAAGATGGTCTGTGCATTGTTCTGGCGTGGCACAGTAAAGGTGTTCATGGCACCAGCATCAGCAGTGTGGTTGGACTGGAGAGGAGAAAACATGCAGGATGTGTGAGAACACAGATTAATAAAAACACAGATTAATTGGCCTTAAAATAGTGTGCAAGTGGCATAAAAGAAGCTGGGTTACCATTCCCAGTGTGCTGGCACACACAAAGTCTCCCAGTGTCTCCTTCTTTGATGTACAACCTCCAGGTTTCTTATGCTTGATATAACTTCCCTCTGTACCCCTGCACAGAGAGGAAGCAGCTAAAACTTTTTGCCATTTAGTGAAATAACAGTGATTTATGTTCTCTTCATCATTTATTAACATTCATTGCTGCCTCAGGGAAATTTTATATTTGGCAACTGATAGATCTACTTTTCAGCTCTAGGAATCCTGCTCAGAGGTGTCTCTGAGCCACAGGCCTGGGATGTAGGGGCATAAACGTGGCATGAGCATGAAAATAGAGAATGTCACTGGAAACAACTGTTATGGTAGGGGTAAAATCGTGTCCGTAAATTGCCATCAGACACTAAGGCTGCAAGCTGCTGGAAATATGGCAAGAAAGGAGCATCTATCCAACTCTGAATCCTTATAATGAAGGTGCTTCACAACAGCATTGGTATTTCCGTTTTTACTTGAGAGATGAATAGAAATTACTTGCTTGAGTTCATCAAGAATGCATGTCACAAATGATGCACCAAGCACCTGCATCTGTGCTCGGTTTTGTAGTCACAGATATTTTAGTGGAGCTATTCATAAATGGGGCCTTTTCTAGAAGAAAAAAATTCCACAGAGGCTTCTTTTCTTTTTTTTTTTTTTTTTTTTTTTTTTTTAAAGTAGATGCAGAAATACAAGTGAAGAGAATTTCAAAGACACACAGAATTCATGTATGTACTGTGATTGATAAATGGTAAATTTGTGTTTGATCTTTTCAAAAATACTTACAAGAAAGAGTTCAGAAAGCTCAAAAGCCCCTAAAATTCTTTCCTCTAGAAAAAATTCAGACTGTTTGGAGGAGTTGGTTTTTTAGTCATCAGCATCAGACATCTCTTTTATGTGTTTGGCAAATTGTTACCTTTTTTTTTCTTTCATTTTGATTTGATTAATTAGACCACAATGAAGACATTGGAATAAAATGGACTGGTTACTTCTTTCTTTGTTTGAAAAATAAACATTCGGTTTGAGATCACATTTTTCCACTCGAGTGCATGAGAATATTCTCTCATGGGGCTTGATTTTTGAAGATATATTCGAAAAATATCAAATGTTTCTGTTTAGCTTGCTTTATTTGCAGTTGCAATTTTTTTTATTCATCAATATTATTTGAACCATGTTCATGTTCTTTGAAATATACTGAGCAAATTTCAGCTACTGAGCCCTCTGGTAAAAAGATGATGAGAAACTTGTCAAATTCATGAGGAAACAAGAAAGAAAAAGCTTACCTTTTTTTTTCCCAGCAGTTTTAAATCTTTCCACCCCATGAGAGACAACTTGTACAATCATTAAAGAGTTCTGTGACATAACCATGTGAAATTACGAAAATATATGAGGTGAGAGTATTACAAAGTGACGACAGCTGATTCCTAATTTCATCATCCATTATAATTCTTGTCTTTCTGAGCAGCTTGAGATAAGCTGATTTTTGTGGTTGGTATATTCATATGTTGCTATGTTTCTTGAGACGTGTACTTTGCAAAATATGTTAACAGTGAAAGCGCCTGTCTGAACTAAATAAAATAAGGATAATTTAGGACATGCTGAACCTATGTAGAATTCCTCCTGCATAAGGAATGAGCCATGAGTCAGACCAGGAAAACAAGTTTGGCAGCGCTCCTTTTGCAGGCCCACTGAATAACATGGAGAAAGATGGAGTGAAATAAGGAAAAAACCCAGCTACAGACAAAAGTTTAGATTGTTTACCTGTTTGTCTGTGAGTCAGGCTAATTTACTACCATCATTTAAAGAGCCAGAGAAGGAAGAAAAGGAAATGAAAAGCCTCACCAGTGTCCCTTGACATGACATTTGCACTCCTCATTACAGTAACTTCTGTATTTGCTGGGAATCAAAGTAAGGTGGTTCTCCAAAGCCTCATTTCAAAGTGCTATCTGCTTGCTACATTACAACTAATTATTGAATGATAACCCAAATAACAGGTGAGAATGGGCCTGAAGTAATTTATCCACTGTTAGCATGTTCTTCTGTTTTAAGATTTTTTTATGGTATGCAAGTATTTCCCCATTAACATTTAAATATTTAACTTTCTATCTCTGTACTTTAATCTTATTCTTACATCCTTCAGCCTTTCATTACATTACCATTATCTGATAAATGCACAGTTCTCTGTGTCCTTTGAAGTAGTGAATTATTATACAGTATGGACTAGATTATACATAGATTATTTTCCATGCAACACAGTCAGGAGATTCTCGAGAGTCTGGGGAAACGCTCCGCATCAAGCAGCAAGGTCTGCCTTAGTACTTGCTCCAGGATTATGGAATTGAAGTTTCCTTGTCTGGCTTTAGGAAGCATCTGTAGCCACAGGCACCCGAAGACAGAATGTGAGCTGGAATCTTCACAACAAGCAGCATTTAATTTGTTTTCTCTGAAGTGTGATTTCATCATCTAAAAGCAAAAATTGTCCCTGCTCTTAGAAGGAAGTTCCAAATTCCAAAATTCTGATTTCTCAGTCCAGTGTTTGATGCTTATTATCAGCTTCAGCAATGGTATTAAGGAGGAGGTAAATGTCCCAACATCCTTGAAATCATGTGGTCATTTAAGGACCTTTAACTTTTAATCTAAAAAAAGAAGTTTCCATCCTGTAGTTGTAACACAAAGACCAAAGCGTACAGAAAACTAGAGCAAGTAACCAGAGGAGTATTGATTTCTGCTGCATAAATCCTCCTACAAACAGCAGTACATGATAATTTAACGGCTTGTACATTTCTCTCATGATTTTCAAGACAGCTCTGATGCATCTGGTTTGACATGAAAAGCCAGAGTTGGGACTGGAATGGTGCCTTGGTCTTCTCTGCACTCTGGTAACACGGACATCTGGGTAGTGAGACATGGTCTAAATCTGTGTGTAAGTAGCCCCAGGATTACAGACAAGTGAAGCATCCTTGCATTTGTGCTCAAGACTACAAAAACCAAACAAAACAGTGTAAAAATAGTTTCGCATAACATCTCAAACCCAAGTATTCTAAAATAAAGGAGCAAGAAAAGGGAGGATATTTTGTCAGCCAGAGGTCTAAATGAAGAAAGGTGTCTGAAGCTTCGTGAGCTCTGGAATTCTGTGTGTGGCTCTCATTGCTTCTTTCCTCATAGGGCATCATCAAACTCTGTGATTTTCATAGGAGTTGCAGAGAAAATAGTTCTGAAGCAAATGGCAATATCTCCACCTGTACTCTTCAATTTCTCTTTGGGGAAAATACTCACCTGCACGTAATTTTTTGGGTTTCCTAAGTGGATAACTCCAGCAGACTGAGCTGTTCTTTGTGCTGGACAGTAATTTAGAAGCTTATGGTCCATGCCTAGTTCCTAATAACTTTTTCCACTCCACAGAGAGTTGAGTGGTGCCCTTAGGAAATGTGTGGTTCAGTCATTACAATTCTCTTTTAATTATTAATTTCTAGTCTTCATTTATATTTTGTTGTACTGCAGAAAATCTCCAGTCACCACAGTGCCACTTCCATCTCTTAACAACCTGAAATATTTATTAAATTCATTAAGCTCCAGTCTTGGTAGCTAATTATAACAAACCTATGTTTGTGGAAGCCAATCTAGCTGTGAAGATTAAATTTAAATGAGTGCTAAAAACTCCTTGCCTTCAGAGATTTTTGTTTTTCCTCTTTTTAATTTGTCATGCTGATTTGTAAAGCTTCCTAGTTATTCTGGTAACATTAGCACTGCTGATAATAACAGACACTGTTTGTCTTGGAGAACTGCCAGTATTCTAAGTACATACCTAATTTGTCCAGACAGTTTTAAAGTCCCTTGAATTAAAATTATAAGTTTATTTTGAAGAGTTACAACAGACAATTACAGATGAAAACTTGAAATGAGAAACTTTAAAACAAAATGAACTACCAGAATTCCTTGAAGTTAAAGGCACTGAACAAATTCAACCCCTTTAGTACAATGAATGTCACCAACCTATGCATTTGAGCAAGGCTCTCAGAGGGTTCAGCATGTGGACTTGAGGCTATTTAAAGGTTTCAACAGACCTTGTGTAGCAGATTTTAAGGCCACTGCTAGACTTAAACCTGTGTGTGTGCATTTACTGGGATAGACACAGTTTTTGGCTCTTTCTGAAATGCCGCCCAAGTTAGACCTCCTTTGAAGCATCCACTGGAGGACCATCTTCCTCTCCAGAATTATGGATGGCTACTGGGATGAGCACTTAGGCCGTGATAGGAGGCATTCTAGAGTAGTAATCAACTTAGGGGGCATTCCAGAGTAGTCCTCCATCTAGAAGTCTTCCACAACAAAATCTGCTAAGGGTTGGAAGGGACCTTAAAGATCATCTAGTCCCAATGAACCTCATTATTTTTTCAGCAAAGTCTTCCCATGAAGTTAGAAAAGTGTGCTTAGGCAGCCATAGCAGAAGTGGGAGTTACTTGGCTATTGACTCCTACTTGCTAAAAGTAATTGCCTTCACTTCTACTTGTGAGTCTTTCTGGAAGCTGTCCCCAAGAGTATCACTGTACTTACACAGTGACTCCCCAAGAACCACTGGAATAATTCTGTGAACATCAGCTGTCCAAAGCTTTCTGTGAGAGCACTCTCTCCAACAGAAAGGGAGCAAGCTGAAACTGTAGTTTTAAAATAGCATCTTTCAGTTTGAAAGTCAAAAGGTGAAAGCCAGAGATTTTTAAAAAGCCAAAAGGCCTCTCACATAATCACGCCTGCAAAGGAAATATTCACTAATATTTTTAATACAAAAATGTATTTCCTTCTTGATTCATATGTCAATGACTTTGTCTTCACATTTTTGTATAAACTGAATTCAGTAAATGCCCTGAGAGGAACAACAGCAGAGTGTGTAACCTGAAGAGGAGTGTGCAAGTCTTGCTGCTGACATCTGCTGAGTGGAACTTCAGGTTTACTGGCAAAGGTAATCTTGTCTTGACCTCCTCCTTGGCTGCAGTGGAGTCAGGATGTAGAATGTTATGGTGGTGTAGAACAGAGAAATTCCTTCATGCACACAGTAGGTCTAGCATAACCTTCGGATGTGCTGGGTTCCACCATTCCCACACCAACCGGTTTTCAGGCTGGAGCATGCACAGGGACTGGATGGGAAAGTGCTCCTGGTTTTGTCATTGCCTGCTTCTTACCCTTTGGATTTAGAAAAAAATGCTTAGCATTATTTCCATATTGTTTAAAAAAAATACTTGTGGGTATGCTTTGAGTTAGGTTACTTAGATAAGCTTCAAGTTGAACAGGACATGTCCCTCTGGCATTGTATTCTGTAATGAGATAGATTTTTAGGGAAAAGTGGACTTTTTTTTTTAATCCAAAGAAATAGTAGTCAGGTAAGATATTGTAGCTTCGTGGCCATTGGTGAACGCTGGAAAATGAAATCAGATTATGTGTTAGAGTGTTTCTGTAGCTGCCAGTTGTGCAGAACTTGGGTCCTGGTCCAAGAAAGAGGTGACAGAATGTGTCTGGTTGGGTTGTGCTCAGCCACACTGGAGCATGCTGCACTAGCTGCTCCTCATCCTGTTCTTCCCTTTACTCTACTGAAATATTAATGGTACACTGCTGAGGATATAATTACTTGTTCATTCAGCTTTCCAGTTTTATAGTCCAAGACAGGGAATGTGGGGATGCATGGCAAGTGCACACTGTGGAGTTCCAAAAATATCTGAATATGAAGGACTGTCCCCACCTGAGGACTGCAGATCTTCTTCAAAATACAAATACATTGAAGTGCATTTCCAAAAGTGCTGAAAGTCCTTAAAATCTATGGTTAAGATCAGGATTTTTAGTGTATGTTAACAATACACATATATAAGGCTGGAAAGAAAATGGCTTATTAGATTTTTAATGTTTCAAAGAGGATGTCTCCCTCTTGAACAGCAGCACTTATTTCTGTCCCTTTGTAAACAAGAGTGGACAATGAGATATTTTTCTAATCTCACTCTGTGGACACTCAGGGCAATAAAATTTCCAGTATCTGTAGATACCGTTCCTTTTTAAAAAAATTGATACGAATGATATCTTCAGCTGTTTCTCTAAAGTTACCATTAAGCACACCAAATAAAACTTGTACTTATGCAGTTTACCTAGGCCTGCATCTCACTTTTTCTGGGAACGTTATCTTTTTCTACCTAGATATTTTGTCTAGGAAAAACTGAGGTTTAGTCACCTGATGAGCAGATCAAGGCCATTTGCAGACATCCCTATTGCACAGGGTAAAATCTTTTCTCTGGCATATGGACAATGGATCTCATGCATTTGGGATGCAATGGGATCTAATGTGTGTGCACTGAGTAGGTGATCTGTGTGAGCACAGTAAATCCAATTCACTCTGAGTGTACTGTACAGGTATAAATCAAGGATGCATCCCAGACACATTAGTCTCACTGCATTTCATTTTGTCTGGGAAAACCTGGACAGAAATATGGTAGCCCTAAGCTTCCCACATTCCACATTCCACACTCCACACACACACATAATAGGTTCATGTCTTGAACCCTTGCTCTCTCTCGGGCTTTCCATTATTGTTGATACAACACATAAATCTCAGGTTAAGTGTTCTCCTGACTTTGCGGTTATTTGCCTTTTTCCTATAGGCCCAACAGTCTTTAAATCCTTCTGAGTTGCTTATTAGAGTTTTAGGTGGGAAATAACAGATGACCCTTGGTTTAGCTCTCAGGCTGATTCAGGAGAAATCTCTTCTCTGTGTAATGCCCTGATCTCTAACAAACCACTCCAAGTGATTTTTGCAGACGTGGGCATTGTTCTTCTTGTTTCATGTTCTCTGTTGTTTTCTTAGCCAACTTGCTTTGGTATTTATTAATTGAGAGTTGTAAGTAATTCACTTAATCTAACACTTGATCAGCAATTTCAAATCAACATTGAGAGGGAACATGCCCTCAGGCAGTTGTTATTTATTCTGGTCAGGTAATTCCTTTCTTGGCTGTTTAAACAGCAACATGTTTTCTGTAACAGTGAGGCTGCCCAACTTAGGAAAAGAGTTTGCAAAAATCTGCCTTTCTGTTTCTTTCAAAGTTTAACTAAGTAGACTGCTTAGTGTGATAATGATAACCAAGTACTGAGATGGGCAGATAGCAGCATAATTAAGAATATGCAACACCGCAGTATAAAGTCCAGGCATCTGGTAAGGATTAGATTTGCTGGTTATACAAAATCATGAAGATACAAACCGTTCTGACAGATCTGATAGAGAGAAGAAAGATGAATACATTACCATCTAAGCTGCCCTTGTAGCACTGAGAAATCCTGTAGTCCACTTAAAATATTTCAACATCAAAAGCTAAACATTTGACTCTCAGGGAAAAGTTGTATCACCCATTGCTAAATTTTCCCTTAAGTATTTTAAGTATTTTACTCCTCTGTGGAGGAAATATCGACTATACTACCCACATTTGGGTTTTAGGGGATTTTTTTTCTCCTTTTCTCCTTTTGGAGTATGAGTAAGCCTGACTTGGTATTCCAAAGTCCAGTAGTTATGAAGCTCCATAGTAGAGTTGCTTCTGGCTGCCCATAAGGAAGAAGTTAGAAGAATCTCATGGAAATATGGAAGCCTGGAAGACTGAGCTTTGAGCTTTAATAAGAGCACTGTGATAATTCAGGGGCTAGCATCTTCAAGCCACATTATAGTTAGCAAACAACTAAGCTTTAATCACTGCAAGGAGATTGATCCCTTTACACCTATCAAAAAGTGCTTTGAAGGTTACACAGGCACTCAGTGACAACTCTGACATTACAAAGGTTATACTTCGTCACAGTTATCAACAAGGCAAAGCCCTAACACAAGCCTCCATTCCCCCTTTCCTTCCTCCTCCCAAAAACAACAACCAGCAGCCACCAAAGCATTAAGTTCTATTTAGGGAATCCTTAGAGCAGGTTTGTCCTGGACCCAATAAGGCAAGTGTCTGCAGCTCCAGAATAAAGTGGGAAACTGAAGAAAGCTTTGAATTTCAAACATCTTTCAGTGAGGAATTAGTTTTAAAAGACATACAACAATAAGCCATGAAATAAGTCCAGACACTGTAATTCAGGGATAGAATATGCTATGAAACTGGCAGGCATCCAGGCCAGAGCCAGGTGCCTGTTTTGGATTAGATTCAAGTGGCCTTAGGCCACCTACAGAGCTTTCAGGTAGAATCTGGAAGCTGCTCACCTCAGTATGCCCTACCTTGCTTCTATTTCAGGTACTTGTGAAGGATTCCCAGATGGCTGGCGCTCGTCCAGACCCATCTGCTTTCAGCGCTCCTCGTCTCTGTACTGTCACGAGACAGGTTGCAGAAAAAAATGTATCTGGAAAACAGACTTAATAATTAACTGCCCATTTTCCTCAGTTTGCAGTGAGAAAATTTGACTCATGAGAGCTGCATTTATGTCTTGCTGCTCCTGACACCCTGAGCGTGGGATTATAGATGAACAAGGCACAAGTGTATATATATAATCATGGGGAAACAAAAGATAGATACTGAAAAAAAAATAAAGCTTGACACTCAGATTATTATAGGTCATAAAAAATAAAACTGCTTTGTCAATCTAATTCATATTTTACCTGTCACATTCTTCTGTTTACTTTTAATTCTGTTTTATACTGGATCATGAAAATAGGCCAAGATAACTCAAGTCCTGAACTTCAGTTATAGAATTCTGACTGTAAGTGGTTTTTGCCTGACCATGGCTGGGTCCTAGGTGCGCTGTCTTCCATTGTTCTCTGGAAGATCCCGTGCATGTGGGACTCCAGTTTCATTCCCTGAGGGTGGCTGGCTGGAAGGGCAGAGCTGGAGCCAGCGTGGTTCTTCCTGCTAGATTCAGTACAATTATTCTGGAAGCATGGGGAAAAACTAATCAGGCTCTCCTCAAACAGACTAATCAGTTTGAGTTTCTGTTATGAAGCTCTAGCACAATGTTGCTGTGTCTGCCTTGCCAAGGAGGTTTAAATCTCATTTAAATTCAAGCTAAACAACTCTTGCTCTCATTAAAAGTAAAATGATTGAAAAGGCCATGAAATCACTTTTATTAATGTTACAGTCTTAAAGAGTTCATCCATGGAGCAAAACAAGAGCACTGTCACAGTATCTGGTATTCCTTAAAGGGGAGGAAGAGAAGGATTTTGATTATAAGGCACCTCCCAGCAAACATAAACATACCTGGAACTGAGGAAAGCCTCAACCTGCAGGACTCCAATTTTCATTAATATTCTATTCCACATTTCTCTTATTGTAATAGGACTAGAAATCATTCTCTCAGCTACCTTTCATTTGTGCTCCACTGCAGCATTTGTCTTAATAGACCACCATAAAGGCCCAACTCTTGCCTTACTAAATTCAGTTTAAGAAGAGCTGCTCATTTCAGCGTTACAGCCATACAACCTAAAATGATTTCATTCCTTTTCCTTCCCAACACCCGGCTCTGTTGAAAATAGACAAAAATCAAACACTTTCCACTTGGTACACACACACAGTAAAATATTATTAAATGTTGTCACAGCAACTGGTGCAACACTGAGTTTGTAAAACAACTGTTTGATTCCTCAACATGCTGAAATCACTTTGGAAATCAACATCACAGTTGGGGGAATAGTTTTGTTTGCAAATTAGGAATGCAAAGAAGGCTGTGGTAAATTAAAAACTGTAAGCCGAGCTCTTGGGATAGGGATCAATTTTCTGTTCTGCATGTGTTCAGCACCTAGCTCAAGGAGTCCTCTACTACTGTTACCATATTCTTCATCTTTTCATCTCATCATCTTTTGGCATGAAAATTAGTGGTAAAAATAAATCTCTTTGCAGAAAAATAAAAGATAGGTCACGAAGGCCTTGTTTTCCTGGTGAAAGAGTATAAAGCAATTTAGAGGGAGTTAATGCCCTTATCCAAAGCTGTGATTGCACACTGCCATTGTGGTGCAGTGTAGTCCTCAAGTAATGAGCTCTGGTCCTCAAAAGACACAACGTTCCAATGTCTCACACAAATCCCACTGTTGTTATGGAACAAGAGTTTGGAGTCTTTCAGTGCACAGCAAATAGAGTATCTATGCAGATCTTTTAGACAACACCTTCTTTGTACAGTATTGCATGGTGCTGCAAGCCCTTTCTTATAGAAGCAAATATGGAACAGCTTCGTAATTCTGTGGGAGACCTTTTCCTGTTTGTTTGCCAAGCTGTAGTTAAAATTCCCCCAGAGAGGTCCATTTGGGGTAAGAAAGACGTGCAGGTGGTGGGTCTGGGCAGACACCTACTAAGGGAAGATGAACACACACTGTACCAGACGTAAAACCACCTAATTTTCATAGGAAATGGGCTGATACTTAACTGAGAATGGTAAAACAAAGGATTTGTGAGAACACTGACACCGTTCCACAGAAGGGACTGAAAAGGCTCCTGAGCTCCTTTGCAATCTGTGTTCCCAGCAAGAAGGCTGTAGTAACAAAGGCTCATTGATGTGAGAAGGGAGGGAAGTTTTTAATAGAGGACTCCCAGGAGCCAGCCAAAGAAGCATTATCTTGTATTAAAAAAATCTGCAAATAATGAAATTCAGAGAAAAGAGAAGCCAATTTCCTTTGCCTGGCCCGTGAAATGAGTAGCAAATAAAAGAAGAAACACATTTACAAAGGACTGTAGACTAAATCTTCCCAGCAACACTCTTCTTAGGGTATGTTGTTCAAAAGCATACAGGGATCCACGTTCGGAAATGCTCAGCAGGTTCAGTTCCTCTTGATCCCAACTGGAGCTGTGAATTCTTGCTACTGTGGAAAAGTAAGTCTCAACATTTCATCCCAGAACTCAAACTCCCACCCTGAAACTAACTGGATACAAGCGGGAGAATTGTTATCAGAGATCTTATCTTCAAACTGGTGCCAGCACTTGTGGGAACTAGTCATATCAGCAGACACCACCTTTCCAGTCCAGTAATAAAATGAAAAAGCAAGATAGTATTTCAGGCTTGGGTGTGATGAAGCAACACTACCAAGAATGGGGGAGAAAAGCACAACTTTTTGTCTCCATTGGATGAAACAAGTATGTTTTGTTTACAGACATGAAAAGAAGAACCAATAAGAAATGAATGAGGAACCATTTCATGCCACTGCCATTTGTTTTGGGGGTGGAATAATCTCACACATTCCTAACATGGAAGACAGAGGTTGAAACTTCCATATGGATTTTGTTTCTTGGCCTGGTTTATCCTTTTCTGGGGTGCAGATGCTGTCTGACTGTAACAGGGACTGAGCTTTCCTTCCTGCACGTGATGCCAGAGTACGTCTGAAACCAATCCTAGTGTCTTAGAAGTAATTTGCAGGGGTTTTAACTGTGTCTTTGTGACTCTGTAGGCTGCCCAGCCTTCTGGGTAGAGTGCAAATCACTATTTATAAAAAGCATTTTCAAAGTGGATCTTTGAACCTGCTGGGCTGCACAGTTTCTCCCGTGCCATTTTTGATCCATTGTATAAATACAAATTTTGGCACGTGCACAACATTATAAACTGCATAATTGTTTTTATTAGAGTTCTGTGAGTTTGGAGGTACCTGTGCTTTAATTACTCTTGGCACATTTCCAGGAAAACTCTTCTAAAATCTAGTGCTTGCAAAGCCTTCGTCGGGCCACCCACAATGACAGCTTTTATTTTTCCTCTATTAGTGATGGACATTTTCATTTAATTTCGGTCTGGGTGTGTGACAGAGCCCCCGTGTACTGAGCTGCAGCTTCCCCCTGTTCACTTTCCAGCCACAGAGTGGTCGGGACACCGTGGCAGCAACTTGCGACGTTTGGACCCGAGCCAAGCGAATGCTGTTTGCAAAGTTTTTTAGGTTGTCTGTCTTGCTTCCTTGGTCTACCCTCCCCCTTTCAAAAATTGCTGGTGACACTAGAAATGCAAGTCAGTTAATCTGTTCTAAAATCTAAGCACCAGCCTACAGCAGAGACGGCCAGAGAAATGCAGAACATTGCTCGGAAGGTGGGTTTAGTTCCGCTCCTGAGCCCAAATCTCTTGTGTCGCAGGACAGAGCAAGGACAATGGTAACAAGTCAGCAGGAGAGCTGGAACTTCATACTCCATGCCAGAAAATGGGATGTCCAGCTAGCACAAATAAATGTGTAGAACTAATCAAATTAGGATGGACATGCTGTGCAATACAGAGAAATGCATGTAAGCAGAAAATTGTGTTTAATATTTGTAATCAAAAGCATTTATTTGGGACTATAACAGCCCAGTGCTACGTGCAAATTGGGTGAGGAAAAAATGTAAACATTGTTTCTTTGATTTCACGGAGTTATGGTGCAGCAGGAATGCTGGATCGAGCTCCTTTTCCAGGGGATGTGATTAAAAAGCTATGTGAAATGAATTTAGGGGCTTATTGACAGAAAATATTACCGTGAATGGTGGTAGAAACCTATTCCACAATGATTACTCCTTACTGCATGGAGTTTGCCAGAATTTATAGGATGCAAACTGACAATTGTGGGTTTAGAGACAAGCTGAGGATATAACTTCCATCCTAACACCACATTTTAAGGCTTCTGCAGAAAGCAGAATTTAACAGAGAAACTGGTGAGACAGTGGAGTTTCATTCTGTGAACTTTCAGGTCCTTTAGGATCAGGAATTAATAGAGGAACTACACTAAGTCAACCAGTACGTGTTTTTGTTACTTATGAGTTTTCATGTCGGCTGAAATACAGTTACCCATAAACAGAATAACCAGTGACATGGTATAGCCTGTGCCACATGTCACTGAAAAATGCAATTAACCATCACGCAAAAGCCACTCTATTCCTGTAGCTCATATGGTAAACGGAACACTGGTTAGAAATGCAGAAACATGCTTTTGGGAACACGCTAGACTAGCATTTTCCATTCCTCGGAACACAGTAGTCAGCTTCAGATTTTGTGGAAGTTGAGAAAGGAATCCTCGGAGTTTCTATTTATGTGAGTAGCCTTTTAAAATTTGGGGTGGAGCAGGGGAAGAGGACGGTGCAGGAGTGGATCTAATGTCAGCTGCCATTCGAATACTGTCTGGTACTTTATAACCCTGCTCTGTGGAAGTCAGAGCAAGTGCAGAAGGCGCTGCAGCTGTGGGGAAGCTGAGCAGTGTCCTCAGACCATCGGTGGGTCAGGATGTGCCCTCATCCCAAACCTGAGGGGCACCAACTCTCTCTGTTCACAGCCCCCTCTCTGCACTGAGGATCTTTCTGGCAGGGAGGATACAAAAGACTATCTTCTCGGGTTCTCTAACGCAGCCAGAGAAAGGAGCTGTGATCAGTCATGCCAGCTGAAAGGATTTGGCCTCTTCCTAAACTGTACAGTATTGCATGGTTTTAGATAAAGTACGGACAGACGTGCCAATGGGATTTGATACCAGCTGAGCACGTCCTTGCAACTCCACTAAATCTATAGGAAACCTTCCCCAGGGTCTTTTTAAAGTTGTTCATATTTTGTTTAACCAGCAGTCTCATCCTGCTACAACCGAGTAACAGTTGCTGAACTCTTGACACAAATTATATAAATTCACAAAATGCCTTGAGATTATTGAATGAAAAATGTAATGGGAAAGAAAAGCCTCCGTAGCAGTTGTGGTGTGTATGGAGCACAACCATCTTTGGAGCATAATTTCACTTCGGGGCCTATTCAACTTGTGGCAGAGATGAACCTGATGGGTTTTAAAAACTACCAGCTCATTCCAAAGAGAGTCATTTGTAAAAGGGTTTCCAAGAAGACTTCTCTGCAAAGAGTTTCAGCCAGCAGGTGGTTAATCACCACTCACTAGAAATGAAGGCAAAGGGCTTCTGTGCCTCACAAGAGTGAAACTTCTTCGTGAGGATAAACACAGAGAGCATAAAGATTGAGCTGGAAGAATTCTATGGGGTGCTTACATGTATCCTGAGTAACCCAACAAGTATGTAATTTGGCAAGAAATAGTCCCAGAAATGGTCAAGCAGGAATGGACAGGTGCAGAAACTGAATGCTGAGTTAGCAAAAGAAAATTCTGCTCTGATTCTGCTATGCATATTCACTGAATATTGATTAAAATGAGCCCTCCCTGCACCATTTCCCATTGGAAGTACACTGCCTCTGGTCATCCAACCATATGTGGTTTAACTATGCTATAAATTATGCAAATTCCTTTTAAACACAAATAAATCTGGAAAAATAATCTAGATTGACAGCTATCTTCTGTGAATTGTTCACTCATCTCAGTGGCCACAAATGTCCCACATGATGAAGAGCTTGCTCTAACAAAGATAGAAAAACAAGCATTTTTGTCCAGGGCTTATTTCTCCTCCATGCCAGTCAGTCATGTTGCCAGCACGCACAGAATCATAGAAAGGGACGTCTCCTTCCAACCTCCCTGCCATGGGCAGGGTCACCTTCCTTTAGACAAGGTTGATTCAAGCCCCATCCAACCTGACCTTAAATAATTCCAGAGATGGGGCAGCCACAACTGTGTGAGTTCTGTGTGCAGCTCGACTCTATCATGATGGCCATGACAGCATAGTTCTTGGGGAAAAAAATTCTAGGAAAGTTTATTGGAAAAGAAGGATTCAGAATTAGAAAGAACAGACTTAGATCAATTTTCTCTGATACACTCACAAGTCGAAACAAGAACATCCAACACCTTTGCATCTCGACACTTTGCATGCAGGTGTGGTCTGTCTAGAGAGGGGGCTGAGACATCCTGGTGAAACTTGGGCTCTGCTCTTGTGACCTTGGTGTGGGGAAAGCGAAGCAGTAACTCACTGCTAGTCTGGAACAGCAACCCCCTACTCTCCCTTGCAGCTCTGAGAGAAATCCTGACCTCCTGAGTCAGGGTCTGTAGCTGATCCCTATGCTGGAGATCCCTCCTCAAGAAATTTATTGCTACTTGCAGGGCAATGCTGCTCCAGGGTGACAACCTTTACTGGGTCTGCACAGTTCCTTGTATTCCTAGGTAATAAAGCAGCTTCTCATACAGGTAGAACACAATTAGAACACATGGATACAAACTAGTAGGGGAAAATAATGAGCTATTAAGAACCTGACAAAACTGATCAGCATAAAAAAGTTGGTGTGAGCATCCAGTCTGAGCACTTAGGGAGGATAGAGCCCAATGAGAGTGCAGTGTGGTTATGACTGTCTCTGAGGGAATCTGTGCTTGTGGTCATCTGAGGTGGGACTTGCTAGGGAGAGGGGGGAGGAAAGCCCCCCTCTGACTGCATTGTTTACTCCGCTGCTGGCTGTGGAGCTTTAGTTTTCTCTGATGTTTTGCATGGTGTGTTTGCACATGGAATGAGCTGCCTTGCAGGATTCTCTGATGTTTATGACCATCACGGCTGGGATCTTGATTGACTCGGGGAGCAAAGGCTGATGTTGTCTGAGCATGTTAACTGTCAGTGTTGCTGCCTACAGGCCAGGAAAGGTTGGGGTCCCCTGCCTAATGCCAACTCAAATTTAGATGCATGTCATTTATAGTCATGCAAAGCAGTGTCACATTTTTTTCTTCTTCTTTGATCATACCCAGAAACTATAAATCCCCAGGGTGAAATCTCAACTCTACAGAAACCCAGAGCAAACCTCCTTTCAGTGGTGCAAGGTTTATGGTGAAAGTTGTGTTTTTATTTCTTGTAATTGCTAGAGATTTGTATTTATTTCCCTCCCCTCACAGCAAATTAAATGTCAGTTTTCATGGTCAGGTAGTCTACTGAAAACAGTCAGGTCTGTCTGTTCAGGGTGTTGAAGGCTGATAATAAAATTACAGCCCAGTAATTTTATATTTTTCTCCTATTATCTGCCATGCACAGCATGTTTTATGTGTTCTACTCCACTGGGACCATCATAAACCTATGGCCAGCTCTTTCATTTGAATATACTCAGTGGGAGGTGGCAGGTGCACTGTTACAAAAAGATCTTGAAACTTTATCATAATATATTCAGCAAGGTGATAATGTAAAACCTTCTGGGAAATAGAGAGAGGTGGAGGAGAAATTCCATGCCTGGGAACTTATTTAATGTTTAAAGATAGGAAATGCTTTAGAAGCGAAAATACGTCACATCTGTCTAATCCACTGCCCCAGACTAGTTACCATGAAACCCTGGGTGAAGGAGGCAGGTAGAGGAGATGACCTCCATCTCACCTCAGCTTCCATCATGCTCTCCAGCACCTGTGCCAACTGGAGCAAAGAGGCACCTTAAACTGACACAGTTATTGTTTATTTTCACTGTGTGACTGTGGGACAAGGGAGATTTTGAGTGAGATTGGACCGAGACACATACTGGAAAACTCTCTGCCACAAAAGGGAGATCATGAGGTGAGGGACACTTCTCCAAGTGCAGCCAAAATCATCAGAAACAAGTTCTATGTTGATTTCCAGCCTGGACCAGCCCCATCCACTTCAACCCTTGTTTGCTTTTAGATTACTTAGATCTTTGATCCTTTACTGAAGTTTTCTGTAGAAGGGAGTGTGTAATAGCACAACTACATTGGTTGGGACCGGAACCTGGTGCTGTGTTTGGCTCAATACGTGTGAGCCACTGTGTGGGAAACCAGCTCCTCCATGGACATCAGTGTTCAGTGTCCAGTACCTGTCACAGCTGTGTTCGCTTCCCAGGCACCTTAATCTTTGTGTGATTTGTTTCTTTGTTTTCCTATGATGTGACTTTTAAAAATAATAAAAAATAACAGCACGTTGTCTCCAAGTGAGTGGTGGAAGCTGCACAGCTGGTCTTGGACTGTGCTCCTCCCAGCACCCTCACAGAACTCTGCTCCTCATGAGGAGAGGGGATTGATGCCTTAGGTTGTAGCTTTTATATTTTTAAATCCTGTACTGCCTGGTGTGGAACTCCGCAGTTTCTTGTAGCCTGTTAGTTGCTGCTCTCTTATGCCAGATAGACACAAAAAAGCCTCTCTGAGCTTGTTGTTCAAGGACACTCAGGCTGTCCTAGGCCCAAAAGGTGTAAACCAGGGCCTCTGGAGAGGTGGAGAAATCAAAGAAGTTACATCATTAGCTAAAGTTTTAATTGGTGAATTTATGCTGATATGCAAATGGACCAAACCTATGAAAGTGTGAAGAACTCGTGACTCGTCGTCCATCTTGGGGTCCAGCTTGGGATCCATCTTGGGGTCCATCTTTGATGTGGCCTTTGGCTCCCCAGGGTGCACCTTTGAAGGCCTTTCAACTAAATATCCAACTTTATTCCCTTACTCCTGTCTTGTGTCTGTTTCTAGGTAGCCCGATAAGGCATCAGTATCTTATCAATGTATGAAGGTGTAGTGCCAAGTATTTGAAGTATCTGAAGGAGGAGTGCCAAGGGGATGGAGCCAGCTGCAACTTGGTGGTGCCCAGCAATGGGACAAGAGGCCATGGGCAGAAACTGATGCCCGGGAAGTTCCACCCGGACATGAAGAAGGACTTCTTCCCTGTGCAGTGGCTGAGCACTGGAAGAGATAGTCCAGAGAGGGTGTGGAGTCTCCCTCACTGGGGTATTCCAGAACTGTCCCTGTGCCCGGTGCTCTGGGATGACCGCGGCTGGACCAGCTGATCCACTGCGATCCCTTCCAGCCCGATCCATCCTGTGACCAACCCCTGCGGGCCGGCCCCCCGTTCTGCCCCGCACCGCAGGTCCCCCGCTCTCCGCAGATCCCCACAGGTGCG
>VZTE01000843.1:0-16877 GCA_013397775.1 Eulacestoma nigropectus | reverse complement strand
GGCGCCGCTCCCCGCGCTCCGCCGGCCGCCGCAGCGGCTGCGGGGCAGCGCCCAGGTGACCATGCGGGGCAGGCGGGCGCGCCCGCCGCACGCTTCGGGGAGCAGGTAGCACCCGCCAGGTGCGCGGCGGAACATGGACTGTCTCCTGCTGGCCGTCTGGACTTTACCTGTTGCGATTCTCGGCGGCAGCTCCATGCAATTCCAGACTCTCCTGTGGCTCGGAAGCACTGTAAAGGCAGGTCGAGAGCACTTTCTTTTGCAGTCGCCTAGTGTACTTTCATACCAGGTTACTGCAGTTTCTGGTGCCTTGTCTTTCTGCCTTGCCTTGTCAAGGAAATCTCGCCCAATACTCCTTTTCTCTCTCTCTCTTTTTTATTTTTTTTTTTTTTCTTGCAGACCCTTCAGCTGTGCTGCCTCTGTTGCATGTCTCATGCAGCAACTTTAACCAGTGACAGCATCAGTGAATTGACTCATGGTTTGTATAGCTCTTTCTGTGTCTGTGTATGTGAACATTTGCATGGATGCTTTTTTTTATTTGGTGGAGTGAATATTTAGAGGGAAGAAGTCACAGTGTTTGGGGAGCATAAAGTGCAAGCAGGCTGGCTACTGTGGGATGGTGAACCATGGGCAGGGATTAACTTGTTAAGCCCTGTGTGCTAAAGCTGAAAGGAACAATATGTAGCAGCAAAGCAAATGAATGAGATGGTAAATACATCCACGTTTCCATGTGCGATTAGAAAGATGAATGTGTGTGTAGCCACAACAGCAAAACCGCGTGTATCTGTTGTGGAAGCAGTGAGACAAAAGTAATGAAAAGATTTGTGTGGGAGAGCAGGAGGAGCTGTGCAATGCAGGCTAAGGGGAAAGAAAAACCCGGACAGAAAGGGATTGTGTGAGGAGGAGCTCAGGAGTTGTTTGTTCCCAGGTTGCAGGGACTAACATGTAGATGCTGATGACTTTGGGACTTCAGAAGCGCAGTATATGATTTGTATTGTGTGTGAGTAGAAACAAAGTACAATAGAGAACCACACCAGGGTGCAGAAAAGAAAACCCTATTGCACCCTATAGTCTGCTCACTGGGGGATTCCCTCTCTCCAGCAGCTGCTTGCATTTTTTGGCCACCAGCCTGCTTAGTGTCCTCAACTTCTGCCGTTGATTAACACCACTGGAGGAAAGTGAAAGCTCTTGATGTATTGTTTCCACTGTCTAAGGAAAAGCAACCTATCAGTGGTTACGTTTTCAGCCTAATGTGTGTCCAATAAAGTCTATTCAGGCAAAGAGTTTGATAGGGAGTCTTTGCAACAACATCTGTTACAACACAAGAAGGAGCGGGTTTTCTTCTTTTTTTAATGGTGTTATTTCAATTTAGGAAGAGAAATGAATTGTTTTGTTAAGTGCATGGACATCTCTAAGTATACACAGAGAAATACAGCTCACAAATTAAATGGGGTTGGGAAGCAGTTTATTCAGTGTAACTACTCAGGCAACCAGGAAAAGGTGCAAAGATCCTAGTTCAGGAAACAGCTAAAATTCAGACCCTGGTTCCAGGACACAGGTAATCCCTGCACGGCTAGGTCAATAGCAGTGGCAATGTACTGCAAGTGAGGTACCTGCTTATACAGCCAGCTGAATTACGGCCTCTTTTCCCCCCTTTTTTAGGTGATTCTGAGTAGATCTCAGTTTTCTCCTCAAAAATAGTTTTGTAATTTTTTGGCATATTTTATCCAAAACAATAAACTTCTTGGATGTGCAATTAGCAATGGCTGACTAAAGGTTATTAGGTAGGATATAATCTCTTTCTGCTGAAGGTCAGTTACAATTTGAAACCCAGTCTAATCAAGTCACTACAAAGAGATGAGGTCTCACTCAGTTAAGGCATTAATAAATTAATCCTTTAATCCATTTGAACAAGTGGTACAGTTCTGCAAAGTCTCAGTCATGGCTACCCCTACAGTGATACAATATTTGCTGCATTCTTAGGGAAGGGAAAAGCCTCTCAAACCAGAGCGGCCTTCACATTTGACAGCAATTAATACAGGGGGAGGGGAAAATATACAGATCTGCTGGTGATGACAAATGTCTTCAGAGGAGCAGTTGTGGGAATGTTCACAGCCATGCTAGTTAGTCTGTGCCTCTCAGTGGGGCACAAAGAAAACAAATGCAGGCTGGGAGCCTGTGCGACTTACGGGGGTGAATTTATGCAGGCGAGACAACACACGCAGAGCCTGCAGGCCAGCCCCAAAACGAGGGAATGCTCCATGCCAGAGGGAATGCCTGGTGCTGTGTCAGAGTGCCTTGTTTGTGGGATGCGAGAGCTGACGGCCAACTCTTTATCGTTACAGATTATGTGTTTGTGACACCTGTCAGAGTGGATGCCAGCGGATCGTACATTTCACATGATGTTTTGCACAGTACTAGGAGAAAGAGATCAACTCAGAGTTCAAAGAGTTCCTTGCACTACAAATTTTCAGCATTTGGACAGGAACTTCACTTAGAGCTTAAACCTTCGACCATTTTAAGCAACAGTTTTATTGTCCAGGTACTCGGGAAAGATGGAGTGTCAAATTCTCAGGAACATGAAATTGAGCAGTGTTTCTACCAGGGATTTATAAGGAATGATAGCACCTCTTCGGTAGCAATATCTACGTGTGTAGGCTTGGTAAGTGTCTGTTTAAAACAAATCAGCATTAAAAGTATTTTCATATGTGGAATAGTAGCTGAAGGTATGTAATTCATACAATATGCAGGATACCATACACCATTTGCTGATTTTTCTAGTCTCAGTAGTTGCTATTGTATTTAACAGAAGAGATTTCGTTATAGCCAATGAACTGCATCAAAACCTTTGTATTTTTTGATGACAGTCTTTCAGGAAAAAAACAGAAGACTGGCTGGTAGTCCTAGTAATTATCCTGTAGCAATTTGTTACAGTTTGTGATAGTTTATACATTTCTGCTCACTCTTAAGTAAAAGTTCTTCCTGCCTTTGTGAACTGCTATGAATAAAGGAAAAAATCAGTCCAGAAGCTTGTGAAAAAATAATACTATATCTGGCTTTGTCAACTACTTTAAGGAAGGGTGAATTTCCTACTTTGGCAGGAGTTATGAACCAATTTCCCTTTGTTTCCTTTGATAATTCAAGCCTTATTTGTGTTTACAAGTCTTGATGAGTTGATCTCTTATGAATGTGTTAAATATTATCTTTGTGTATTTTCCGTTTATGGCTGTCAGCCAAGTTCATGAAAAATCATTATTCAGAGGTGATTTTTTCAAAATACATTTGACAGTGCTCATTGCTGGCAGAGAAGGCTTTACTGATGCAATTTAGGAGAATCGTCTACAGAATTGATAGTTAAGGATGTTTTTTAGGCTTAATCCTTTGCGCTTGCAAAGCAGTCTGCTGTGGCTCAGAGGAAGGCAGTGACGTTTAGTGGGAAGTGTATGAAGTCATCTGTGTGCTTTGTGGTTGACTAAAGGTCCAGAGGACATGTTGGGTCACCCTCTGGAAATCTGCTTTGCAAACGTACTTGTCTCTAAGGGTTATTAAACTGTGTGACGGGACCAAAGAAGGAGCACTTGAGACAGCCAGTGTTTCCTTTGAAACTGGAATCAGTGACTTGAGAAGCCTGTTCATTAGGAAGGGCTGTTGATAACTGGCTGAAGTGGTCTGGGTTATATTTTGAATGTTGTACTCTTTTTTTTTTTTTTTTTTTCCCCCCCCGCCCCTCAGCAAGTTAGAGGAATCTTACAGTTCATTTGAACAGTTGTAAATGTGAGTTTGGAGCAGGTACCAGGAACTGGACTGAAGCTTTCTTTTGCTTTTAAATTTGTGTTCGTAATGCTGAACTGTTAATATCAAATGTTCTTAGTTGTTTTCATGGAAGCCTCATGTTCACAACTGCTACTTTTTATCAGATTTTCTCAGAAAAATACCCTGTTTTCACTCATTGCAGTGTTTTGTCTTTTTGTTACGGGAAGTGCTACGTACACACAGCAGGTGCAGTTTGGGAGATCTCCCCTGTTTGGCTGTGTTTTGGTTTTTAACGTGCTTTCTGCGCTAAGTGAAGTTGGGCTTGTCAAGTCTTGTCTGGAGAAGGAAGGTTCAAGCCTGCCTCGGGTCACAAAGGAACAGAATGTGGTGATCTTAACTGAGAATGAAATGGATCTTTTACCACTGTCTCGACACAGAGGTTGTTATGACTGGTAAGCTTCACATAGAAAAGATCCAGAAACTGATCAAAAGAGAATAAATATTGTGTTATGAATGAACTTACTATGGAAGTACCTAGATTATCAACAAACAGAATCTCTTTTTTAAATTAATTCCAATGTTCAATAGATTCTACCTTAAATTGTTGTTTTAAACTGGTGAATGAAGTAAGCCTTTACTTACGATAATCTCCTGTAGGGTAGGTATCCCAAAGTATAATTGTTCCTTTCTCTCCCTATCCATCCATTAATTTCAGTGCACCTAATGAATCCCAGGCAAATTACCAACAGGATTCTGAGTCTTTCAGTTTACAAGGCTGCCCTCTTAAAGATGTCGTCAGCTGTCTGTAATGACACCCACGTCACTTTTCACTGGGATCCAAATTCAGTAATCATATGTTAAGTCTGGACGCTGTGCTCTGCTCTGATCAAGAGAACCTTGTGAATGGCTTCTATATCCTTTTTCACCAACTACTTTTGTCACTTGGTTGCCCTTCTTTCCTATTTGCTTTGTTCACTGCAATTAAACCGAAAGTGGTGTTTCTTCTATATGGTTGGTAGCACTAATCTTTCCATTGTTCCTTTCATTAGCAATAGCTTCTCTACAATAAAGCTGCAGTGACCCATTCTTTCAAGCCTGGAACACCACAATGTGATTTGGAAGCAATTGCATTTCAATAGACTACGGGGACTCTTTGATCTAATTTTTTGGATGACCTAGAGTATTCAGTCATTCAGCTGTCTGTTATCTGCCAGTGCCTGCAGAGGAGACTTTGGGGAGAGTCTATATGAAATGGTTTGTTAGGCAGGATGACCTTAACTTAACACTGGAAAGGAGCAAGAATTTGTTGCTTTGGTCTAGATCTGTTAAGAGATGTGCGTATATTACATTTTAATGGCTTGGTTGACAGGAAGGCCCCACGTTTTTATGCTGATTTGTTGATTTGAGACCAAATGTTTCCATCAGTCAACACGATTTTCTTGGTGTGTCAGAAGGCAGAACGGGATCTTTATCTGAACAAGTCTCTAATACAGTAAGTGAGCATTTCAGGAGAATATGCACAAGTTTACTGAGTACTGCCTCTTTTCATCATCAAAGTGCTTTGACTTTCAACTGGAAACTTGCCTTTTTCTGTCTTCTGCCCTTTTTCTGCTTCAGTGAGCATCCTTTGCTTGCTGGAGCATCTGTTATACAGCACAAAAACGGTGCTTTTACTTGTTTTTTAAATGAAAACTCTGTTCTGGACCTCTGTGGAGAACATGATCTATTCCTTCCACAGAAGTTACGATCATTTTTTCACAGATTTTGTTAATGCATTTGCACTCTTGGGGCTTATTTTTTAACTCTTACAACTTTGGGACAATGAGTTTGTTTATGTTAGTAAATGCAAATCAAATTTCTCTCTTTAGTGTCATCTTAATGTGTCCCAAATAGAAAGTTTTGTAAAATCTTTGACTTCTTTCCAGTGATTGTCATTATTGATTTAATACCCCTCTTGTGTTATCCCTGCATGACTTTTTGGAGTTTCCTTCAGTGCCTTGTGCTCTCCCAGTTGTGATATCCAGGCCACTGGTTTATCTTGCTGCTTCATCCCCTGTTTACGTTCTCCAATTCAAACTGTTTGTTCTTTCCAGATTTGACCTTTTTTTTCCAAAATCCCGATTTGAGCTAATTCTTACTTATTCTAATTGTATTTTTATTACTATTGTTATTTAGCAGTTTATTATGACTTATAATTGCCTTTAGCTAGCTCATTGGGAGGCAGACTGTACCAAATCCACACACTACAGTGGTTTTTCAGGTTTTTCTGCATGAGATGATGCTGGCCACTGATAGAATAAGAAATTGGTTTTTTAGGACCTACTCAATGTAGTTGTGTATATTCCTACCTCTTTCCTCTTTCCCCTTTTCCCATTCTCATCCACTTTGTGCTATTTAATCTGCATTAAAAATGAGATCTGTTGTAGCTTCACCATCTGTAACTCCACTTCCATGATGACATCTAAAAGTTTTACTGCTGCCTTCCTAGTCTGTATCACTTTGTGTTGCTTGTCTCTCTTTGTAGGCCGGTTTTTGTCTCCTTTCTGTCTCCTTACCTTAGGCTTATGTGAACAGAATCTCCTGTATAAAGTGAGTTGTTTGCAGTCACACAGTAAATCAGGGCAGAATACAAGAGAACCTCAGTGGTCTCCAGCTGTATTGTAGAGACATTCTCAAAAGCAATTTATAACTGTGCTTTTGGGAGCACAAGTCACATTCCCCTTGTGAGTATGAGCTCTGGCAAAGTCAAACAAGTTTATAATCCAATATACAACTTAGGAATTGGTGACCCTAATGAGTGAGGAGTTTGTTATATGGCATTTGTGGGGTACAGGACACAGGTGAGGGTCTAAGGCAAGTACAAAACGTGTGCCCAGGGGAAAGAACTGTTTATACAACATACGGAACTCTCCTGCCATTCCATCACACAGAAGATGTGTGTGTATTTTGGGTCAGAAAAAGTGAGTACAGTTCAGTGGAACAGTTCAGGTCCTTTAAAACTATGTGATACAGAGTTTTATCATCCAGGCCAAGTTTAGCCCTGGCATGGAGGCCTGAGAGGCTGCACCTGCTCACACCAGAGGTGGGTGTGGGCCCTTCTCTCCCTTTGATTTACATACCTCACTTAGAAGTAGTGGTGCCCTCCTCTGGTTTTGGCAAGATGTGGTTGAATCTGTCATTATAAGGAGCCTCTTGTCTCAAGTTTTGTTATGTTTATTAGTGTCTAGTTAAGGGAAGAGAAAGAGGAGGGAGGGGTGAATCATGTTACACTCGTTGAGCTGTCAGAAGTTTCTAGACAAGAAGGGTTATAGATGTAGCACTGAGAGATAAACAGGAGATGTATTAATACAGTGGAGGGGGGGGTGTGTGTGTGTCTGAGGGCAAAGCTTTGCTCAAAGTATCAAAGAAGCCACAAAATTAAAATGTCTTAATGCAGTCTGACCACCTAAGAGGCAGGCAGGCCAGACAACTCATATACCCACTCTTTGTAGTCATTTAATTGCACCTGGTGTTAGCATTATTTAAGTTGATGCTAACAGCAGTCTCCTATTCCTCGAGCTCACAGTTTAAGTCCAATTAAATAGGTTGAGACAAATCCCAAGGTTCTTATGCCATCAAACTCAGCGAGCCAGACTGCTGGGGAAAGTACAGAATAATTGCTGTTTGCAATGAGGGTCCTTTAGAAATTGACAGCTGTAAAAATACAACAAAATTTGGCCCAGTGGGACCTTGAGGAGAAGCTAAGTACAGAGCTGGTGATTTTTCTCATTCTTAAAGGTGTTTTGAGTCTACCCAGAAGCCAATACACAAATCCTATGTTTTCTGCCATTGTACCAGCACAACATGAACAGCGTCTTGCATGAGAGTTCTATGATTTTCTTTGTATTCACACACGATTGCCTCTCCATCCCTTATAAAACACAAACTGTTTTACAAGATCATCCTTTTATCCACTGTTTTGGTGAATATTTTTCCATTACTATTCCATTACTCCGTAATACGGTAATATGAAAATGAGAAAAATCTCCACAGGAAAATGAGATGACAATGGGAAATAGTCGTATGCTTGTGGATATTTTAGGTTATGCTAGAAAAATACAAGGTGGTGTTTCTGGTCTCAACAATGACCTGACTGGTGATGAACTGTGTGATTAAGTTATTGATCAACCTTCTCCATATCTGTCTGATAAGCTTTCTGTTTAACTCTGCCTTTATCTCTGCAAGACAAAGGCAGTGTTATCCCAGGTGTTTTGGCACTACTGGTTCCTGATAGGTAAGAAATGGAATTAAAGAGGATTAATGATGAGAGAGAATTTACTTCTGCTTGGCAGAAAAAGTAATAGAAGTTGCATTTCTTCCTGGTTTTATGTTAAAAATCCTGGAAAGTACATAGAGGAAACTGAGCGCAGTGGGTGCGGCTGCACAACAGCTCTTGAGTGCCCACAGGACCTGGTCCTCTGTCACTTGTGCCTGCTCTGTCATTGCTCAGTTTGCAGCAGAGCATGGAAATGGTTCATTGGTGTATTTCCATCCAAACTTCAGGCCGCTGTGGGCACCATTGCTTGCACCCTTGGAGTGGTTTTCCAGAAGCAGGGAGCCATCTGTTTACACAGAGACAGTTCATCCTGGCCCTTCTTGTTAAGCATCAGTCTTATCTTCACTTCCAAAGGAATCAGTAGACTCTATCTATGCTTGAAACATCAGCATTTTTCTTGCTGTAGCAGAGCCTTTCCACTAAACCTAGTTCCCACACTAGTCCATTAGAGAGAAGCTTATAGACAAATGCCCTCGTGAGGGTCAGGAGAGGATGACCTGCCTGCACAGACTTGACCCTTCATAACAGGATGTCTTTGATGTTGTGGGGATTTTTATTTTCAGCGCCACTATTTTCACGTAGGCCGTACCATCTCTGCTGCTGAGAGGCAGTGTATTCTCTTCTGCACAGCTGGGAACTGCTGGACATCAGAAATAGTTCTCTTTAGAGGCAGATTTCAATAACTAATAGCAGCTTTTAGTCACTAATTAACCTAAACAAGGTTTTATTTCTGTCTTTCCCCTTTTCTTGCTCCACTTCAGGAGTGTTTGAGGAAGATACCAGGTTTGCAGACCTGCTGTGTAAAGGCTTTTGTTTACCCAAAACACAAAGACAGTCTGTGGAACTGGAGTTCAAGTCCAGCTCAAGCAGCCCACTCCTGGAGGTCTGTACCTGACACACGGCAGAGGAGTGGGAAGCACAGAAGTGTCTTGGTTGTGCTCGTGCCCCCACACAATCCACTTAATTTGAACAAGTAGTGCCATCAAAACTGTTCTTAAACATTGCTTTTTTCCCAAGCTTATTCTCTCCTTACTCTTTCTGCAGAACCAGAGCCCTGATCATGACAGCTCTGTGATATACTTGCCCTCAGCTGGGAGCTTGACTTTGATGCTCTGTAGGCTGCTCAGTCATAACTAGTCCGGATAGTCACTGGGAGTTCTGTCCCCAGCTCCATAAGTCCCTCGAAAGTTTTGGCTCCTCAAATTTTTGTGTGTTACGGTATTGTGTTTAAGTCCACAAGATACTTATGATAATGTTTTCTAATTTGCAACTTCTTAGGGATGGGTTTGTCTTCCTGATGTACAGCATGTTCTTTACTCTTCGAAAGAGAGGATCACTGGGACTGCTGTCCAAGACTGCAGCAGGAGGGAAGACTGGAGGTCTAAAGGCCTGTGGTTTGGAAATTTGCAGCCCATGGATCAAGATAAAAGCTGGAGCTACGCTAGACAAAGGCATCCAGGGTGGTGATGCCCATAGTATATCAGTCAATTCCTCAAGATCGTTTCAGAACTATTTGCATCTGATTTCATTTGCTCCTGAGCATTAGCACTGATGTTGACTTACAGAGATAGAGCTTGCTAGGGATTTTCTAGAAAATACCTGCCTTCCAGGAGCTCTCTGTGCCTCACTTTGTCATGGTCTTCCCGCAGTGAGCTGGCAGGAGAGGGGTTAAACTTAATTATCTCCGCAGTGAGAGCTGGCAGTGGACCTCCAGTGAGTTTGAGCAACTGAAACTCAGACTTCAATTTTTTTTTTCCTAAAAACCACTCATTTTGTGTTAGGAAGGCTCTGACTAGCCCTTAAGTGGTATCTGAATTGAATTTTAATGTATAATTCCATTGCAAACAAGGTTTTCTTCTGTCTTTTTGATCACGTCACTGGGAGCAGAAATGTTGGTTCTTTCTTGCCTTTTCTTATCCCATTTTAATCCCAATTCTGTTGCTGCAGGTCTACCATAAATTACAGTATGCCAAAGGAATTTCCTATTGATTAGCTCTGACAGTGATTTGACCAGCTATGTGAATAGCTGATGGAAGCAGAACTTATCTTGGGTTCAGACAGTGGAGCATTGACTAAAACTCTGAGGTAAACATTTACAGAAGAAACCTGAAATCATAATGCCTTGCAGCTCAGCACAATTTACAAACATGTATTAATTAAGCTTGAGTGCTGGCTCTACTCTCTGTTAGATGAGAACAACATCCTGGCACACAATAGTTGACATCAGTAACCTTTTATTGTTTATCGTCCTCGGAAGTCACCAAGAATGAGGGTGAAGAAATGTCAAATAATCAGGTCAGATGCAAGTGAATGAGTCTTGATGGTTGAAGCTTGGTACCGTGGGAACCATTATTGTCCAGAGTAATTTCTGGAACATGCAAGTTAATTTCTTTTTTTACAATGTTAGTTCATAAGCTGGGGAAATCTGCAAACAACTTGCACAGTCAGATGAAAATCCTTTTGCTGAATCTCATATGTGGCTGCCCGGATGGTTCCTGCCGAAAAATGGTAAAGGACAAAAGTTTGATGACAAAGATAATAGGTCTTGAGGTTACTCCTACTGCAATAACAAGGCCCAGCACAAACCTGCTTAATAGAAGAGGAAGCTGAGGCAATAAAGTGATATTTGCTTGCAGAGACAATGGGGTGTTGCCTTTTCACTCCCCTGGGCATTCGCATTTCAGGCTGCCCCACTCTGTACACAGCACTCTCAGGGCTTTATTCTTTGAGGGCTGGATTCTTGCTGTTCACAGTGGGATCACTTGAATGCTTGTGCCTGCCTGCCTAATATATGTTAATTGAAGGACTTTTGTGTCTCAACATCTTTATTAATATTAATGGAATGAGATTTTTAATGGACCTATACAAAATATGCTTGACCTAGCTTGAGCCCTCACTTTTGTTTTTACACTCTGCAGCACAGTGTGGCTTCTGACTAATTTAAGAACGTAATATTATATTCTGTGGCAGAGTACACAAACTAATGAAATGTGGATTACTCTTTAGACCTGCAGTTTCCTTGCCATGAGATATTGAATTTATATAACACAAGAATATAATTAGTTCTTTTTAAATAATGAAATTAAAAACAGGTTTTCTTTTTCTTTGTGCAAATTATTACACTTCAGTGAAAAGATTTTAAAAATAATTCTTTCTTGACTGGATGTGTCTTATGCCACACATGCACTCTTTTTTTTTAGGGAGAAGTCATCAAAACAGTAGGCCTTAAAATTAGGCTAGACTAAACCTCAAGAAATATTTCAAGTTAACAATTGCTGTTAAAGTGTAAGCTGGTCTTGGTGAGGGATAGGTATAAATGCTGTAACACAGCATCAGACAAAGTTTAAACTTCTCTAAAAATGTGGCTACCCAGTGTTATTTCTTGTTAACACTTGACAGAAGGTTATATTACTTGTTTTGTTAGATGCAAATATAAATTAAAATTTAAATAACAGTCTTGGGAGAGGGCAGAGTTTTTTTTTTTTTTTTTTGCAATCCACTGTGGATGATTATGGCATAGACAATAAAAAAAGTTCTGTCACTTTTGCACTTTTGGGCTACTTTTTCTGATAAGGAATAATTCGTTGTAGTCTGCTCCACATTTCATTGTTTGTAATAAACATCTCTGCAACCACTGTGGAGACCAATCTGCCACAACAGGAGCTCCAGGCTCTCTCTGTCAGCCGGTTCTCTTCATTCATGCTGGAGGCCATATGGATATTTTTTTTTTACACTACTGACATCACACATTGGTGATTGGATTGTTATCCTGTCCCAACCAACACAAGCTTGAGCAAAGGGTCAGAAAAAAGAATTTCCAGGCTGAGACAGCAGTGAGCTGCTGATGTCTGCTGATTGCTGCAGCGTCCACTCTCACTGGCAGGTGTTTGCTGGTTAATGGGCTTCATCTAAAGCTTCTTGTGGTGAGTAAAGTGTTATGCTTGCTGCTTCAGATCTGAACCCAGCCTTGGGAGAGGTGTCTTTTATTCCTTCCTACATAATCTTTGCCCTTGAGTCAGTAGGCACACCACTTTTTTGGGATACATTGCTGCAATTGCTGTTTGGTTTAGAAAGATATTTTGAAAAGGGGAGGCACCACTGGCTCATCGAGAAAGTGAAACATGTCTGTTGCTCCTGGCAGACCCCAAAACGCATATTGGACATAAGCCAGGGTGGTGCTGTATAATCAGATTTCACTGAATCAGAAGTTAGATGGAGGCAAACAGCGTGCTGAAGGGCAAAACCCATCTGCAGGCTGAGCCTTGCTGTTCTCATGGACTGCTCAGACCAGAACAGCCAGGAGTGAGACAAGGCGGGAGCTCAGACAGTTTCCCAGAGAATCAGCTGCTGCTTCTGCTGCTAGAAAATGCACCCAAGTGCTTGGCATGCAGTGCCTGCAGTTGCCAGATAGGTTTCAGTGCGCCAGTGCCAAGTGTTGTCATTCCACTCTGCTGCCAGAGAATCCTGACAATGAAGGAGTAAAGGAAGCGCAATGGCCACCAAAAATTCCCAGCCACTCGTAAATGTAAAGAGGTTGTTTGGCCTAAACCAAAACAAGTCTGGTGATGGGAATAAAGGAGGATGGTAGCTTTTGAGGCCTGTTGTCCTTGGTAGACAGGAGATGGACTTGGCAGGTTTTGAGCTGTGAAAATGTGCAAGGATATTATCAGATGTCATCACAGAACACTTGTGGGGGACAAGACCTCATTCATCTCCTGCTCATGGTAGGGGAGCTGAGTAACTGGAGAGAGGGGAGCATGTTACAAAAATGGTTAATTGATTCCTGTGTTTACCAGAGAGAGCTGGGTGGTCAATCGAGCTGCCCAAGGCACAGAGCCCTGCAGGTCTAGCTTAATGAAGACCATGCGTGCTCCCAAGGACAGAACAGGGGGTGCAGGTGGTGCCATGTGCAGTGAGCATCAGGATAATGCTGTGGTGACAAAGGCTTGTGTTCTCCATCAGCCTGTGGGACAGATGGAATACCAAGGAAAGGATCAGCAGCTGAATCAGAGAGAGGCTGATATATTACCATATATTACCAGTTGAAGCTAGGAACAAAAACGTGCCAGACTGTGGTCTTGGCCTCTGAGTATTGCACCGGTTCTATTTACAGGTTCTCAGCTTTTGGGTTATAGTGCCATTAGAAGTTTATTTTTGTGGTAATTTTCTAAGCATTTCTTGAAAATTAGCTTTCTGGTGCATGGAACAGCACCACAACACTAAATTAGTTGCAAATAGCTCAAGGGCTGAGGGAGTAGTATATTTTTTGTTGTGGCCGTTCACATGATTTATTTAGTCATTTGAAAGACTCAGTTTGGGAAAGTCAGGAACCCACTCTGATCTGAGAAACAAAATAGCAGGAAATGTTATTCACCCAGAATGAAGGTCTGTCTTCTGCAAACCAGCATTTGTGCATAGCCAAGGTTGTTCTGCCTCCACAGCCCTACTGTGTTAGGATTAACAGAAGATGGGGAGTATTTCCCATTGGGAATGTTTCCTGCCCACCATCAGCCTGCTCAGAATGGTGCCCATATGCTCCAAAACATCTCCATGGATATTCCATGTCTTTTAATGACAGCTTAGCATTTGGACCTAGCTGCCAATAAAAAGGAAGAGGAATTTATATATCTATACATACTTTCCTATACCAATGCACTGAGTTGGTGCCTATTCTTTATTAAGTCTTTGTCTTGCAAAGGACGGTGCAATTCAGCATCCATTGTCTCTGAAATATGAATATATTTGTTTTTCTATAAAGTTGCACAAGGCAATGCTCTTTAGGGCTGTAGTGTCTTCTGCTGTTCAATAACTTGTTCAATTATTATTATGATCTAAAGCAATGCCTTCATGCTTCTTTCAGGAAAGGACTTGGATTTTAAAGAGAAGGTTGTTGTCGTTTGCCTTTAATTTTTGTAGTAAGTGGAGTGGTATTGGTTTATTGCAAAAAATTTAATGTGGAGGATGTATATGAATGAGTCTCACATGACTTCCTTTATTATTTGTTAAAATTGTTAAAGGAGTAAGTCACTGTAAATCTGTAAAGTATTTTCTAAAATTTACTGCTATTGAAAACAAAATCAAATTTATTTCAGATTGGTGAAATTTGTAAGAATTAGTATAAATAATCTGAAAAACTATGAAAGTTCAGTGTCCTATTTGAGTCCTTTTGAGGGGTTCAGTGGAGGTGTATAAGGAGAAGCCCTGGAGAGGGGTGATCAAATGTGGAATCTTGGGCTGAAACTATTCCGACAGGATGGGGAGTGTAGCTTAAACCCTCTCTTATCTTGCCAGTGTTCTTGTGTGTGCTGCCTCTCCCCAGCAAGATGCCTGACTGATTCACGGCAACTGATGGGCAGTTTAAAATTACAGAGCTTTCGGTTTCCTTGTTCCTAACAGATAAAGAGGGTGGGCATTTCCTGATTATATGGTATACACTCAAAATATTTAAGTTCCCCATGGTGCTATTTGTGCCTAATTTACTTCCCTAGCACATTAACACCGCTGGTTTTCTGCAGTGGGAGGAGTGTGTGGTGTAACATGCTGTGAAGAGAGGAAATGTTTCACAAGAGCTCCTTCTGGCTTTTCCTCTGTTTGCATTACCACCTGGAAAGAAGAAAAGGTGGAGGGACTGACTGATGATCCAGATGGATTGCAGGAACAGTCACTCTTCGGTCAGATGTGTTAAGCAGGGCAAATCCACACTGGGAAGTGGCAGGGTTGCACGTGGAACCTCCTGCAGGAAAGTGTGTAGGCACGAAGAGTGCTGAACTACCATCATCCAGTGATCCTGGGGCAGGCAGTGCCCCTTTAGAGGCCACTGAGCGGCCAGATATTTTGGGCAAAAGTCAGGGAATATGCCAGTGAGGGATGGGGGCTGAGAACAGGCTCCAGCAGAGCAGATATCATCTGATTATAATAAATCAGAGGCTGTGCAGGTCACACGGAGCTTCAGAGAGACTCAGAGTGGGAGGACCTCATTTATCACTTTTCATGTTCACTTGTCTAGTTCTTGCCTATGAAAGCAGACAAAATATCTCCTGTTTATGGGAGTTGGGTGCTTTGATGTACTAATTATTTGACTCATGCAGTACTTCTCAGCGGAGCAAGTGTGTCCTGATTCCTCGGTAAGGGCTCAAGATGCAAGAGCAGCTGAGCTCTGCAGCACTTCTGTCACTGCTGGCTGTGGTGTGGAGCCAGCTCAGGTCCTGTGGTGCCAGGATGGAGCAGAGAGCACTCTTGGGCCCTGGGAGTAGGAGCTGCATTGGAGACTGGAGTGTCTGTGACTCTCACCCACTCCCCTGATGTCCCAGAGCCTCTGTGACCCTGGCAGCACATTCCTCTTCTTGGAGCTTTTCTCTTAACCTGACCTTTGGTTAACCTGCTGTTCAGCAGATTCATTGCAGAAAGAAGGTCAGGCTGCTTAGGAAATTTTGCCTCCTAAATATTCTGCTGATAGAATTTTTTTTTTTTACCATCCCTTTATAACTTTGCAGCATGCTGAGCTGTCAACAAATATCTCCCTTGTCTTCACTGCATCTTTATTTCAATCAGATGGCCTGTAGTGTTTAACAGAGTGGCAACATCTGTGCAGTAGATATCTGAATATCTTGGGCCAATTTAATATAAAGAAAATCTCATAGAATAAAAACTTGCTTTCAGGCATTACCTTCCCTTTGCCACTGAAATTCTCCTGTTTCCTGATATCTTAGAGAACATCCAGGGTTACTTTGAGCTTTGCTCCACAGACTGTGTGTTGAGAGGCTGATAGGAAAGATACTGTGCTGAAAACACTCTACTGTACAGATGTTATTGTGAAGAAATGCTGTTCACTTGCATGAAACCCCTGGCAAATGGTTTTTGCTGACATAACACGATTGAACTGATTTCTTTCATGAAAAGACACAAGTAAATGCTCCCACACTGCCTTTTTTTCGCTGTTTTTTTTTAAGACTCATCCCTGCTAAACAGTTGCATAATTCAGATGCTTGTACTAAAATCTGGTAATGGCAAAATCAGTGTAACCTTTCATGACCAGTTTAATTCTGCAGGCCTGTTCAGAGGGTACAAATCAAACATGGATCTGAATACCTGGAAACGATTGGTTAACACTCCAAATCCTGGTTTAGATTTGTGTCTTGAGCTCTGACCGTGTCACAAACAGGATGTCAGGAGATGTAAATTGATGCATTGGGTTGAAGAATGGATTTACCTCACCTTACCACAACCTGGACCTATATTAAGGTAGCATTTCTGTGCCCATTTTAAGACAGTTGTGGCATTATGTTTTTATACCAAACCAGGACCTCTTTGTGGTGGGTTTTGCCTGTCATCACAGTTATTTCTACTACAGAGATTTAGAAAATAGTACTGAGAATTATTTCTCATTGAACTTTCATTTATAATATTATTAAAAGCAGGAAACCTGGCTGGATTTGTCACAGACTAGAAAAGTTTTTAATTTACTCCAGCAGAGCAGTTATAGCATGCTCACCTTTGGGCATCATTCCCTTAAAATAGAAGCTGAGGCTAATCTGTGGGAGAGGAGTGAATGAGTGCACAGCTTTAAAGCAGGCCCAGGGTGGGTGTAGAATGGCTGAGCAGTGCAGATTGGTGGCATTTGGCTACAAGGAGGAAAACAGAGACTCTCTGGAGTCACTTGGCAGTATAATATGGTGAAGGCAGGTTTTGTGACTGTAAACAGTGCCTGCAAATATGAGGCTTTTTCCTGACATGGAATGCAGATGTAAGTTATTACATTTATCTTAGTAAATGGCTATTCAAATGCCCACGTAAACTAAGCTCTGGCTGCTGA
>VZTE01000842.1:0-15213 GCA_013397775.1 Eulacestoma nigropectus | reverse complement strand
TTTTTTTGACAGAAAAGGGGTGGGGTTTTGACAGAAAAGAGAAATTTTTGGTCCAGAAAACGGAGTTTTGGTGCAGAAAATTTTTTTGAGAATTTTTTGGACAGAAAATGGGTGGTTTTTTGACAGAAAATGGAGTTTTTTGACAGAAAAGGGTTTTTTTGGACAGAAAAGAGAATGTTTTGATGCAGAAAATTTTCCAGGCCGGGCATCATAACAGAGGGATTTGTCCCAGATCTCATTCACGCTGGGATTTCTCCTTGTCCCTGCGCTTCCCAAGAGCTGAGCCCGGCCCAGCTCGCTGCATCCCCACCGAGGCAAGCAGGCTCTCCCAAAAACTGCCTTTTCCTCCCCAAAAGCGGCCAGGACGCAGCATCCAGAAGGGATAACTGGGAATGCTGCCGGTCACCGTCCGGCTGGAGCGTGGGAATCCCTCGTGAGGGGCCGGCTGGGCTTTGCCAGGCATCTCGTGGCTTCTGCTGAAAGCCGTGGCTAAGGATAGGCGGCTCAGCCGAAAGAGAAAATTGCTAAATATACCCAGAAAAGTACAAAAATACGACAGGCAGGACAGAAAATAGCAGAGCCGTGTTCTCCAGGGGGTGGGAGATGGGATAGTCCCACCGATCCCGGCGGGAGTTACGGATCCGGCTGGGAAAGGAGCCTTCATACACCCAAATTCCGAATGTTTCACCCTTTCCTTGAGGAAGGAAAATGCTCTGAGCTCCGTTGGTGCCTGTGGGCTTCCCTGGGGCAAAGCACCTTCATCCTGAGCACCACAGCTCCCAGCCCCTCTCCGCAGGGATTTTGTTCCCTTTCCCAGCCGGTTTTTTATCCCGGATGTCCAATACGGGGTTTAAATCCCTGGGAAGCAGCTTGCAGGTCAGAGACGCGCGGGCAGATAAATAAATAAATAAAGTAAAAGACGACGGAGTGGGGAAAAAAAACGAGCCTGTTTCCATGGAAACAGCTTCCTTATCCCGGCAGCACCCGATCCCTCCTGCCAAACGGGAGAGGTGGGCTGGGCGCCCGGTTCAGCCCCAATTATCCATCCCAGAATTGTTTGGCTTGGAAGGGACCTTAAACCTCATCCAGTGCCACCCCCTGCCGTGGGCAGGGACACCTCCCGCTATCCCAGGCTGCTCCCAGCCCCGTCCAACCTGGCTTTTCCAAGGATGGGAATGACCAAGGCAAGGCAAAGCGTATTTTCCTCTCCCCTAATTTTGCTCCGAAGGCAGAGCTCAGCGCTGGAATTGGCTCTGCCAGAGAGCCTGGCTCGGGATGTGCCCTTCACCCACCTCGCGTGCCAGAGCTGACCACGACCGCGGCCCAGATGGAGTCCGGAGGCTCCGGCCTCACATTCCCGACCTGTCCCTTTTCCCTGGAGCAGCCCCAGCCCCGTGGGCATCATGTGCAGTGGGAACCTCAGCTCTTTGCTTTCTCTCGGGCCCCTAACGGCTCAAACGAGGCAAACAGGAACCGACCTCGACTTCCTTTTTTTGTTTTTTTTTTTAGGGTTTTTGTGGGTTTTTTATAAAGATTGTTCAGGTGAAGGTTTAGGGTTAGGGCCGCCTGGGACATCTGCTCCGATCCCTCCCTCGTTCCCTGGGACATCTGGTCCTGTCTCTCCTGCCACCGTTCCTACAAGATACGGGCTCTCTCCATCCCGGTGCCACGGGGAGGGAGCACAGACCTGCTCCAGGGTTGGAGAAAGGGTCCAGAACCACGGGAATGCCACTAGGGAACGCACTGGTAGTTGAGCAAAACCCAAGGCTGCTCCAGGGTTGTTTTTTAGGGGAAAAGCCTGGGAAAAAGTGTTGGTGCACAAGGGATAATCCCAGTGGTGGGAGCAGATCCGGCTCTGGGTGTGCCCTGACCTTGGCCAAATACTGGGGAATGAGGATGCCCAGATTCCAAGGAATAAGAATTCCCAAATATTGGGGGATTCAGGGCTGCCCAAATCCTGAGGAATAAGGATGCCCAAAACCTGAGGAATCGAGATGCCCGAATACCAAGGAATAACATGCCCAAATACCAGGGAACAAGGATGCCCAAATACTGAGGAATAAGAATTCCCAAATACTGGGGGATTCAGGGCTGCCCAAATCCTGAGGAATAAGGATGTCCAAGTACCAGGGAATAAGGATGCCCAAATACTGAAAAATAAGGATTCCCATATACAGGGCAAATAAGGAATTCCCAAATACCTGAGGAATAGTGATGCCCAAAGACCGAGGAATAAGGATGCCCATAAAGAGGGAAAAAAAGGATTCCCAGATATTTGGGGAATAAGGATGTCCAAATATTGAGGAATAAGGATTTCAAAATACTGGGGGATTCAGGGCTGCTGAAATCCTAAGGAACAAAGATGCCCAGATACTGAGGAATTAGGATGCCCAAACACTGAGGAATAAGGATGTCCATATAGAGGGAAATAAGGATTCCCAGATACTTAGGGAATAAGGATGTCCAAATACTGGGAAATAAGAATGCCCAAACACTGAGGAATAAGGATGCCCAAATATCAGGGAATAAGGATGCCCAGATACTGACGGATGAGAAAGCCCATACAGAGGGAAAAAAGGATTCCCAGATATTTGGGGAATAAGGATGCCCAAATAATGGGAGAACAAGGATGTCCAAATTTTGAGGAGTAAGAATGTTCAAACACTGAAGGATAAGGACATCCAAATATTGGGGGATAAGGCTGCCCAAATACCAGGGAATAAGGATGTCCAAATACCAGGGAATAAGGATGCCCAGATACTGGAAAATAAAGATGCCCAAATACCGGGGAATAAAGATGTCCAAATATTGAGGAACGAGGCTGCCCAAATACCAGGGAATAAGGATGTCCAAATCCTGAGGAATAAAGATTCCCAGATACTTGGGGAAAAAGGATGCCCAAATCCTGGGGAGCAAGGCTGGCATCTCCTCCTGCTGCGGCACAGAAGGGAAAGGGCCTGGGCTGTCACTCGCCGTGGCACCCCAGCAGGGGCAGACAAGGGCACACACCCTGTCACGCCATCCCCAGCCCCAATCCCGTGCTCTCCACCAGGGCTCAGCCCCGCCACGGCTGCACTTCACCGAAAATGAAAATGCTTTAAGGTTTAATGGGGTTTTTTGGGGGGTTTGGGTTGGGTTTTTAAAGGTTTAATGAAAAGTGAAACAACACCCAGAGGCCACCGGGAGACTGGAGGCTGCTGCGGCGTGGGAGTGGAGGAGAGGAGGACACACAGCTTCAGAAATTCCCTGAAATCCATGGATGGATCAGGGTATCTCCTGCACACAGGTCACAGAATTCCAGGCTGGTTTGGGTTGGAAGGAAAGCTCATCCCATTCCACCCCCTGCCACGGGCAGGGACACCTTCCACTATCCCAGGTTGCTCATCCAGCCTGGCCTTGGACATTTCCAGGGATGGGGCATCCACAGCTTCTCTGGGCACCCTGTGCCAGGGCCTCCCCGCCCTCACAGCCAGGAATTTCTTCCTTATCTGCTCATCCACCTCTGAACTCCTGACCTTTAATTAAGGGAAGCAGCCAAGAGCTATTATTTCATGTTAATTAACAGATCCAGTCTTGGGTTTCGGTTTTTAACATCCTGCTCTTAAGTACTGGCCAGGGTCAAGATAAAGATCGTGATGGGGAGATGGGAAATGAGGATTGAAAGGGAAGGGGAGATGAAGAGAGAGCTGCAAATGGAGTTGTTTCTCCCAGCAGCGTATTTCCAAGAGGATTTGGATATTTGGCCGTGTCAACACCACATTCCCAAGAGGATTTGGAAAGGGACAAACCCACCCCGAGCCTCATAAAAATCACCCCGAGTTCAAGGCTGGGGAATGGTTCGACTCCACGATCTCAGGGAGCTTCTCCAACCTAAACGATTCCATGATTTACCAATCCCTGCTCGTTGGCGTGGGGACACAGCCACCCTGGAGGAACTGGGACAAGACACTGCCCCGATTTGGCTAAAAATTCCTATTCTTAGGGGGACCCTCCATGTGACCACAGGGAACGGGAAGGAAAACGTGGATTTTCGTGCCAGCTTGCTGGGCCCACCCCTTTGCAAAGCAGTTTTCAGCTCAAACAAACCCCAAATCCCTTTTTTTTTTTTGGCTGGAGCCTCACCTTTTTTCCCAAAACCCCTCCTGCAGCAGGCAAAGCCTCGGGCTGCAGAAACCCTCGTGATGAGAAATCATCCTCCGGTGATTTCACCCCGACCAAACCTTCGTTAGAATTTTATTTTAAGTAACACTCGCAGGGAGCCCGATGACCCTTTGCAGCCGCTGGGAATCACCCGACAAGTTACATCAGCAGAGAAACAGCCCCGTTCCAGGCAGCCCCATTCGCTTGAGCCCCTCCACAAGGAATTACCTGAGACTGCTTTAATTAGGCATCCAGCGTGCAAAAGAATTAATTAATTGGTGAGAAGCACCTGAACCACATTACTCACGAGGTTCTATTTCGAGCTTCAAATACAGCAAACGGGTCACAGCCCAGCTGAGAGCATGGGGAGAATTCCCAGGGCTGCTGCCTGGTATTTCTCTTCCCATCCTTGTCATGGAAAGAATGAGGCTGGGAATTTTTTTTTTTTTTACCTTATTTTGTGGTATTCATTTTCCTTCCATCCTTGGAAGTGTTCAAGGCCAGGTCGGATGGGGCTTGGAGCAACCTGGTCTATTGATTTTCCTTCTTTATCCCCATCCCTGGAAGTGTTTAAGATCTTGCTGGACAGGGCTTGGAGCAACCTGATCTATTTTCCTTCTTTATCCCCATCCCTGGCAGTGCCCGAGGCCAGGTTGGACGGGGTTTGGAGCAACCTGGGATAGTGGGGATTGTCCCTGCCCACGGCAGAGGGTGAGACTGGATGATTTCCAGGTCTCCTCCAACCCAAACCATTCAGGGATTCTGTTTCTTTTCCAGGCTTTTCGCAGCATCCAGAGCCGGTGCCTTTCGAGCCACGACTCCAACAGCGGCTGCACCACGTGGAGAAGGGCGTTCCGTGATAATCTGGGGGGATTTGGTGTGGTTTAGGCGTGGGTTGTGGGGTGAAAGCCCGTTCTCTTGGGGCTGTGAGGGTTTCGCATCCCTGAGCCAGCCGTGGAGTGAGTGAAGCCTCTGCCGAGGGCCACGTCCCAGTGTGCAGGTGGAGGAGCCACATGGAACGGGGGAGGGTTTCGCAGATTTCCGAAGGTGGGAAAAAAAAAAAAAAAGAAAAAGAGGAAAAAGAAAAAGAGAGGAAAGAAGGGTATAAAAGGGGGCGGGGGGGGGGGGGGAAATAAAAAGAGGAAAAAGAGAGAGAAAAAGGAAGAACGGAGGGAAAAAGAGGAAAAATGAAAAAAGAAAAGAAAGGAGAAAAAAAAGGGGGAAAAAATTTCCCCGTGCATTCTGTATTTCCACAATCCGGAATTTTGAAAAGGAATTGGCTGTGGCTTGTGCTGGCTCTGACATTTCACAGCCTGGCAAAGCCTGGCAGGAATGCAGGCAGGGATGCACACAAGGATAGGGGCAGGGCTGCAGGCAGAAATAGAGGCAGGGATGCAGGAGCTGATGCAGGCAGGGACGTGGGCAAGGATGTGGACAAGATCTGGGCAGGGATGTGAGCAGGATGTGGGCAGGGATGCACACAGGGATGTGTGGGGGGATCTGGGCAGGGATCTGGGCAGGGATGGAAACAAGAATGAGGGCAGGGATGCAGGTGTGGATCAGGGCAGGGATGCAGGTGTGGATCAGGGCAGGGATGGAGAAAGGGATGTAGACAGGAATACAGGGATGTGGGCAGGGATCCAGACAGGGAAGCAGGAAGGGGTGCAGATGTGGGTCAGGGCAGGGATGCAGGTGTGGATCAGGGCAGGGATGGAGAAAGGGGTGCAGACAGGGATACAGGGATGCGGGCAGGGATCCAGGCAAGGATGCAGGCAGAGATGCAGGAAGGGATGTGAATAGGGATCCAGACAGGGATGCAGGCAGGGATCTGGGCAAGGATGGAGAAAGGGTTGTAGACAGGAATACAGGGATGTGTACAGGGATGTGGGCAGGGATGCAGACAGGGATGCAGGAAGGGGTGCAGATGTGGGTCAGGGCAGGGATCCAGGCAGGAATGCAGGTGTGGATCAGGGCAGGGATGCAGGCAGGGATCCAGGCAGGAACACAGGCAGGGATGCAGATGTGGACCAGGGGAGGGATTCAGGCAGGGATGCAGATGAGGACCAGAGCAGGGATGCGCAGATGTGGACCAGGGCAGGGATGCAGGCAGGAACACAGGAAGGGATGCAGGTGTGGACCAGGGGAGGGATGCAGGCAGGGATGCAGATGAGGACCAGAGCAGGGATGCGCAGATGTGGACCAGGGCAGGGATGCAGGCAGGAACACAGGAAGGGATGCAGGTGTGGACCAGGGCAGGAGCCCTGGCAGAGCTCAAAGCGGGTGAGCTGGGCGGGCAGGCAGAAGTAGGTTGTTGCTGCTGCCGCTCCCCGCTCGGCCGCCGCGCTGACCCACATTATCCCAATTAAACTGAACTCCCTGCCCCGCTGCTGCCTCCTTTTCCCCTGTGCCCTGCTGCATTCCGGGCTAAAGTAGGCCCTGGCACGGAGGCAGCGAGGACACCCGGGCCCTCCCCGCGGAACGAGGAGAGGAGGGCACGGCCAGCGTGGCAGAACTGGGCCAGGGACGTGGCACCGTGTGCTCGGCAGCTTCCCTCTGCTCCAGGCCTGACCCACCTGCGCTCTCCCTGACCACGCTGCTCCTGCAGAACAGCAGAATTGGCTTTTCCCTGCCCGGCTGCGCCCTCGGAGCCTTTCCCACACCATTCCCGGCCTGTCTCCGTCCTCACCCACCCTCCACGCACCACATCTCAGCTTTCCTACAGAGCCCCGGATCCCTGAACCAGCTCGTTTCCCCCTTGAAACGCTGGCAGAGCATCCCTGCCACGCTTCCTGCTGAGTCAAGGGCCCTGCTTTTCCCACCATCCCGGCTGTGGAGTGACACATGCTCAGCACGCCCCGGGATTACGCGGGCGGCAGGAGAAGCCGCCAGCCTGGGCGGTGGTTTTACACTTACACGGCAAAAAAGAATAAAGGATGAGGAGCTGGAAGCCCGAGGGACGCTGCTAAAGCCTGGATGAAGCAGCAAAAGACAGCTGGATTCCCTCCCTTCCCGTGCACGGATCCCTCATGTGCCGTGCCTTGCTCCTTTTACCCCCCTCCGTGGCCGCTCCCGGAGCTTTAATCCTCCTGGAATCCCTGCCTTTGCACCACGAGCTGCCTTCCCAAGGATAACCACCTTTCCCTGCCTACCTGCTACCGGGAAACCTCAGCTCCAGTGGATTTCTATGTTTTCCCTGAGCTGTAGGATCACTGGAAGCAGCTGCTCTTTGGGGGCTCTCAGTTCCAGGCAGGATGTGGGAGCAGCGTGGATTCGAAACCAGCCCAACTTTTACATCATCGAGCAGAAACACTCACACAGGGCTTAGATTTTAGGCTTAAAACATAATAATCAGCACCTCCCTTCTTTGCTGCTTAAAACTCTCCTTAAGCCTGGCTTGCTGCATTAAAATAATCTTTTTATTCCCTTTATTCCCCGTTTTTATGCCCGGCGCGGAGGGAGGAAGGAGGAGGGAGAGTTTCCCCGCCTCCACTGGCATTAAGTGGGGAGTGAGGGCAGCACCGGAGGCGGATCCGAATCCCTGAGCGAGGATGTGAGGCTGAGCAATTATATTGCAATGCTGCCTTAGGTTTTAACTTCTGTATTTTTCAAATTCTGTTTCACTTGGTGTGTAGCTCTGAAGTTTCTTGCAGCTTGGCTGCTGCTCTCCTAGGCCAGATAGAGACAACAAAGCTTCTGTGAGCTTGCTCTTCAAGGACACTCAGGCTGTCCCAGGCCCAAAAGGTGCAAACCAGGGCCTCAGGAGAGGGGGAGAAATGGAAAAAATTCCATCATCAGCTCAAGTTTTAATTGGCCAATTTCTGCTGATCTGCAAATGAACCAAACCTATCAAAGTGTGAGGAACTCGTGACTCGGGGCCCATCTTTGGGTCCAGCTTGGATGTGGCCTTTGGCTCCCCAGGGTGCACCTCTGAAGGCCTTTCAGATCAATATCCACCTTTATTCCCTCACTCCTGTCCGGTCTCTGTTTCTGGGTAGCCACCCAAGGCATCAAAACCAGCTGATAAATAATGCAAGGGATTTCGACGGGGCCGGCCCTGCCAGCACCACACAAACACCTCCACGGCTCCAGGATATTCAAAATCCAAGGGATGCAGCACAGGCAGCCTTCAGGAATTGAACCCAAAGCCTTTCCCAACACCTGAAGCTGTCCCAGGGTCACACCGGAGCTCAGTCCCCACCGGGTCCTTGCCTCTTCCTGAGGTTCTGCACAAAGCCATGGAATCCGCCAGGCCTGGTCAATGGTCAGCACTTCCCAAGGTAGGAAAGCTCTGCTTGGGTGCTTTCCAGCAGGACCAGAGCTGCTCCAGCAGCAGCCACAGGCCTGGAGGTTAATTAGAAGAGGTTCAGGTAGGCTGTGATGGCTGTGACCCCCCCAGCTACAGACCCCAAACTGCTGCAGACCCAGCGAGGGGGTAGGAAGTCCCTGAGAAGGAACATGGAGGAGACCTGGAGCACGGAGAAGACCCGGCCATGTTCCTGCAGGACATCCCTGGGGACACCTGGACCACATGGACTCACAGCACAGCCGTGGGGACAGCTCTGATCTGCCCTGAGTCGAGGGTGAGAGCAGAGATTCCTTCCCAGTATCCCATCCATCCCTGCCCTCTGGCAGTGGGAAGCCATTCCCTGTGTCCTGTCCCTCCAGCCCTTGTCCCCAGTCCCTCTCCAGCTCTCCTGGAACCTCTTTAGGCCCTGCAAGGGGCTCTCAGCTCTTCCTGGAGCCTTCTCCAGGTGAACACCCCCAGCTCTCCCAGCCTGGCTCCAGAGCAGAGGGGCTCCAGCCCTTGCAGCAGCTCCGTGGCCTCCTCTGGACTCGCTCTGGGCACTGGGAATTTTTCCTGTCCTCTGGAGAGTCAGGCCAAGCCCTGCCCGTTTCTCCCAAGCTTTACGTGCAGAGGAGCTTTGGCTGCGGACAAAACGAAGCCCGAACGATGGCAAAGCCACAGGCAGAGACAGGCTGGCACTGCCCTGGCGTCCCCTGGTGACAGCGGGACTGTGGAGACATTTTCCTGGCACTCCCGACTCTCAAGACCTTCTTTATCCTCCTTCCCTCCCCTCCCTGCACCCTGGGGAATGGAATCAAGGCTGAGCCCCTCACACCTGCTGACAGCTGGTGCTTCCTCACCCCAAACGACCCCAAAACGCAGCTCCTGCAAACCCACAGCTCCTGCACAGCGATCCACGGCTTCAGGGAGGATTTTAAGACAACCGAAGCCTGAAGAATCCCTTCAGAATTCCCCTTAAGGGGCTCAGGCCTCAGGCTGTGGCTCCTGGACACCTGGCAGCGCTCCCTGCGCCATCCCAGGGGATGCTGCAAGGGGTTAAACACTCCTGAACTTCACCCAGCTCCCGGCCCCTCCTCTGGGACACAGCTCAGGTGGGAACAAAAGGGGAAACACGGCTCCTCCACATCCCCGCACAGGGACACTCTGCCTGTCCCCAGGGGAGCCACGTGGGTCCCACCACGGTGGTGGCTTTTCCCTGGCTGCAGGGGCTCAGCACCACGTCTGTTCCCTGGCAAAGGAACCAGGAAAACAAATTCTTAGAAGGGAATTGGTAAAAATTGCACAGGAGTTTCAGGCACTGCCCAGGGTGGAGTCCCCATCCCCTGGAGGGATTTAAAAGCCGTGCGGATGTGACATCTGGGGACTTGGCAGTGCTGGGGGAATGGCTGGACTTGAAGATCTTAGAGGGCTTTTCCAACCTAAGCAAATCCACGGTTCTAAGCCGGAGGTTTCCTGGCACAGCAGGGCTGACACGAGAGACGGCGACAGCACCCGAACGACCCGACCGTAATGACCGTAATGACCGTAATGACCGTAATGACCGTAATTAGCACATGAACCCGCCCCGGCAGTGCCACCGTTTCCCTGGAAGGTGCCAGCCTTGGGAACACCGGGGCTGCAGCTGCTCCCGCCCAGGCAGGTGCAGGAGGAGAGGGGCGAGGGGGATTCTCGGCGCTGATTTACTCCGGGAACCTGCCAGAATCAGGTTTGTGTCTCTGCACAGAGGCGCTGGTGCTGGCACAGGGCACCGAGGTCCCCATGGCACCGAGGTCCCCACGGCACCGATGCCCCCGCGGTCCCCGCTGCAGCTGCTGGCTCTGCCTGCGGGGATGGGCACAGGGCAGCTCGGGAAGGCAGCGGGAGGCACAGGAAAAGCAGGAAGCAGCCAGGCTTTGGAGCAGGGGCAGAGGATGCTGAGCAGCCCGCTGACAGCAGCAACAGCGAGGAGTTTGCAGTGGGAATATCCCGTGCTCTGCCAGGGATTTTTCCCCTTCGGAGGGATCTCATGTGACCCAGGAAGGAGCAGGGATCCCTGGTGAGCTCCAAGGCTCGGGCAAGGCTGCGCCTTCCCACACAGATCCCTCTTGCGGCTGCCCATCCAGGGCCTTTCCAGCCAGGAAAGCTGTTCCTAGGGATGGGCAGCGCCAACTTTCCTTCCCAAAGCCCTCGGGGGAGCAGGTGAGGGCAGGAGGATAAACGTGTTAAACTGAGCCCAGCTGAAGGAGCTTTTCCAGCGGCTCCGGGTGTCCGGCTGCGCCGGGAGCAGCGCTTTGGGAAGCACAGCAGCACCCCTGGAACAACCAAGCTGCAGCTCAGCTGGCTCGGGGCCGCTGGAGGAGAGCATCACCCACACCTGAGAACTCCAACCCCGAGCCGGCAGCACCTGGATCTCCCCTTGGATGAGCTAATTAAGCCGGGTTCTAACGAGGGTGATGATGACAGACAGCAGGGGAAGGAAACTGCTGAGGGAAAAGCCAGGGAAGGACGAGATAAGGTGAAAACTGATTGTGTTTGGGAGGATGAGCAGGTCCTGGTGCAGCTGCTTCCCAGGAATTATCCAGGGTGTCTGAGCTGCAAGGCGCTGATTTTTCAAGGCTTGGTCCAATGCCATTCCAGGAGGGATGGGATTCCCAGTGCTTGGAGTCCCTCATTCCAGCCCGAGATGCAGGAGATGAGAGATTTTAGACTCCAGCCTCAGCACGGCTGCGTCCTCGCCCATCCCAGATGGTTTTATAGATCCCTCCCAACGCCAGCCACCCCATGATTCTGTGATTCCCTGATCCTGCATCCAGCTGCCTCCCCGCCAAAGCAATTCCCTTGCACATCTCTAATCAAAGGCGTCGTTAATTAATCAATCGCTGGCCTGACCCACCGTCCACGCCCCACCAACACCATCCCAGCCGCTCTGGATGGGGTGTAGAGCAAGCCTGGCTTCTCCACGGAGCCAAATGCGTGTTCTCCCGGCAGCTGGATGCCGTCCTTGCCAGCTCAGACCTGCCTCTCCACGGAGCTTGTGCCAAGCGTGTGCGGAGAGCCGGGAGCCGGAGCCCCTGTCCCTGCAGCCATCCCGAGCTTCAGGACCAGGAGACCCCCCCCGGCCATTCCCCCCGGGATTTTGGGTGGACAGTGCTCCAAAGGGAGAGGTTTTGGGGGGGTTGCACCATGCATGTGGCGCCCAGAAGGAAAAATACACATGGAAAGCTGTGCTGGGAGTGAGAGGGAACAAAACTGTGCAAGGGCGAGCACAAAAATTCCCTGGTTAATTCCATGGAACACATCCTGTTCCATGGAGTGGGGTTCCATCTCCCGCTGCCTTTGCTCCCATCCCTCTTCCCCACCAAGGGGCTGAGCCCAGAGAGGGAGAACAGCGAGAAAAGAGCAAGAAAAACTGAAAATCCAACCTAATCCCTCTGCTCCTTCCTCCCGTGTGCTCCCGTGTGAACACACACGGACACATCCCGCTTTCCCATCCCGCTTTCCCATCCCGCTTTCCCATCCCGCCTTCCCATCCCGCTTTCCCATCCCGCCTTCCCATCCCGCCTTCCCATCCCGCTTTCCCATCCCGCTTTCCCATCCCGCCTTCCCATCCCGCTTTCCCATCCCGCTCCGGGCACAGGAGCGAGACCCTTGGAGAAGTCACGCTGAGAACTGATGCCGCTCGTGCCTAACATGGTGTTTTCCCGTGATGAGCCCCTTATTCCCAGCCCGAAACGGGGCAATCCAGAGGGAGGGAGCGACCCCGTGGTCCGGGGTGGCACCACACGTGTCCCGGGCTGGAGCATCCCGGCTGGGATGGGCGGGATGGAGCGGGACAGCCGCCCCTGGGCAGCGCTTTTTGGGGACACGGGGGCTCCGTGGGGCTCCAGAACCGTTTTCCAGCCCTAATTCCTATGGAAACAGCCGGCGCCAGCGCCTGGCTGCCCTCCTTCGGTGACTCACCGGGATTCAGGGGGAGAAGCGGTGCCTTGGCCACCGCCGTGCCCCTGGAATTCCGGCGGGAGCATCCGCGGGGCTGCCAGGTGGGATGGCATTGCCCGCCGCGGCGAAGTTGCCCGGTTATTGCATTTTCCGCTTGGCACGGGGTGGCAAAGCAGCAGGCGGGCTTGGGCATTATTAATAATATTATTATTAATAATAATAGTAATAACAATAATAATAACAACGGAGCTCCTTCACCGGCTCGCAGCCATCAATCCATGGGAATCCCGCTGGGATTGCCTGCTCCTGGTCTTGAGAGCCCCCACGCCAGGAAGCAGCCTCAGTTACCATCTCACCCAGCTCCAAAATGTGCCCCTCGAGGCCGCCACCAGCTCGTGACTGCAAGGAGAAAACCCCACGAGATCCTTCGTGCTGCTTTATTATCCCCTGGGAGCCGAGCTGGCGGCTCCCAGGGAATCTGGGAGAGAGGACGGGCACGTGCAGGCACCGTGTGAGGACCACAGGTCCTCCCAGGCTGGGAATATCCCATTTTGGAGGCGAGGCTGCCTCCAGTCGTTTGTCCAGGTGATGCCGAACTCCAGGTGAGCAGCCGGCAGCACGTTGCATCGAGCAGCATCCCTGCCTCCTCCTGCGAGGCTGGAAATGCCTAAAAAAAACCCCCCAAACCGGTGCCAAGGAGCAGCTGGGGCGATGCCCGGCCTTGTAGGGCCGACACGGGAGCTGGGGTGGGATGGGGCTGAGCCACATCCCTGAATCCCAGGGCACGGGGTGAGAAAAGCCCCATTAGAACGCCGGGAGCACCTCCAAACCTCCTCCCGGAGAAAGGCTTGGCCCCAGGGCTTTCCTGGCAATAATTAATTGAGTCATATTTCAACCCAGCCAGCGGCCATATGGTAGGGAAGAGGATTAAAACCGCATGCTCCAGTTGCATCCAGGGAAATCCAGTTATAAGGAAAAATCCTCAGCGCCTGGCTCCAGCCTGCCGCCAGGGGATGGGGCCGCTGCCACCCATCCACACGGTCCCAGCCCCTTTTCCAGGGTCCCTTTTCCAGGAGTGAGGAGCACGGGATCGCTGGTGAGGAGACGGATCGCGGGCAGTTCGGGAGGGCAGGGGGAAACAGGGGAAGAAATAATCCACGGGTCCTGCAGCAGCAGGAGCAGCGGTGGCAGATCACTGCTGCTCCGAGCCACTGCCCTCTGGGCACCGTGCTCTAAGTTCATTAGCAGCTCATTAGCAATTGATTAATGAGGGGGCATCGCTGTGCGCCAGGATTCTCCTTAAATATAAACCATTTTCCACCAAGGAGGCGAGAATCATGGGATCACTGAGTGGTTCGGGCTGGAAGGGATCTTAAATCCCATCCCACTCCCTGCCGTCCACACCTTCCACTAGCCCAGGGTGCTCCAAGCCCCGTCCAACCTGGCCTGGAACAAATCCAGGGATTTGGGGCAGCCACAGCTTCTCTGGGAATTCCATTCCAGGGCCTCCCCACCCTCCCAGCCAGGAATTTCCTCCTAATATCGATTCCAAATCTTCCCTGTGACAGTGTTTTGCTGGATTCCCCTCCCACTGGGGCAAGCGAGCCCTGGACCAGTTTTCCTTGAGCTCATCTTCCCGGCGATTTTCCCGGGAATCCTTCACCCAAAGCACTGCCGGGAAAAATACGGATTTCGACAGAAAATACGGGTTTCGACAGAAAATACGGATTTTGACAGAAACGCTGGGAGAGGGACAGTGCCGTAGGGATGGCAAGACCGATGCCCCTCCACCCGCATGAACATCACCCCAAATCCCTCCCAGCCGGGCTGGGGCTGATCCCAGCTGAGGCTGCTGCGGGGATTTGGGGTTGGGAAAGTCTCCCCGTTCCTTCCTTCCTTCCTTCCCGTGACTTAAAAAAAAAAAAAAATCGGGAAAGAAAGAAAGAAAGAAAGAACACTACGCCTCATTCATCCACGGAGAAAGCCTTGCCTGTGATGGCAAAGCAGTTGATTAAGGAGGATCAAACCCTCTAAATCCAACCTTTGTTGGGAGACTGAACTCCTCGTACAAGGCACCTTCCCGGCTCCCGGCGGGTGCGACCCCCGCGCCCCCATCGCCCCCCGAGACCGGGGGGTCCCCGTGGGGTCGGGGCACGCGGGGATTGGCTCCCTGCGGGATTTGGGGGGATTTTCTGCCGATTTAGGGGCGGCTCGGTCCCCGCGGGGGTCAGCGACAGCGGGCGGCGGGGGTGGGGACCGCCCTGCCCAGCCCCACCGTGCGCCGGTGCGGGCAGCGCCAGCCCTCCCAGTGCTCCCAGTGCTCCCAGTGCTCCCAGTGCCCCCAGCCCCGCTCCCCCCGTGCCCGGCGGTACCTGGAAGCGGGCGGTGCCCCGGTCCCCGCGGGGCGGGCGGCGGCGGGACGGACGGATGGATGGATGGAGAGATGGAGGGATGGATGGACGCTGGGATGGATGGATGGATGGATGGACGGACGGAGGGGAGGATGGAGGAAGGGATGGAGGAGGGAGGGCCGGAGGGATGCGGCCGCAGGAGGAGGAGGAGGGTGGTCAGCAGCAGCCCCGAGCGGCGAGTCCCCACCCAGCTTTGTCTGCGCTCATCCCGCTGCCTACAGGAAGCGGCTCAGCCCCGACTTCCTCCTCCTCCTCCTCCTCTTCTCCTCCTCCTCCTCTCCTCCTCCTCCCGCTCTCCTCTGCGATCCCCGGGTTGTGCGGATCGCTTTTGCCCAGACCCCGCTGCCTCTTCCCCTGCCCCGCACCCCGCGCCGGTCCCTCTCCCTGGCTCTGCCCATCTCCTGTCCCTTATATGGCCCCTTGTCCCGCGTCCACCCC
>VZTE01000841.1:77071-100090 GCA_013397775.1 Eulacestoma nigropectus | reverse complement strand
CTGCACAGCTCTGGATTTCGGATGTTGCAGGATGTGGCAACATCTGTGTGAGGAGGAAATTCAGAGCAGGATTTCTAAGAGCAGAAGTTCAATTCCATCAGCCAGGACTCTTCCTGGGCACACCTGGCACCTTCCCTGCAGGGGTTTGTACAGGAAATTGGCCCCAAGAACAGCTTGTCCCGAGCCTATCTCAGGGTAATTCCCATTCCGAATTTCTCTCTGTTGTTCCCTGACCGAGGAGGGTCTAAGGATTTGGGAGACACAGCCTTTCCAAATCCCTGTGGGTTCTCTTGCCGTCTCCTGAACCTTTCAGCAGTTCAGAGAAGAGCTGAAGTATCACACAAAGGCTCAAAAACACCCCAAACCCTTCATGTTTAACCCTTTGATTTATTACCAAGCCACCTGTGGGATTTTGAGGTTGGCTGTACTGGGATGAGGATATCACGGGGGGGGTTTCTCCTTTTTTTTTGTGTAGAGGGAGCCAAAATTTGCTGCAGGAAGGATGAGTAAAGAACGGGTGGGAAGCTCAGAATTTGGCAAAGGGATAAGACCACGTTATTCTGGCAGTGGGAGAGACCCAGGCTCCCTGGTGCCAGCAGGGCTGCAGTGGGAGAGGGCTGTGGGGCTGATGCTGCATCCCACAGGGCCCCAGAGCAGAGGGAGAGGGTCCCTGCTCTGCAGGAGCTGCCAGTGGAACTCTCGATGGAAAACTCCATGTTTGGAAGAGGGGATCCTTAGACTGAGGGTGCTGCTGTTCCCAAAAACCTTTCTCCTCTGACACAGCACACCTCGTTTCCAGCAGGAATCCCGGGATAATCAGTCTCTGCACAGATGCAGAAATGACTTTACTCTGCCACATTCCTCTCTCTCCAGGATCCCAGTGGGTACTTCCCAAAGCCTGGGCTCACCACACAACACACATTTCATCCCTCTTCCTTCCTGAGTGAGCAGGAGATGAAGGGATTTATCTGTGCCTCAGCACCTCCAGCCCAGCCCAGCCCAGGCAGCATCTGCACCGCAGGAAAAGAGGGATTGGATGGAGCCTGGGATTGCACAAGTGCTGTCAAATCACCCCGGCTCAGCCAGAGCTGTGCAGAGTTCCTGTGTGCCCTCAGCAAACCCCAGGCAGTGGGACTGAGCTTGACCCACCGTGGAAAAGGGGCATTCCTGGCATTTGCCGTGGACCAGGAGCACATCAGCAGCCACTCTCATCCCCGGGCACGCTGCCCTTTGTTCGGGGATTGGAACAGGATAAATCCTGCTGGTCCGGGTAGTCCGGGGTTCCTCGGTACTGACGGCGCTTCTGTAGGTGTGCAGGTGACTGGGGGAGGGAAAATATTAACCCTGAAGTCCTTGGGAAGCTTGGGAAGTTCAGCAAGGTTGGAGGGAGCTGAGCTGGGATTTGCAGTCACGGCACTGAACCTGTTCTAGATTTGAGACTCCTCTGGGCCAGCTGAAGTGACCAAAGCTTCAAGGCACAGGTGCCCACCCTCAGCGATGATCTGGGGAGCTTTGGAGTTGTTTTTGGCTTTCCTACATGGTGGTGGAAGAGAAGCGAGAGTTGAGCTTCGATGATATTTATGGGTCCCTCCCAACCCTGATTGATATTTCTGTGATTCCATGATCGTGGTGGCTCACAGCGATTTGAAGAATCAGTCCAAGCAGGAAATTATTTTGCCTTGGGTCTTTGCTAAAGATCTTTCTATTCCCTGCACTGCATCTTAAAATCTGCCCTTGAAATGCGGGAGTACCACCCCACTGCCCCCTCCAAAGGGCCCCATCCCTGTTCCAGGGGTATTCCTGCCTTCCCCTGCAGCATCACCCTGATCCTGCTCCTGGGCAGTTGTGCTGAGGATCAAACGTGGGTCCGGGCAAGGTAAATCCAGGGCGTGTAACTCAAATGCTAAAAAGCCAGGAAAGGTCTAGACTGGGTATTGGGAAAAGTTTCTTTACTGAAAGGGTGAAGGCAGTGGTGGAACCCCCACCCCTGGAGGGATTTAAGAGCTGTGTGGATGTGGCACTCGGGGACATGGTGGCAGTGCTGGGGGAATGGTTGGACTCTGATCTCAGAGGGCTTTTCCAACCTTAACTCTGTGATCCTGCGGGCAATTCCCAGCCCTGCCCTGCCGGCTGCCCTGGCTGGGTGCTGGCGGGTGGGAATTGCCAAGTGCCGCTGAGGCAGCGGGTGGGGAGCGGCCCAGGCCTGCCAGGACTGTCTATATTTAGGTCCCCGCAGGTTGGGACAGGAAGGCAGGAGGTCTCCATCGTGCTCTCCCTGTCCACAGGAGCTTGCCTGGCAGCAGAGCCCATCAAGCCTGGACTCATTTTATAGCTCCATTAAAGCTCTGCAGCCTGGTGAGCTCAGCGCAGCCTCACGAGGCACCACGGGTGATTTCCAACCTCTGCTCGTGCATGTGCTGTCCCTGGGCCTGGGGCAGGGGAAAACTGTCCCTTCTGCTCCGGGTGCTGTCCCCAGGCTGCAGCTTGGAGCTGAGCACAGCTCAGTGCTCGGTCGGGGCCAGCAGCACATGGCTGGTCCTGGCCAGGGCCACAGCGAGGCCCCAGAGGCGATGGGCAGTGGTGCCATGGAAGGGGATCTCTGTGTCCCAGTGCTGCACTCATGGGCTGATCCCCAGCGCAGGGGACATTGCCTGGGGCAGGGGACATTCCCTGGGCAGGCACCTTCATTGTCACAGGGTGCCACAGAACATCCTGAGCTGGAAGGGACCCACAGGGATCATCCAGTCCAGCCCTGGCCCTGCACAGACACCCCAACAATCCCACCCTGGGCATCCCTGGCAGCGCTGCCCAAACGCTCCTGGAGCTCTGGCAGCCTCGGGGCCGTGCCCATTCCCTGGGGAGCCTGGGCAGTGCCCAGCACCCTCTGGGGGAAGAACCTTTCCCTGATCTCCAGCCTGAGCCTGCCCTGGCCGAGCTCCGGCCGTTCCCTGGCTCCTGTCCCTGTCACCAAGAGATCAGAGCTGCCCCTCCTCACCCTCTCTTGAGGAAATTGTAAGTGCGAGGAGTTTCCCCTCACTCTCCTCTTCTCCAGGCTGAACAGACCACGTGGCCTCCGTTGCTCCTCACACAGCTTCCCCTCAAGGCCCATCACCATCTTTGCTGCCTTTCTTCAGATACTCTCTGGTAGTTTAAGGTCTTCCTGATATTGTGGTGCCCAAATCTGCTCCCAGTGTTTGAGCTGAGGCTGCCCAGCCCAGCCCAGCCCAGCCCAGCCCAGCCCAGAGCAGTTGCTTCCACTCTCCACACTGCCCAAACCATTCACCTTTCTGCAGCCCTCCCTTCTCCGTCTCTTCCTCCTCTGTTTGTTTCCCATTCCATCCTGTTTTCCTGGCAGTGTGATAAAACCAACCCTGAATATTCTTCTCTGGACAACAATGCTGACATTTCCCAGACCATGTCTGGAGTGTGCCATCACTTCAACCTTTAATCACATTTCTGTTTTCCCACCCTTAACTTCCAAATTAGGGACCACCAAATCCATTCAGGGGAATTGTGAGAAAACTGGAAAGCTCTGAACACAGGAAAAAAGTTTGGCAGCAAAAGGCCCAGACTGAAAGGAATTTCTGATTGACAACTTCCCCATTGTACATGACATGCACAAGGCTGAAGTTCAGATCAGAAGAGTGGTTTTGATTTCATCCTTGAATTGCACAATAATGAAATCTTCCAGCTCTTTGCTGTCCCTTGAGCTGTTTCTGATGAAGCTGCACTAAAATATGTCAGTCCGAGTCAGAACTGTCTGTTACAGGAACTGCAGGGAAATAAAGAGAATTCATTTGAGGCTCCTCACACCCAGCTACCCTCACTCAGCAAAGATTTGTAAATCCTAAACCACGGCTCACAGCTGTGCCCAGCTGAGCTGTTTCTTCTCCTCTCATCACAGAATCACAGAATCACAGAATCACCAGGTTGGAAGAAACCTTCAAGATCATGGAGTCCAACCCATGCCCTAACACCTCAACTAAACCATGGCACCGAGCGCCACATCCAATCTCTTTTTAAACACATCCAGGGATGGTGACTCCACCACCTCCCCGGGCAGACCATTCCAGTACTTTATCACTCTTTCTGTAAAAAACTCTTTCCTAATATCCAACCCATATTTTCCTTGGCGCAGTTTAAGACTGTGTCCTCTCGTTCTATCAGTTGCTGCCTGGAGAAAGAGACCAACCCCCACATGACCACAACCACCTTTCAGGGAGTTGTGGAGAGTGATAAGGTCACCTCTGAGTCTCCTTTTCTCCAGGCTGAACAACCCCAGCTCCCTCAGCCCTTCCTCACAGGGTTTGTGTTCCAAGCCCCTCACCAGCCTCGTCGCCCTCCTCTGGACACGCTCAAGTGTCTCAACGTCCTTCCTGAGCTGAGGGGCCCAGAACTGGACACAGTACTCGAGGTGCGGCCTCACCAGTGCCGAGTACAGGGGAAGGATGACTTCCCTGCTCCTGCTGGCCACGCTGTTCCTGATCCAGGCCAGGATGCCGTTGGCCTTCTTGGCCACCTGGGCACACTGCTGGCTCATGTTCAGTCGGCTTTCGACCAGGACCCCTCATGCTCCTCCCCAGGCAGATCAGAGCCCTGCAGGGCTGGACGGAAATTCAGCATTTTCCAGGGCAGCACTTCCAGGCTGTCAAAGTGAGTTGGAGGAGCATCAAGGCTGCGGACTCAACACGCTGGAGGGAATGTGTGGGTTCCTGCACAAGCCCAGCTCAGTCACTGGCAGTGGGATCATGCTCACGTCTTCCCCATGTCATCACAAACAGGTTTTCTTCCACAGGCTCCCAGGCTCCGTTCTTGTAGCAAATATTTCTGTTTGTCTTTTTATAGAATCAGAGAGTCCCAGCCTGGTTTGGGTTGGAAGGGACCTTAAATCCCATCCCACTCCACCCCCGCCATGGGCAGGGACACCTCCCACTGTCCCAGGCTGCTCCAAGCCCTGTCCAGCCTGGCCTTGGACACTTCCAGGGATGGGGCAGTCACATCTTCTCTGGGCAGTCTGTGCCAGGGCCTCCCCACCCTCAGAGGGCAGGATTCCTCCCTATTATCCAATCTAGATCTATCTTATCCAGTCCAATCTGTCTAAATTTTCTCAGGTATTATTCTTTTTTTTTTTTCTTTTTTTTTTTTTTAATTTCTTTTCGGGCTTTACAGGCAAAAGCCCTTTTATTATTTCTTTTTTTAAATCACCTTTCCAGCACACACACCAACAGCTGCAGCAGGGAAAGGCTTCAGGTGTGATTCCTGTTCCTGTGGTTCTGTGTCTGGCACAGCTCAATCTGGGGCTTCTCCTCCCTGCCCGGGTTCCACAAGGATGCTTTGCCTTTTCATTCCCCATGCTGGGAGCTGTGAAGGATCCCTCTGCCTCCTTCCCCACCTGCCTGGTTCCCAGACAGGAAAACATCTCATTTTCCCCTTGTCCTGCCTGAAGTTTCTTTACTCTCCCACGTGCAGCGAACTCAGGTCCCAGACTGACACACCGATTCTCCCACCTTTCAAAGTCAGCTGCTAATTAGAATTCCTGCTCAGAGCCCTCCCAGAGCCGAGTCCTGCCCCTGCCAAGGGCGCTCTGATTGAGCCGTCTGTGGGAGTGCAGCTCCCTCCCCTTTGGCACAACACCCGTGATTACACCTCGTGTGTGATCTTCCAAACTGCCTCGGGAAACAGAGCGAGCTTCCAGGAATGGAACTGGCCCAGGCTCCCATCCCAGTGCCCTGAACGGGACAAATCACGGCAAGAGTCAGCGTCACCGGGAATCTCATCCCAGTGCCCTGAACAAAAATGATGGCAAGAGTCAGAGTCACCAGGGAATCTCATCCCAGTGCCCTGAACAGGACAAATCATGGCAAGAGTCAGCATCACCAGGGAATCTCATCCCAGTGCCCTGAACAGGACAGATCACAGCAAGAGTCAGCATCACCAGGGAATCTCATCCCAGTGCCCTGAACGGGACAAATCATGGCAAGAGTCAGCATCACCGGGAATCTCATCCCAGTGCCCTGAACGGGACAAATCACGGCAAGAGTCAGAGTCACCGGGAATCTCATCCCAGTGCCCTGAACAGGACAAATCATGGCAAGAGTCAGCATCACCGGGGAATCCTTTGGTTTCTCCCAGTGACTGATTTGTTCTGCGGGGTTTTTGTCAAAGCCCTCAACCCCCTCAAGTCCTGGCTGATCCAAGATCTCCTTGAACTGCCTCCTCCAGCTGGGTGATGAGCTCTGGGTGAAGCCTGGTGGCTGCAGGAGACAATAAAACATTTCTAGGATAATTATCAAGCTTTCCACTGTGTAAATCCTGATTTATCTCGTTCAGGCTGGATATGGTTTGTGAGCCAGAACAGGGCAGCTCCCGAGCTGGGCACACAGAACTGACACAGTTCAGGAAAAGGCAGATAAGTCTGGAGCCAGATCCCGCACTGATATCAAAGGGCTGAAGATCTTTTCCTGCTCCTCACTCGCTGCTGTCCTTGCAGAGGCTCCCCTGGAGCCTCGGGGTGGAGTTGTCAGACAGGAGTGGTAACCTCTGCTGGAATCCGGGGTAACTCTGCTTCGGTGCCTTTGTACAAAAACACAGCCAGGGGTCTTCGGAGAGCAGAACCCATCCCAGCCTCTCTCCGTATCTGAACTCCATGGAGAGAGCCGTGACTCACAGCCCAGCGTGCCAGGACGGAGCCTCTCGCCTGCAGCAGCGCTCCTTCCCTTCCCTTGGTGGTCCCCACGTGGTCCCGGCGCTCCTGGCGTGTTCCTGGGAGCTGGCACACCTCAGATGCAGCAGCGGGACCCTCCCAGTGGGGTCTGGGGGTGGCACAGCTCAGTTATGGGGACAGGACCCTCCCAGTGGGGTCTGGGGGTGGCACAGCTCAGTCCCAGCAGCAGGACCCCCCCTTTGGGGTCTGGGGGTGGCACAGCTCAGTCCCAGCAGCAGGACCCCCCCTTTAGGGTCTGGGGGTGGCACAGCTCAGTCCCAGCAGCAGGACTCTCCCTTTGGGGTCTGGGGGTGCTCTGTGCCCCTGTGGGACTGTGGAGCCTCCCCAGACCCCTGCAGTTTGTGTGTGCAGGGCCAGGCTTCCCTCGGGGCACATTTCTGTGTCCTGGCCTGAGGCACCATCTCTGACGGCCTTGGTGCAATTTCCCGCTTCCAAACTGCTGCTTTGGGGTCAAAAAGAGAGCAGCCAGTCACATCCCCGGCCCAGTGTCCCTCTCTGCAGGCTCCACCTGCACTGGGGGCCTGGGGACACCAGACACCGGCCCTTCCCATGGAATGTGTCCTCAGGAATTCCACCCCCCTCTTTGTCCATCTTGCTGGGCATCATCTCAAAATACTCCAGGTTTCTGTATTTTTATTCATATAATTTTATTATTATAATATTTTTATTCCCATAAACCAGCAGGACACGTTGTGAGGGATGAACCAGGATATCACCCCTGGCTGGAATATTCCCTGTTAAATATCCCTCAAGGCTGGGGATATTCCCCAGGTGCAATTCCAGCTGCGGCTCCTGTGCAGGGTGACAAAGCTGCCACAGCTCTCGGGGACCGTCCCGGCCCAGGGGTCCCCAGCTGCTGCCAAACATTTCACAAAACCCCAAAAGTGAGAGAGGAGACACAGAGCCCACACAGCATCCCAGGGAACTGCTCCTGGATTTGCACAGCCGATGGATTACAAAGCACCTCTGCCTCCCTGGGACCGTGGGCTGGAGGTTCTGGGTCGGTTCTGTGCAAACACGTGGAGCTCCAGCTGCTCCGCAAGCCCAGCCGCTTTTTGGGGTTGCAAAACTGTGGGAAAGTGTAAATCCCGGTGTAAAACAGGAGGGCAGGGTGCAAAGGTGGCAATACACCTGTTCATTACATAATTTCTGGGTGATAAAATGCATTTATCTCCCTTTTTTTTCCCTCTTTTCTGCACTTTGTCCGGCAAACTTTCTCCAGGACAGACTTCCAAAGTCTCAGGGCAGCTGCACTCAGTGAATGGTTTTTATCAAAGGGAATGTTTCTCTCCTTCCTCAAGACGCTGTTGTTTGGGGTCAATGACAGTTGTCAGATAAACTGGGACCTCTCAGGGGCAGGAGCAGCAGCCTGAAGAGGGAGATCTGGCACTTCCCTGGCCAGGAGTCTGCATTTCCCAATCCTTTAGCCAAGGATTTCCTATGGACCCGCAGCTGTTGTGCCTCAGCAGCTCCCGTTTTATCAGTGAGTGCCCCACAAAGCACCCCCCTGTTCACCCACCCTGCTGCTCACACCCCAAAACCTCCCATCTCCCAGGCATCAGCTGCCTAATCTTGGATCAAAACCCTGAATCTCAGACCAAAATTGCCCTGCAAGGATTAAAATCGAATTACTTGAGATCCCAAAGGCGGTAGAAGAAGGAAAACACCCGACTGTCCACAACCACAAGAACCTCTCTGATTTCTGACACTTTTCCCAATTAGAGAGGGTTTGTTCTACCCCAAAGTTATTTGAAACTGCTCAGTTATGGGGTGATGTGTCCCGGGGTACAGCCTGGGCAGCCCCTGGGGCACACCTGACCCCTTCACACAGCTTGGGGCACCAAGGGATGGGAGAGAGGAGCTGTGGGAAGACACAGCGGGTCTGACAAGTCAGGTTTCCTCTTTGAGCCCGGCTTTAGGACAGAGTCACTGCAGGGCGCAGGGGCCTGTGCAGCTGGGAGAGACCCCAGGGAGGAATTCTGGAGAGGCTGCAGAGGGAGCTCCAGCACCCGGGGCACTGTGTCCCTCTGCCGTGCTGGGGAAAGGATGGGAGAGTTGGCATTTTTCAGCCTGGAGAAGAGAAACTTCAGGGTGACCCAACTGAGACCTTCCAGTGCCTGAAGGGAACTGACAAAGTTGGAGAGACACTATTTACAAGGGTCTGGAGTAGGGAATGGCTTCAGACTGAGAAAGAGTGGGTTTAGGTGGGATTTTGGGAAGGAATTGTTCCCTGGGAGGGTGGGGAGGGGCTGGGCTGGACTTCCCAGAGCAGCTGTGGCTGCCCCTGGATCCCTGGGAGTGTCCAGAGCCAGGCTGGACGGGGCTTGGAGCAGCCTGGGACAGTGGGAGGTGTCCCTGCCCATGGCAGAGGTGGGATAGGATGAATTTTAAGGTCATTCCAACCCAAACCAGTCTGGGATTCTCTCTCACTAAGGAACTGCTTGGCAACACCATCAGGACAGCAGGGACGGTGACTCCACACCAAAGGAAGCAGACCCAGCAGGGGGAAGAGGGAAATCTCCTCCCAGTTCTGGTTGAATGCTCTACAAATCATCAATTAAATGAATTGTTTGTCCCTTCTCCTCTTCAGGTGCACTGTGCTACAGCCAGAGGTGTCAGAGCTGAGGGTGAGCTTGGCAAAGTCTGGGCCCAGGACCACTCAAGGGCTGTGCCCAGGACCCCCAACCTCTCAGTGCAGCCCCAGGCTGAGCCAGGGCAGAAACTCTGCAGGTGCCAGGCTGGATGAGCTGCTCGAGGAGCTGCACGAGGGGAGAGCAGCCAGAGCAGCCAGGGCTCATCCTGCTCCGTTCCACCCGGGATCAGCAGCTCGGGGCCGAGCAGGAGCCCTGGAAGGATGCTCAGGGAAGAGACCCAGGCTTTGTTCTGCAGGGTGTTGGCTCCTGGAGGATGATCACAAAGGACTTGGGCATCTGAGTCCTGCTCCTCGGGTCACAGACAGCACCGATTGAGGATTTTAGCGGCAGCCTGGGCACCCAAACCCACACAAAACCTGGCCCTGTGGCCCTGCGCTTGGACAGGTCAAGCCAACAAAAAAAGTCTGTTCTTCAGCTTGAATCACCTCCAGTCTGCCCTGGCTTTGCTCTGTAGCTCCAAATTCTTTGATTTTCATTGGTTTGGGTTTTTTTTTTCCTCCTTATCTCTGAGGTACCAGATGGAGTTGACTGACCCCGAAATCTAACCCTGCGCTGCTTTCAGACTCAGGAAACTTCACTGCGTGTGAATGCCTGGGCCTGTGAGCCCCAGCTGCTCCTCGGGGGCTGTCAGTGCGGGAGCCCCAAGGGATGATTCTCCCGCATTCCCGGGGGAACAGCGTGGAACTTCCCTTCTCCGGGTCAGGTGTGAAACCACAGTTCCCATACATTCACTGAGGTGGCGTTTCCCAGCAGCAGAGGCCCAGACTCCACCGCACGCAGTTCGTGTTGCAGCCACAACCATCCCGCTTCCAGCTGCTTCCAGACCAACACTTCCTTTTCCCACCACGTTTCAGGACATGTTGTTACCAACCACTGCCCTCTCCCAAGAGAATCTGCTTTTTTTGGGTTCAAAGCCTGAGTCCTGTGTCACCCTCAACAAAGGGGATTTGATGTTTCATTTGAAACCATCTTTGCAGTGGCTGGGTGCCTGGAAAGAACCTGAGGATTTTTCTCCACAGAAGGAAGACCACGTGAAAGAACAGCACAAATAAGCGAGCTCCAAATACAAAACCCACCAAGGTTTTAAGGCAGTTTTGACCTTGAGCAAAATGGAGCTTCTTGGTGTAGACACTTCAAGGAGCTGTGGCCCTAAATCCAAGGATGCTGCAGCCTCCTGAGAGTCTGGGCCACGGAATTGTCGGGAAGGAGGAGATCCTGGTGCCTTTATCACTTTGAAACTGCCACTTTCCCATTTCCAACAGCCCCTAAAGGATTCTGCGTCATCAGGACAGTGATTGCTCACAGGTTCTTTGCTTTCCTGCTGAGTAGAGAACACGGCAACCCCTCGGCTTTGGTGGGAGGGCTTTTGTTTGTACAGGGAAGTGTGGCGGAGAGGTTACAAACGGCCTTGCACAAACAGATCACTCTGCAAGGAAACCTCTTCTAATTTCGGAAATAAATCAGGAGTAGAAGAGCGAAAAAAATGATTTTCATCTCTGCTCGGCCCCCTGACCCTCCACACTGCCCAGTTTTCCAGGCAGCACGGGGACCTGGAAGTGCAACACCACAGGCACCTCAAAGTTCTCTCAGCCATCTAAGCTCTGCCTTTAGGGGCAGGTGCCACGTTCATCACCTCTGCCCCACCTCTGTCTTTGGGTTCTTTCAGAGCGTGTCCAGGTGGACACAAAGTGAGACCTGGCCTGGCCCAGCCATGGAGTGGCAGCAGGACCAGGGCAGTGCCCATCCCCGGCGCACCTCCAGTCTTGGGGTTAATTTTGGGCATCTCGTGACAAGAAAGGGGCTGGAGCGTGTCCAGGGAAGGGAACAGAGCTGGGAAGGGGCTGGAGCCCCAGCAGCGGCTGAGGGAGCTGGGAAAGGGGCTCAGCCTGGAGAAAAGGAGCTCAGGGGGGACCTTGTGGCTCTGCACAACTCCCTGACAGGAGGGGGCAGCCAGGGGGGGTCGGGCTCTGCTCCCAGGGAACAGGGACAGGAGGAGAGGGAACGGCCTCAGGCTGAGCCAGAGCTGGTTTAGATTGGATATTTGGGAAAATTTTTTCATTGAAAGTGTTGCAAAGCATTGAAATGCTGGAGTCCCCATCCCTGGAGGTGTGGATGTGGATGTGGCACTTGAGGACAGGGTTCAGTGGTGATTATGCTGGGGGTGCTGGTTGGTTGTTGGAGCTGATCTTGAAGCTCCTTTCCAACCTTAACGATTCTGTGCTTTGGTTACTCTGTACCCTCCTCGCTGCCAGACAGAGAAGGGTTAAACAGATTTAAGGGCTTAAGTGGAACAACTCTGAGACTGAGTGAGCTATGGCAGAAATAGCTGCAGTGGTGCTGTCAAGGAGCTTTTATTATCCAGAGGAGGGGAAATGAGAGCAACGCAAAGTGAATTTGAGAGCTGCGAGCGGGGGCACCGGCTCGTGGCCCCGGCAGCTCCCAGCATGGAAAAGCAGCTGATGAAGCAGCTGCTGAGGGGTTCAGGGCAGAGGCTGATCCGAGCCCTCCTGCTCATTTCCCTTTCCCCTCTCCGTGAGCGGAACTCGGATCTGTCGGTGATTAACCCCGGGTTAGGGCGAAACGGGCGACGAAAACCAGGGCAGCCCTGGCGAGGGCCTGGCGCTCGTGGCCCGCTGGCTCTGCTTGGAGCTGCTGGGTTTCCTGCCCTCCTGGCTCTGCTTGATCCTGCTGGGTTTCCTCCCCTCCTGGCTCTGCTCAGTGCTGGGTTTCCTGCCCCACTGGTTCTGCTCGGTCCTGCTGGGTTTCCTGTCCTCCTGGTTCTGCTTGGTCCTGCTGGGTTTCCGGCCCTCCTGGTTCTGCTCGGTCCTGGGTTTCCTCCCCTCCTGGCTCTGCTCAGTGCTGGGTTTCCTCCCCTCCTGGCTCNGCCCTCCTGGTTCTGCTCGGTCCTGGGTTTCCTCCCCTCCTGGCTCTGCTCAGTGCTGGGTTTCCTCCCCTCCTGGCTCTGCTCAGTGCTGGGTTTCCTCCCCTCCTGGCTCTGCTCGGTCCTGGGTTTCCTCCCCTCCTGGCTCTGCTTGGTGCTGGGTTTCCTGCCCCACTGGCTCTGCTTGGTCCTGCTGGGTTTCCTGCCCTCAGCTCGGGGCCAGGATGCTGCAGGAGCATGGGGAGCGGGGTGTGCTGGGGAAGGAGCAGGTGCCTGCAGCGGTCACAGCACTCAGAGCTGGCGCCTGCTGCCGCGAGCTCGGCCCTGGAGCACGGCCAGGGTTCGTCTGGGCTTCTGAAGGCTTCGCTTTCCTGAAGTACGGAAGGGATGAGGAAGAGGAGGTGCAGACACAGGCAGGCAGGGGACAGGTTCCTCTGGTGTGCCTTGCACGGTCCCTTTGAATCGTGGGATCAGAATGGGTTGGGTTGGGAGGGACCTCAAAGCCCATCCCATTCCACCCCTGCCATGGCAGGGACACCTCCCACTGTCCCAGGCTGCTCCAGCCTGGCCTTGGGCACTGCCAGGGATCCAGGGGCAGCCACAGCTGCTCTGGGAATTCCAGCCCAGCCCCTCCCCACTCTCCCAGGGAACAATTCCTGCCCAATATCCCACCCAGCCCTGCCCTCTGGCACTAGGAAGCCATTCCCTGTGTCCTGTCCCTCCGTGCCTTGTCCCCAGTCCCTCTCCAGCTCTCCTGGAGCCCCTTCAGGCCCTGCAAGGGGCTCTGAGCTCTCCCTGGAGCCTTCTCCTCTCTGGGTGAGCACCCCCAGCTCTCCCAGCCTGGCCTTTGTGTCCATGCCGGTGCATTTGGAGCAGGAAATCCTTGAGATCTGCCCCAGAGTTCCCACCTGGGGTCCAAATTGACCCCAGTTCCAGACCCTGGAGGAAACATCCAAACCTCAGCCCGACTGACTGTGCACCGTCTCCCCCTGACTGTGTGTCCTCACACACCGAAGGCTGACCAGCACATGACAGGATTTAGCAATCCGTGCTTCCAGGGCTCAGTTCAGTATTTTCCCGTGTCCTCAGCAAGGGGAGGGAATGGGCAAACCTGCAGATGACGAGAATTTGAGAGGGGACTGAAAGCACCTTGGAAGGTTTAAGCGAAATTCAAAATACTCAAGAAATGTTTGGTGGAAAAACCCCACCGACCAAGGACAACAACAAAAACCACCCCAAAAGCTGCTCTGTGGGAGAAAGAGCCTCCAGAGGGGGATTTGCCCTTAGACACCTCTCCTGGAGGACATGAGCTGTTATCTGGAGATGTTTTTATCTCCCAAGTGACTGGAGGCACACAAAGAGTGCCTGACTCAGAGCTGCATCTCACGAATGGATGTCGAGGTGGGAATTTTGCTCACACTCGGGAATAAACCCCTTCAGGAACGCTGGGAGGCTCTGGAGGCTGCAGCAGATCCCCAGGTCGGTGGTTGGTCCCAGTGTGGTAAAGGCAAACGTCCTCTTTGGGTTCTCACGAACGGGTGAGGAGCTGCAAGGACCTGCAGGATCCTGTGTGGTAAAGGCCAGCACACTCCAGGAGAGCTCTGGACCACTTGGAGATCATCCCCAAGGAGCAACAACACGTCTGGAAGGTGTGAACTGGGTGGAGAGGCTCTGTGATTTGGGCTGGTAATAAAGATGAAGCAAAGGGAAAGTTTCCATGGGTGAAAAAGTGCTGTCTGGGGATATTTTCCCTGCAGGGTGGTAAAAACTTCTTCATTGGGAGTGTTTAAGAAGGGCAGAGACACAAATAATGTTGGTCTGCCTTGGGCAGGGAGTGCCAGCTCCATTTCTTTATGAATCCAAGGGTTTATGGTTTCTTTTCCTGGAAAAGGACATTCATTCCGTAAGGAGGTGAAGGACGGAGGCAGCACAGGCAAAGCATCCATTTCCCAGAGGAATCTTCCTCCAGGGAGCCAAGAGACGAGAAGGGAGGATGAGAAATTTTCACCAAAGACATTCTGGGGAAATAAGGATTTCACCCCAAGTCAGCTGCACAGTCTGAGAGAGAGGAGGGAACTGAGAGCAACCCGTGTGAAGGGGAAGAAAGGCTGACTTCAGATCAACTTGTGAATATTCCCAGCCTCTTCTCATTTTCTGCCTCTGTTTATAAACATTTTGCAGGGAGTAGTGGCTGCTGATAAAAGAAGTGTTAGAATGAGCAGAGCAAGCTGCTGCAGAGGACTGAGCTGCCAGCGTCAGGTGAGGCTGACAGAAGCACTGCCCATCAACTCTTACAGCTCCTCAGGACCCTCAAAGCCATTTCAGAAACAGCAGAAAAGCCCCAAAAAAATTTGAGAGGAGAGAAATCCCCAAAGCCGAAAGCTCTTTGTGACAAAGGTGGACTTCTGCCACCTGGGTTTAATCCCGAAGAGGGAAATGGTTGTATCATCTTCAAACCTTCTTGCGGCGCGTGCCCTGCGGCAGCTCAGCAAGGCAATTAATTTCGGGAGGAATTACCCAACCCTTAATTTTTCTGAGCAATTATCAGCTCAGGTCCCAGCCAGGAGCCGGAGCGCTCCCTGCTCCGACGATGGCTGGCTGCAAGTAGCTGCAGAATCCCTGCCACGCTGCACTTGGCCGGGGAGCCTCCTGTGGAATCTGTCTCGAGATGCCCCCACGGGCGCAGCGTGCCCAGATAGCGATCGCAGCCTCTCCCGGGGACCCAGCCCGGCCCCAGCTCTGTTCTCCTTGTCCTCTGGAGAAGTAGTGCAAAGGGCTTGGGCTGCTGCAGGGGTTCTGCCTTCCTCCTTCTCCTCCTCCTCCTCCTTCTCCTCCTCCTTCTCCTTCTCCTTCTCCTTCTCCTTCTCCTTCTCCTTCTCCTTCTCCTTCTCCTTCTCCTTCTCCTTCTCCTTCTCCTTCTCCTTCTCCTTCTCCTTCTCCTTCTCCTTCTCCTTCTCCTTCTCCTTCTCCTTCTCCTTCTCCTTCTCCTTCTCCTTCTCCTTCTCCTTCTCCTTCTCCTTCTCCTTCTCCTTCTCCTTCTCCTTCTCCTTCTCCTTCTCCTTCTCCTTCTCCTTCTCCTTCTCCTTCTCCTTCTCCTTCTCCTTCTCCTTCTCCTTCTCCTTCTCCTTCTCCTTCTCCTTCTCCTTCTCCTTCTCCTTCTCCTTCTCCTTCTCCTTCTCCTTCTCCTTCTCCTTCTCCTTCTCCTTCTCCTTCTCCTTCTCCTTCTCCTTCTCCTTCTCCTTCTCCTTCTCCTTCTCCTTCTCCTTCTCCTTCTCCTTCTCCTTCTCCTTCTCCTTCTCCTTCTCCTTCTCCTTCTCCTTCTCCTTCTCCTTCTCCTTCTCCTTCTCCTTCTCCTTCTCCTTCTCCTTCTCCTTCTCCTTCTCCTTCTCCTTCTCCTTCTCCTTCTCCTTCTCCTTCTCCTTCTCCTCTTCCTCCTCCTGCAGAAGCAGAGTTGCAAATGGCAGAGAGGATTTTTGGGTTGTTTCTCTGTAGGGGCCTCAGCGGGGGCTGCGGCTCCTCCCGAGGGGCAGCTCCGATCTCTGCTCCCTGGGACAGGGACAGGAGCCAGGGAACGGCCGGAGCTGGGCCAGGGCAGGCTCAGGCTGGAGATCAGGGAAAGGTTCTTCCCCCAGAGGGTGCTGGGCACTGCCCAGGCTCCCCAGGGAATGGGCACGGCCCCGAGGCTGCCAGAGCTCCAGGAGCGTTTGGGCAGCGCTGCCAGGGATGCCCAGGGTGGGGTTGTTGGGGTGTCTGTGCTGCTTCTCTGTGCCTCAGTTTCTCGCCCTGTGGATGCACACGTTTATTGTTCTTTACGGCCCTGTTCTCTTCTCTCACACTGGTGTTTCCTGGCCCTCACTGTCAGGGTTCAGTCCCTGCCCAAAGCCTGTCTGCTGCTCTTTCAGTTGAGTTCTTGAAGATGGGAGGTGGCATCTCCGGCCTTCCCAAGCCAGCGCTGTGCTCTGACCCCACCAGTGAGAGAATCACTGCCCCAGCTCCTCACTCCTGCTCCACACAGGACGGGGCACTCAGGGTCCAGCAGCGGTGTCCTCTCTCCTCGCTGAGCCCCAGCTCGTCTGCAGGACCCTCTGTGACCCATTCCCACATCATTCCCTCTGTGCCCCAGTCCTTCCCATCCCACTCCCTGGATGCTGCTGCCAAAGGCACCTGGATGGAGCCTGTGTCCCTCCTGCCTTTGAGAGATTTTCCCCTGCACAGCCAAGACCCTTTCCCAGCATTTGCCAGGTCCCTCCTGGAATTCCCTGGGATGTGTTTGCTGCCGGCACATCTCAGCTGGTTTTATTTGAATAACCCCTCCAGGGGGTGAGGGGACTGTTGGTTCTCCAGGGAGAACTTGCCCTGGCTGGATTTTAAGGCACAATTTGTGACCATGCTCCCTGCAGGAGCTGCTGCGACAAGGAGTGGCGTGGGAGACCCGATGGAGGGGGCAGAGCATTTCCTTGTCGCGGTGCCAGGCACTCCCTGCGGCACCTGCCTGAGCCCACCCTCGAGGGGAGCGCTCGGGGTGAATCCCCGTGGGTACCCCTGAGGCTGCAACGTGGGCAGTGGGATCTCGGGCAGGGCCGGGGGCCTGCAGAGCACTGTGACCTCGTTCCAGTAGCTCTGCTCGCCTGCCACACAGGCTGGGGCCAGGAAAAATCCTGGAGTGTCACAGGGTGTCGTGGTTTGCCACGGCACTGCAGAAGCGATGCGTGGAATGCTGGCATCCGGTCTGAAATGAGTGGGTGAAAGCAGCCGGGGGTGCTGCGGGTGACTCCTGCCCTGAGCAGGGACAAGGGGCAGGCAGCACGAGGGGACGGTGGCCACAGGAACACCTCTGGGCTGGGTGGCTCAGTGGTGGGAAAGGAGGTTTTCTACCTGGATGCAGCCGAACAATGACACAGCCAAACTGCAGGGAAGAGAACTCGGAACTGCAGCTTGGCCCCTCCAGGGATAACTCTGGACACAGCACGAGGTTGTGGCATTGGCCTGAGACCTTCATTTCCCTTGCAAAGCTGATGATCCATCCTCTGAATCCACAGGAAAACACGGGGCTGGACTGCCAGGACAGCGACGCCAGCGGGAAACGAGCTGCAGCTTTCACTTCTTGCAGCTCCTCTCTGAGCAGGCAGGAGTGGCTGTCCCTGCAGTGTGACTGTCCCTGTGAGTGTGACTGTCCCTGTGTGACTGTCCCTGCAGTGTGACTGTCCCTGAAAGTATGACTGTCCCTGTGTGACTGTCCCTGTGTGACTGTTCCTGCAGTGTGACTGTCCCTGTGGGTGTGACAGCCCCTGCAGTGTAACAGTCCCCACAGTGTGACTGTCCCTGTGAGTGTGACTGTCCCTAAAAGTGTGACAGTCCCTGCAGTGTGACAGTCCCTGTGGGTGTGACAGTCCCTGTGGGTGTGACTGTCCCTAAAAGTGTGACAGTCCCTGCAGTGTGACTGTCCCTGTGGGTGTGACAGTCTCTGCAGGAGTGGCAGATGTTGGTGACGGGCAGAGGGAACAGAAACAGGATCCCTTGGGAATCCCTCGGGAATCCAGCGCAGTTCAGGTGTGCATGGAGCGCCCGGGTTTGGGGCTGTGGCTGATCTGTGCCTGTTCCCGGGCTGGCTCAGCCTGCCTGGGCGCTGCTTCGGGACGAGCCCTGGCTCCTGATTCCCTCTCGGCTCTGCCTGGCCTGGCCGTGGGCCCCAGAACTCCCGCCCCGAGCTCAATATCCCCGGGGGCCTGAACCCACGCTTTTAGAGCACTGGATATTTTCACACGCGGATGCCAAGCATGTCCAGGTGTTTTTGGGGAGTCTGAGGGCAGGTCCAGCCCCTCCTGGAGATCGCTCAGTGCTGGCACCAGCCGGCACTTTGGTGCTGACTGCAGCAGAAAGCGCCACGGGCCGGGTCTGCTTTGCTTGGCTCTCACTGCGGGATGATGGAGGAGCTTGAACCGAAGCCCACTGAGGAAGAGGTTGGCATTCCTTGAATTCCCAGGCATTCCAGGGTCCTCCATGAGCCCCGCACCCCCCGTGCTGTGTGCCTGGGAGATGAACCCTCTGAATGTTCCCATGCTGCGGGATGGAGCTTCACTCCTGCTCTTCGGTGGAGCATCCTGCCTCCCTCACGAGCGCTGCGGGCTCTGCTGCTGGAGAAAAAATGTGGATCCAAATCTGCCCAAACACCAGGGGTGGCTTTGTCATAATGGCCTTAAAATGGAGGTCACAGCTGGGGACAGACTGAGGTTCGGGTGGCACCAGGGGGTGTGCAGGGGTCACACAGCCGGTGCATGGAGAGCAGTCCTTGTGTCTGAGTTTGTTGTAGGGCAACACCCTCAGCCTCCTCACTCCCTGCGCCTGGTGTTCCGCAAGCAGAGCAACCCCTCTGAGCCCAGGACCAGATTTCCAGGGGAATTTGGATCATCTTTCCAGGTGGAGAAAGGGTGGAGGCTTTTTCTAAGCCCATGAATTTACTGCTGGCTGCGCCAAGAACAAGAGTGACACCTGAGCTCCCACCACATCCCAGTACAAATCCCCACAGGTTTCTGGGAAGCCCAGTCCTTTCCATCTTTTCCTTTCATTCAGCTGAGGAGATTGTGAGAAAGAAGTCCGGCTTTTCCACAATAAAAAACCTATTCCCTCCTTTAAAAATGTCAATTTGGTTTTGCTTTTTTTTTCCCCAGCGTGTTTTGGTGCCCTCCTTGTGCGCCCTTCCTGGCAGGCCAAGCCTGACAGAGCGCTCCAGAAGTGCTTCACCGTGGAGAAGAAAGGTCTCTGTATCTCAGCTTCTCTTCTCATTTCAATAAGAATCGCAGGTCTCAGTTTGCCTGGAGCTCCAGCGGGTCAGGCTGAGGACTCTGGAGCCCCTCAGCACCAGTTACCCAGGCTGGCAAACCAGTTGGGCGCTGGGGCAGGGACTGGGCAGCTCCTGGAATCTTGCAGTGCCTTATTTGATGTCGGAGATGAGCCCCTGGCTCCCTCTGAGCCCCCCTGCCCTCTCCACACCCCACCCAGGGCTTGTGAAGAGCACAAAAGGCAGCAAAGGGGTGTATTTGGTACCTGCTGGAGGAGACCCCTGTGCCAAGGAGCAGGACCAAGGGCTGGCTCAGCTCCTGAGAAGTTCTCCTAAGAGAATTTTCCCCCCTTGACACCCATTTGAGGCATTGGATTCTGCCCAGAGGTCCACAGAGTGTAAAGGAGGTGGGGATGTGACACCTCATCTGCCTTCCTCAGTAAAAAAGAAACCCAAGATTTTGGGGAATCAATCCCTGAGCGAGGCAGAGACTGTGTTGGAAAAAAATTTCATCTGGGTGTGAAAAGGGCTGGGGCTGGAGAAGCCAGAGACCCACACCTCCTGCAAGCCATCCCAACAAGGAGAGTCCCTCCTGGGGCTCAGCCCATCCCTCCCTGCTCATGGGAGGGTCTCACCCTCCCCTTCCCCTCCACCCTCCCTGCAGCTGAGGCCTCTGGTGCTTCTGCTGTGCCTGTCCCAGGAGGTCACATCTCCAGGGGGATGGACACACGGACCCTCCTGTCCCAGGAGGTCACATCTCCTGGGGATGGCCACACGGACCCTCCTGTCCCAGGAGGTCACATCTCCTGGGGGATGGACACACGGACCCTCCTGTCCCAGGAGGTCACATCTCCTGGGGATGGACACACGGACCCTCCTGACCCAGGAGGTCACATCTCCAGAGGGATGGACACCCGGACCCTCCTGTCCCAGGAGGTCCCATCTCCTGGGGATGGACACACGGACCCTCCTGTCCCAGGAGGTCACATCTCCTGGGGATGGCCACACGGACCCTCCTGTCCCAGGAGGTCACATCTCCAGAGGGATGGACACACGGACCCTCCTGTCCCAGGAGGTCACATCTCCAGGGGGACGGACACACGGACCCTCCTGTCCCAGGAGGTCACATCTCCTGGGGATGGACACACGGACCCTCCTGTCCCAGGAGGTCACATCTCCTGGGGACGGACACACGGACCCTCCTGTCCCAGGAGGTCACATCTCCTGGGGGATGGCCACACGGACCCTCCTGTCCCCACGGTCTCCATGTGGGAGGGTTTTCCCTGAGCCCTCCCTGGGCTGTTCCCAGTGTCAGGAACCTCCAGCAGCAGCAGCAAATCTCAGCCCCAAGCGCTGGCTCCTGGAAACCCTTTGTCTCTGCTCTGTTCTGGGTCTGCAGGACCTCAGGGCTGGTCAGGATTGCTCCATCTGAGCTTTTCCTGATCCCTTGGGACCTTTGTTTCCCCAGGATTTGCTGTGATATCAGTTTAGGTAGTTGGTACACGTCTATGACTGGTGGTTTTTCTCTCTGTTGTACTTGTGTGCCACAGTCAGAGGTTTTTAAACACTACATCAACCAGTGCTTATCCCAGGCACAGAGAGATGTTTGTGGGGCTCAAACAAAGCCTTAAAGTAGGGAAATACAAGACAGGAACAGCAACAGAGGGGCTGAGGCACAGAGGCCCAGGATGCAGAGCAAAGGTGAGGTCACAAAGCATCATCAGGGGGCTGGAGCCCCTCTGGAGCCGGGCTGGGAGAGCTGGGGGTGCTCACCCGGAGAGGAGAAGGCTCCAGGGAGAGCTCAGAGCCCCTTGCAGGGCCTGAAGGGGCTCCAGGAGAGCTGCAGAGGGACTGGGGACAAGGCACGGAGGGACAGGACACAGGGAATGGCTTCCCAGTGCCAGAGGGCAGGGCTGGGTGGGATACTGGGCAGGAATTGTTCCCTGGGAGGGTGGGGAGGGGCTGGGCTGGAATTCCCAGAGCAGCTGTGGCTGCCCCTGGATCCCTGGCAGTGTCCCAGGCCAGGCTGGACGGGGCTTGGAGCAGCCTGGGACAGTGGGAGGTGTCCCTGCCATGGCAGAGGTGGCACTGGATGGGATTTAGGATCCCTCCCAACCCAAAGCACTCTGGGATTCTGTGCACTCAGTGCTGGACATGGGAGCTGCCTCGCTGCCAACCCAAAGGAAAGGAGGATGTGGGTGCAGAGATGCCCACGGGCACTCAGAGAGCTCTGCAGGCCCCGCTGCCATCACTGAAAGGGCGCTCAGGCCTTGGCAGGGGCTGCCCAGGGAGGTTTGGGGTCCCCATCCCTGGAGGTGCCCAAGGAAGGCACTCGGTGCCCTGGGCTGGGGACAAGGTGGGCATCGGGCACAGCTTGGACTCCATGGGCTGGGAGGGCTTTTCCAACCTCAGGGATTCTGGAATTCCGTGGTTTTGTGATTCTGGGATAACTGCTCTGCGCTGGCAGTGTCTGAAGGCCGTTTTCTCTTTTTCCTTTTTCCACAGCTGGGAATGCCAGTGCAGGGAGCAGTTGAGGCTGATTTTATGGGGCTGGACGGGAGCAGGCCTGAAGGACTCAAAATCTCTTTGCAGCAGTGTTTGTGTCCCCACTTTTCCTCCATCGAGCAGGAAAATTGCTTCCCTGCTGAACATCAGGGACAAAGCACCGACGTCCCCACGTTCCCGCAGTGCTGAATTACGGCAGTGACGGGAATGTGGAATTATTCCGGGCCAAGGCTTTGCCCACAGGCAAAGTGGGGCCAAGCAGGTCTATCATGAGTTTATGGCATGGTTTGGGATCACTTCTTGAGTACCAAAGCAAAATGCAGCTCTTTAGTAGAGGGGTTTTTTTTAAAAAAAAAGGGGGGGGAAAAATGGGCTTGAGGTACGGCAACGCTTCTGGGAAAGTTGTTTTTCCCACTTTTGCCAGGTTAAAAAGCTGTGTGGAAGGGTTTGAAAATGAAATTGCCATCCTGACAAAGTGAAGCAGGCAGGGTTGGGGAAGGAGGTGATGGGGAAAGAGGATTATTTGCCCTATTTCTGCATCAGCGCTGCCAAATTCCTGGGCTGTTATGTAATTAGCACATTCTCCCGGTGCTCCAATCATGACAGCACGTGCCTTCCTGCCATTCCCCAGGCACTGGTGCAGGCTTTTATCCATTCAGAACAGGTTTAAAATCTGTAACTGAAAAACTTTTGTTGAGAAATAGGGCGGGAGGGCAGAAAGGGGGGAAAAAAATTGGTGATTTTTGTTGTTGTTATTCCATTTCCTGGTGAGATTTCTCCCTCTCAAGCTCCGTTTCCAGGTGGGATTTCTCCCTCTCCCACTCCCTTCTGACTTTCTGGATGCTCCTGCTCGGTTGCAGCCCAAACCTGTGGTTTGTGGTGTGCCCATGTCCAGCAGGATCCATGTTTTTTGGGGGGTTTTTGGACACAGAGAGTGCTCCCAAGATTCCACCCCTGCCTCAGGATCTTGCTGATATTTTTACAGATATTACACTTTATTTCTTGCCTGAGTCACCCACCCAGAAGAAGAGATATGCAAACAACTTCCTGCCAGCCCTTCCCATTTTTCCTGGTAGCAGCGGGTCCCTGGTGCAGCGAGATTCCCAGGTGACAATTGCTGGGGAAAAGAGAGATAAACACCACCCAGGAATTTGAACCAGCCCATCCCAACAACGCCTCAGCACCCAGACCTCGGCACCTCTCCGGGCAGATTTTGAAATCCCCTTCTCCAAGGTTGCTTTCACGCCGTTTAATGAGCTCTTATCTTGAGAGCTGTAATAAGGTTTCAGGGCTTAATCCAGCGAGATTGCTTTGGGGAGGGGCAGTTATTGAGATTTTTAGTGCCTCCAGGACAGAACATCGAGAGACACAACTGGAGGACACCGCAAATCAGAGCTGAAGTGCATTTGGTCAATATTTTTTATGAGTCACCAGAGGGAAAAGCAGTTTCCCCAAACAGTGGTTTTAAAAAAAATAT
>VZTE01000841.1:47034-69494 GCA_013397775.1 Eulacestoma nigropectus | reverse complement strand
TGGGATGATGGGATGGGATGGGATGGGATGGGATGGGATGGGGTGGGATGGGATGGGATGGGGTGGGATGGGATGAGGTGGGATGGGATGGGACGGGATGGAATGGCATGGCATGGAATGGCATGGCATGGCATGGGAGGGCAGCTGAGCCAGCCTTGGCTTCAGCAGGAGTCTGATGTTCACCCTTGGCCATGTTCCCAGGTGATCTCAATCTCAATGAACTAAAAATAACAAGTCTTAGCAGAGAGGGCAGCAAACACTGCAGGGAGAGAAACGAATTGGGGACAAATGGTCAGAATCTGAATTTTTACAGCTCCTCACTCTCTGCTGGGCTCTGAAGGACCAGCACCCTTTAGAGCTGTGTCTCCTTCTAGCACTTTCTCCACACAGTACTTTCAGCTCTTATCAATTCCTTGGACTCGAGGGACAGGCGTGAGTGAAACCTTTAGGTAAGAAATGCCCAGGGGACAGCAGGCTGCCCGCTGCCACCAGGAAAATCATGAGGGGTGGCAAGATGGGGACAGGAAATGTGGCACCTGCTCCAGAGGGGACAGACTGGGTGTGGCAGAACAGAGGTGGCTGCCTGCAAGCTCTGGCTGAGCGCTGTGACCGGTCCCTGAGCTCCTCCTGTCTCAGCTCTGGGGAGCCCAAAGGCGACAGGGACACGGCCGGGAGTTCCATCTGCTCCGGCCTGCCGGGGGAATCCCTGGGGAATGAAGCCCTCCTTTCAGCTGCCGCGCAGCAGAGCTCTGAGCTCGGCACTTGCTGACCAACACAGCTCCAGTGACGCTAAAAAATGTGTGACCCTCTCCTGGCACCAAGCCACAGCAGCGGTTTCTTCACTGACTTCTGCTGCGGGAGGGAAACGGGAAAACAATTTTCCTGACCTCCCTTATTTTCCCGTGAACGGGGTGTTTGTGTGCTGCTCTCGGGAACTGTTGGAAGGAGAGGGTGTGGATGGAGCTGGATCGAGGCGCTGGAGGAAAACATCTTTCTCCTTCCCTGGCAGTTCCTCCCCCTGTCTGTCAGGCAGGAAACCAAGGAAACCTTTGAAAGCTCTGCAGAGCGTTAACTGTGAGAGTCCAGGGCACCAGGCACCGGGAAGAAAGATCCTCATCCCATCTCTACCACCGGGAGAAACTTCTCAATCCTCAGCTCAGTGTTGTGCAAAGCAGAGGAGGGGGAACAAGACATTCTGTCGGCGTGGAAGAGGCAGGAAGACGCTTCTTCTGTGCCCTGCCAGGACCTGGATGCCATGTCCAGGGAAATACGTGTGTTCCTTGCACTTCCTGGCACTGACGGCGGCGTTGGCCTTTGCTCCCTGCCAAGGACAGCGCTGAGGTGACAGCTCCCATCTCCCCTTTGCTCCAAGGCTCCGAGACGGAGCAAGGGAGGCAAAGTGGGAGAAAACCAGCCCTGCACACCCCGAACGGAGCCCGGGGCAGCTCTGCCGGCCCCAGCGCAGCCCTGGGGAGCAGCGATGGGCGCAGGGCACAAACAGTGCCCTCGGCGGAGCCGATGAGGAAAACTCCCCCAAACACAGGGAACGGCCCTGGCTGCTGCTGCCCGCGGGAGGGAGAGGGGCCAGGGAGGACAGGGCACCTCTGTAAGAGCCTGTGATGCCCGTGGGTGCTCCAGGTGTTCACGCATCCCATTCCAACCCACTTTTCCACACTCAGAGGGACTTCTGGCTCTCCACCTGCACCCAGAGCTGCACCTCCAGCTCCCTTCCCACATGGGTGAGGGCAAACTTTGCCTTTTAGAGCCCCAAGTTCATGACCTGCTGCCAGGTTGAGGTCCACTAGCAGCACCTCTCCCCTTACCCTCAGAAGGGCCTGCAAGATCAAGGGCTCTGTGATAATTGAATCTCCTTTTTTCAGAGAAAATTAGGTGGGAAATATTTCCAGGAGGAGGTGTCAGCGAAATGTATAAAGGAAAGAAAAGAGGCTGAGATTAGACCAGGAGTGCTGAGGGCAGTCAGTGTGTGAAGGTGCAAAAACAGAACTTCAGCCAAGCAAAAGCCTTGGAAAGCAGTCAGGAGCTCCCCATTCCTCCACCTAAACTACAAAAGACACGTTCAGGACTGTGCCCATGACTTCTGTCAATGCGGATTTGTCTCTTCCTCAAAACCATCTTCTCTGTTTTGCTGTGGGTTTCCACTCAGGGCTCACCCCAGATTTCAGGCGGAGCCCTTCAAAAACCACAAGTGATTTATTCCTGGTTGTTTAACACAGGAAAGCAAGGACCAGGTATATCCTGGGAAGTGCAGGCAGAGAGATTCCAGAGCTTGACAAGTCTTGGGTCTGAAGAAAAATTAGGGGAAATGCCCAGGTTTGCCCACATTCATGATTGTCCCTGCAGAACCTGGAATGTCCCCTGGTTCAGCACTGGCACGGGCAGGGCTGAGGGCTGGGCTGGAGCTGCTGTGCTGAGGTGAGCACTGGGGCGTCTCCGAGTCAGGGAGTGCTGCGGGTCGGGGCTCCCCTGATTTCTCTTGGTCCAGGGTACTCACGGCAGTGACTGGCTGCTCTCGCGGATGCAAATCCCAGTCCCTCGGAGCCACCCACCTCTCTGTCCGTGGCTGGTGTGACTCCACCTTCTGCTCCAGCTCAGCTCACCTGTAAAGCTCCCCTTTTCCTCTGCTCCACGGGCACCAGCAAACACATTCCTCTGGGGAGCCCAGGCATGGGCAGAACAGCACGACGTGGCTCTGCAAACGCTGTGGCCTTTGGCAGGGTGGGGTCTGAATTCCTGCCTCTTTCCCCGTGTCCCTGTCCTCTCCCAGCCTCAGGGACAGGCATTGCCTCCATCCCATCACTGATGAAGCTCTGTGGCTCCTCTGGGGTCCCTGACTCTCCTACAGACCCCAAGACTTCAGATATTGAACTCATCACCCCCACGCACTCAGCAGTCAATGAGTTTCCTCCTCGGCCCTGTTGGGCTCTGCCAGGAGATGCTGTTGGAAGTTTTTCCTCTACTTTCTCTCTTGCAATGAGGCTGCAGGGCCAGAGACCAAGCAGAAGGTCAGACAGACCCACAGTGCCCAAGGGAGAAAGGGAGAGCCCAGCTGTGCTGAGCTGCTGGGCTCCTTTAGCCTCACCCCCACCTACGATTGCAAAGGAAATAAAAGTGCTCTGCAAATCTTCTGTTGAGGTGCTGTGCGGTGGTGAGGCCCTGGCACAGGGAAACTGTGGCTGCTCCATCCCTGGAAGTGCCCCAGGCCAGGTCAGATGGGGCTTGGAGACACCTGGGAGAGTGGAAGGTACCCCTGGGGGTGGAGCAAGATGAAATTTGAGGTCCCTCCCAACCCAAACCATTCCATGATTCTGTGATTTCAAGATCCTGAACGGAAGCTCTGCCCATAAAGAGGGCAGCTGTGGAAGAGAAAGCAGGCTCCAGTTTGGGAATGCGTTTCCTGGTTTTCTGAGCGAGGCCAACAACAATGAAAGTTTTATCTCGAGCGGGTGCTGGAGCATCCCCTGGATGGGCCCCGCGCTGTGCCCAGGGGCTGGGGAAGGGCTCCGGGGTGGGATGTGTGCCCTGGCTGGTGCGGTGGGGCACAGGGCACCATTGGTGGGAGACAGCTGGACAAAATGCCCAGATTTGGGGCCCTACTGCAGCCCCAGAGCTCCAGGAGCAGTGGCGAAGCACTGGAGAGCACTGGGGGGCTCCTGGGCACAGCCCACTGGCCTTTGCACCTGGACACCAATGAAGAGAGCAGGGGTTCCCCATGGGGGAGAGTCCCACCGGTGATAAATCTGTTCATTTATCCATTGCAGCCTCTTGCCCGTGTCTGGGGAGACCCTCTGCCGCTTTGGGAACGTACACCCTCCTCCTCTAGGCCAGACTGAGGATGAGTTCTCCAGTCCCATCCTCCCCTGGGCCCTCTCCACGTGCTCCCGATGGGATCAGCGTCCCCAGCCCCTGTGGCTCTGTCACTGTGGCAGCTCCCACACAGAGCTGCTCTCCCGGCCTCCTTCTCCCTGTGGATTGGAGGGACCCGACCCCACAAAGACCCGTTTCTGTTCCTTCATAGTCAGCCTCTACCCCATTCTCACATCCTGGACACCACAGCGAGTTCCTGGGTGAGTTGTGGGATCTCCTCTCTCCACTTGCTGTCCCTGCACAGGAGCTTTGGCTCCCTTCTCCCTCACTCCCAGCTCTGTGCTCACCTCAGGATTTCCTACCTGAGCAGGCTCTGTCCAGCCCTCAAAGATGAGTAATTTGGTTTCCACCCAATTTCTTTTGAAAGCAAGCTGGCTGGACGCTGTCAGAGCACGGAACCAGAGGTGGAGGGAACTGCTTTGGCCAAACCCCGCTGTTTTATCTCCTGGGTTTAATTAGAGTGATTTGTCTGGAAAATTTGACAAAATTTGTGATAAAAGAGCTCTCTAATGAGAGAGACCGTAATCATGATTGAAACACCTCCTGAACTGAGGTGGATGCTGATCCGTGAGCTACCATGTGAGTGTTCCTGTGCCAGTGTGTTCATGCATATAAATCTGTTTATTAAACAGTTTTAACCTGCTCCGAACACAGCCCGGAGTTATCTTATCTGAGGAAAATAAACAGAGATGCGTCCAGGCACCCAAACACTCCTGGATGAGGAGTTCCTTATCAGCCCTGCTTCCCCCACTGGCCCAGTTAAACCTTCAGTCATTCGTTCATTTCCCATCCATGGCTTTTTAGGAGCACCAACACACGTTTCCTATCAGCATGTTTTTGATCCTGGGAAGCTGCAATTCCCCGATGTTTTCTTTGCTTTCTGCACCCTGCAGATGCATCCGTCCCTTCAGCTTTGCCACTGCTTCCCCACCTCCGCTAATTAGCACCTCTTTTCCCACATTTCTCTCCCGGATAACTCGTTCAAAGCCTTAGGAGAACAAAAGCCTCCCCAAAAAGAGAAATTATCCGAAGCCTGGCAGCATTTCTGCTTTTTATATGTTTCCCCAAGGAAGGAAATAAAAGGGGTAAGGTTCCGGGACATCCCTGGTTCGGAGCTCCCTGCTCCGTGCCCCAGTTGTGGTAAAGCTCCTAAAATTCCCTGAGCTTCCGGAGAGATGCCTGCGTTGTTCCCTGCCCGCTCCAGGTGAAAGGGAGTGGCAGCGAGGAGAACCCAGGACAAGGAGGTCTGGATGTCCACCCTGAGCGCTCAGTGACTGTGGGACACCACATCCAACCCTTGGAGAGCAGCTCCAGGCACAGGAGACGCCTTTCCCTGCACCCCTGAGCCCAGGGACACCAGCACAGGCATCTCCTGGTGTCTGGAGCCTGGGGAGGACCTGCTGGGGACACCACAGAGTCAGGATCAGGTTCGACCTTCCCCTACCAGCCCTTCTGCTGAGGGTCTCTCCCTCTCTCCTGCTGAACTCCCACCCTGCTCTCAGGGGCCCTGTGGATTTTCCAGCCCAGCACACTCCAACCCCAGCTGCAAAATATCCCACTCCCATGCCCGGTGTTCCCACAGGAAGCCCCAGGGCTGATCCCCAGCACAAGGGAGCTCAGGAGGAGCCCTGCAGGAGGTGGGAGCAGGATGGTCTTTACCTCCCAACTCAAAGCACTCTGTGATTCCCTGGGTCCCTTTCGGTAGCACCACCAGCAGGGAGAGCTGCAGGGTGGGAGAGCACCCTTCGCTTGGGCACGTGGGAATTCCTGAGCCTCACCCCCGGTCAGAGACTTGTGCTGTCCTTAAAAGAACCCTTCATCGTGGAGATGTGGCTGGAATAATCACCGTGAAAAATGGGGCTACCCGGGGCAGAAATGTGCTCTGCACCCTGACACCGAGCAGGGAAATCCATCTGCTTTACTGCAAGGCCACGGGGCAGCTCAGGACCTTCTCCTGAGAAAGCAGAAAGCCTTGGGCAGAGCAGTGGGAGCATCTTCGGCCAAGCCTCAGCAGAGCCTGCTTGGGTGGCTTGGGTGGGCACTGCCCTTTCTTACAAACCCTTTCCTGGCCCAAAGTGCCCTGGCTTGGTGTGGGCACCGTGCAAATCCCAAACCCTGAGTCCCGAGCCCTTGGTCTTCTGTCTGTAAGTGCTTGGGAAGTTCTGCTCACCAGAGTCACCACTGGAGGCTTCCCCTGGCTCTCATCACCGTCACCTCTGCGGTCCTCTTATTGCAGGCCTCGTGCTTGGCTACCTCTCCAACCCTGCTCAGATATGCCGTGAAAAATTAGATGTGGGAATTCCTGAGCCTCATCCCTGATCAGAAGCTTTCAGTTAACAGCACTATGTGGACCCTGCACCACCTCCCTCTGCCTCCCTGCCGAAACAATCCATGACTTTATCCCCAGTTGGGCATCCTGGACATTTCTGATCCACCTTTTCCTGACACCGTGTCACCCCCAGGGGCACTGTCACAGCTTAGTGCCCATCAGTGGTTCCGTCTGTCACCATCCTCCTGGGTCCCAAAAGCTGGGAGGATCCCACAGCTTTTGGGGCCACAGGGAGGGGCTTCTTTTCCAGGGAAGAAAAAGTCAAGCATGAGCCAAAGGACATGGCTGAAAGGACTCTTCTATGAATTGTGCTCACAGCTCTGGGAAATGCCAAACTCTTCAGATGGTTCAGGGAATAAAAAGACGAACCCATTCACTGGTCATACTCTCTTGTGTATTAGGTGTTAGCACTAAAATTTGATGAAAATCTAATTTTTCACGGAATATCTGAGCAGGGTTGGAGAGGTAGCCAAGCACGAGGCCTGCAATAAGAGGACCGCAGAGGTGACGGTGATGAGAGCCAGGGGAAGCCTCCAGTGGTGACTCTGGTGAGCAGAACTTCCCAAGCACTTACAGACAGAAGACCAAGGGCTCGGGACTCAGGGTTTGGGATTTGCACGGTGCCCACACCAAGCCAGGGCACTTTGGGCCAGGAAAGGGTTTGTAAGAAAGGGCAGTGCCCACCCAAGCCACCCAAGCAGGCTCTGCTGAGGCTTGGCCGAAGATGCTCCCACTGCTCTGCCCAAGGCTTTCTGCTTTCTCAGGAGAAGGTCCTGAGCTGCCCCGTGGCCTTGCAGTAAAGCAGATGGATTTCCCTGCTCGGTGTCAGGGTGCAGAGCACATTTCTGCCCCGGGTAGCCCCATTTTTCACGGTGATTATTCCAGCCACATCTCCACGATGAAGGGTTCTTTTAAGGACAGCACGAAAGATGCTCGTATCTGTCTTGATATAAAGACATAAAGAATTCTGCCTCAGCCCCGAGCCTCCTGCTCTCTCTCCTCCTGAACCTGCAGAGGATTTTTCTTACCTGTCTTTGAGGCTGAACATTTCCGCAGTGACTCTCTGAGCAGGAGGCCTGATGGAAGAGGCTTGAGCAGGAGTGATCACAGCTCAGATTTCACAGGAAATTAACTCGTTTATTTTCATATCTGCACCCTGTTGGGCCAGGAGATGACTCTGCTGTTGCCAATCAAAGATCAGGTTAAATCAGTGGCCTCACCAACTCCTCCTCTTGTGGGGATCAAGCCAAGGAGAAGGAGAGAAAGTCACTCAAGATAATTGGCTGTACATGGAGACATCTGAGGAGCTTTAAGCATTTGTGGAAGTTGCTGGCAAATGCAGGGGTCAGGAAATTATTTGTCTGGTTGTCTTTATGCAAAGATAAAACTCGAAAAGCAGCAGAAAAGTAGACAGAGAAGAGCTGAAAAATATCCTTGGGTACAATCACAGAACCACAGAGTGAGAAGGGACCCTTGAGGATCATCCAGTGCCACTCCTGGCCCTGCACAGACACCCCAACAACCCCACCCTGGGCCTGGTCATCCTCCAGCAGCAACATCATTTCTTAGCCCGATAAAGGTTTTTATTGCACACAAAAACCCAGGCAGAAAAGGTGTTACCATGCTGGAAAGCAATTTCTGGTACTGGTAATTAACCACCAACACCATCAGGGGTAACCAGCCAGAATCAGGCACCAAATGGGAGCAAAGGGAATGTGCAGCAGTCTCCTAAGGGAAGGGGCAGAAAGGACCAACTGTTGGGTCCTTTATAGTTGTTTATGGAAAACCCCCAAGTGAAATCAGGATTTGGGGGTTGTACAACCCCACAACCGAGGCCAGGCCAAGCAACTGAAACCTGGGTTTGTACAAGGCAAGAAAAGCCCTTAAACCCTGAAATCGGTGCATTCGAAGCAGGAGAAAAGGATGAAGAAAAATCAGTCACAGCATCTCTGTCTCTCAGGGTCGTTTGCTTCAAACATTGTTCCAAAACGCTGCATTTCCTTCTGGCTTGTTTGTCTCTGCTCCTTCCGAGGAATGGTCTGTACAGAAGCATTAATGAAAACAGATATTGTTGTAGTAAAAGAAGAACCTGCTGTGAATAACACCAGAATCATGAAAGATCCTTCTTCAAAATTTATAAAATCTAATGCAGCGTTCACCAGAAAAAGTTCTGAACTATTCCAAAGGCTGGAAAGGGGCGGGAGGCACTCTGCATTTGAGACACCCGAAACCCAGTGCATCCCTGTGCTCTGCAGCTCTAAACTTCCACTAAAGGTGATGGACATGTGGGCTGGGCTGTGCTGTCCTCTGGAGAGACGTCAGCTGTAGTTTGAGACACCGTACGGCATCCCAAATATCCACAAGGAATAAATACATCACAGGAGCCTGGAATGACTGATTTTCTGCGGTGAGAGCTGGAGAGTGATGGGATAAAGAGGTGATTTGAAAAGTCCCCTGGTGTTTATGTGGAGAGGAATGGGTCGAGCCCTTGGTGAGTGGAGCCTGAGGAGTGACCCAGGTGGTCCGGGGGGGCTCAGGGGGGGCTCAGGGCCTGACTCGGTCCCCATCAGCTGGAATCAGACCCTGCTGAGCTGCAGCACCTCAGGGGTGCACACCCACTTTTACCTGCCTTCACTGAGAGCTGAATCTCACCCTGAGCACGTCTTAGCCCACCCTGGCCCTAAAATCCGTGGATGAGGGCAGCTCAGAGCAGGGATGCAGCCCCACTCCACGGGGAAGGGGCAGCCACACCCCACCAGCTGCCAGGAAGAGAACGGATCCCCTGCACACCCATCACATCTGTCACCCTGTGCAGATGTCACAGACACCCCAAGGTGTCCCAAAGGTCCCCAGAGCTCTGGGATGAGGCACCTTCATCGACTCCAAGGGGACAGCCACGTCCAGGCCAGAAGTGTCCTCATTCTGGATGGGGTTGTTTCCAGCAGAGGGTTGTCTGAAATCCCAGAGCCTGCCAGGCAAGCCAGCGCTCCATGGAAAATGGAAGGAGAAAACTTCCAGGGGGCTCTAAGGGAAGGTAAAGTTCAGCCCACAGATCAAAGCCGGCTAAAATAAGAAACAAGCCGATATCTCACTGGTATCTCCAAATCAGCTGTGTGCTTCAAAGACAGGGATTGGGATTCCCAAAGGATCCCGCAGTATTCAGCTCCCCAGATCCCCCTGGAAGCCAAGAGCCAGTTCCTGCCTCGCTCTGAACTCACTGAGAGCACAGAGCTGATTTTGTGTGTTCTCTCTGCCTTCCATCCCCAGCGCTGCACCCCCCTGGAGTGGGGCCATCCCGCAGCACCGAGCTGCGCTCCCTGCTCGTTCCTCCCCGGGGAAAGCATCGCCCGGGGAACAATTGATAGCAGGGTCTTGCAACACCCAGGTTCTCCTCGGAGGTCTTCCACAGAAGGAACAAACAGGCCCAACCCTGCTCTGTTCAGGAGGTCTGATAAGATCGCTGCCCAAGGGGCCGTGGCTGCAGGCCAGGGCTCTGGCCCAATAAACCATTTTCTGCAGGACCACCTTGCCTGGACTTGTCTTTCCACACGGAGCCAGGCAAAGCAAAGCATTCAGATGCTAAAAATGTGCAACTATTGCTGGTGTTTGTCCAACGTCGGGAGGCTCATAAATCTCCCGGGAGAGGTAGAACAGGAGCGCGATTAAGAAAACAAGAAACTTTCTGCATTGATTCCTCTCCTGCTGCCTCCAGAAGAGCTATTGCCTGTTGATGAAATGCCTCCCTGTCTGGCTTCCAAGCCAGCACCATCCCTGCGAGGGTTCTTTCCAAATCTTCTGCATTACAAGGCAGACACACACACGGGATCAAAGGGGAGACACCAATCCGTGCGTGCAGACGTGTCCAAAGGTGGAGAGCAAAAGCCACCAGCAGGAGAAAGTTAAGAGACCACAAAGTGGATTTTTTTTCCTGCCTTTTCACTGCTGTTAAAGCCCCAAATTGAGGCACTTTAAGAAATACCACCCAGCTCAGTGCTCGTGGTTTGCAGGGACTGATCGGTGCTGTTCGCAGCGGCTGAGATAAACCCACCCCAGCGACCTCCTCGCTGCTCTTTCTGCTTCCAGCTCTTCCCTCGGGATGTGCTGCCTGTCTCCCCCACGCAAATGAGGCCGAGCCGTGACCAGAATCCTGCCGGGGAACAGGGGAACAGGCACAGCCCGGCACGGCTGGAAAGCAGCGCGGAGGAAAGAACATTTCCTGTTTTCCAGCAGCCAGCAGATACAAGGAACAATCCTTTGTGCTCGCTGCCAGCCAGGGAAATAGCTGGAGCTCCCGGCATTTCTGAGGATGTGGTTGGGGTGTACACACAGGATCTGGTGGAGAAGGGGAGGTGGAATGTCACGTAGGGAGGAGAGGAGGACACCTGTGTCCAGCGGGGTGCCCCGGACAGGCAGCACAGCTGACCAGTCCAGCTGGCCAGTCCAACCCTGCCGCCTTCCCCCACTGTCCCAGGGGAAGGGAAGTTTGTGCAGGAGCTGGGCTGGAACAGCTGCAGTGAGAGGGGGCTCAGGAGGTCCCCAATTCTGTCACAACTCCGTGACAAGAGCTTGAGCTGAGGTGGGGTCCGTCCCTTCTGCTGTGTCCCAAGGGGAAATGGCCTTAAGTTGCACCAGGGGAGGCTCAGATTGGGTATTAAAAAAAGAAAATCACTGTAAAAGTGCTCAGGCATTGGAATAAGCTGCCCAGGGAGGTGGTGGTGGAGTCACTGTCTCTGGAAGTGTTCCTGAAGTGTCTGGATGTGGCACCTGGGGACACGGTTTAGGTGGGGTTTGGTGGTGCTGGTTTGATGGTTGGACTTGAGGATCTCGAAGGTCTCCTCCAGCCTTGATGATTCTGTGACTGAGGTGGGTCTGGAAGAACCCAGGGTCAAAAAAAAAGCAGATTCCTTTATTTAGGAGCCTCCTGCCTCCCCAGAGACCCCTCCTGCCCCCAGATTGGGAATGCAATGGAGCATCCTGCCCTGGAGATGCTGCTTGACACTTCCCGGAGCAGGGATGAGCTGGAACTGGGATAAGGCTGGTTGTGCCCCCAGGCCTGAGCTGATGGTTAAGAGAGACCCCATTTCCACCCGAAACTGGAGTTCAGGGGGCTCAGCTCAGTCGCTGCTGTGGGATTTCAGCCCATGCCCACATCTCCTGTGCCACCAGAGGAAGGTGGGGATTAAAGGGCCTTTTGTAAAACATCCATGCCGAACATTCTGTAATTGTGGAGGGTTTCCAGACACCTTCAGGAAGAGGCCAGAAACTGTTCTTAGTGGCGTCCTGGAAAGACACGGGAGAAGAATATTTCAACACAGAAACCTTTTCCTACTCCTTCCTTGGGATCCCTCTAACAATTCCAGCAGAACCCAGAATAATTAAGCCTCACAGCCTTGCAGAAAAATAAAATATAAAGGAAGATAACCGGAGGCAGGTGAATGATGGATGAAGCAAGACCTTCTCAGGGTCCTTTTGAAGAAAAGCTTGGCTTTATTTGCAGGATTAGGGAGACACTTGCAGCTCTGCAGAGCAGCTCCTCCTGCAAGTGCCTTCCTGGGCTGCCCACAGCCAGGAGCGAGACTTGATAAGGACAATCGTGGGAAATCAGCACCTCTCTGAGCAGGCAGCTCAGCCCAGAGCCCCAGACCCTGCTGGGATGGGCCGATCAGCACAGACACTCAGCCACGGTGGGTGCATCCAAGCAGGAATTCCATCAGCGGGCAGCGGGACCTGTGTCTGCTTTGGCCACGTCCAGATGCCTGCAAAGCTCTGCCACGGAGTCGTGACCAGGCGACCTTGAAACGTGAGCCCGGGGGTGAGGGCTGGGCTGAGGCGCATCCGTGGTGCTGAATACAAGGGCTGGCATTTGGGGAAATAAAACAGCCTCTCTCTTCAGCTGAAAATAAAAGGCAAAGGGGAGAGAGGTCCAGAGGTGCAGTCCTGCGCTGGGCCGAGCTGGTGGAGCAGGAAAGCGCAGGCACAGCTCCGGGACTGAGGCAGAACCGCCAGGCTGTGCTTCAAAGGAGAGGAACAAACAGCAAGACAATGAAATCTGCCACGGAGAGGGAGCCCCAGGTGCGTGTCCTCCACAACAAACACCACTGGGAGCAGCTGGAAAAGCCTGGGCTGCAGCTCTGTCGCTGCCAGCGGGGATTTCAGCGCGCAGCACGCGGGGAATGGATCTGTTCTGCTGGACAGGTCAGTGCCCAGTGGTGGGAGCTGCTGGTGCAGAATGACAGAGATTGCACCTGCAAGGTCCTGACAGGCGAATCAGTCAGGGTATTTCATGCAGAGCTTACAAGAATTATTGCACAAACAGCTCAGCTTGATACCATCCATCTCGTATTTAAAAATACAGTTTCAGTGGCCTGTCCCCTGCTCTGGGGAAAATGGAGATGAGTGGCAGTGCTTTGGTTGTGTTCCAGCCCCCAGCCTGGCTCTGGCCATTCCCATGGGAGACCTGCACTGATGCTGCACAGGGCAGAGGGGATGGCAACTCCTCTGCCACCACACCACGCCTGTGCCTGCATCTGCTGCCTTCCCTTCGGCTTGGAAAGGGAATTTTGGCCTCATTTGCAGGTTGGTGCTGGATGGCAGTGGGGTGAGCTGAGCACGCAGTGCTAAACTCTCCAGGACATGAGCAGCCGCTCTGGGAGTCTTTCCAAAGTGTCAGGGTCCCTTCAGTGACAACTTAAAACAACTTCCTGAGAGCTGAGACACTTACTCTGAGCAGCTCTTGCTCCTGAGCCCACACATCCACACAGAAGTCACTCCAGCACTGGAAGAGCCCTGAGTTTGGTCACAGGACATTGATTTCCTACAGGCTTAGGCTGGGCTTGGCCAGCTGTGCCCATGGGAACTGCTGTGCAGAGAGCGTGGCAGCATGTGGCACTCGCATGACAACGTGGCCAAGCCACAAGAGCTTCTGGGGGGCATCTTTTTGTCCTCTGTTTCTACGCAGCTCAACCCAGGGCAGTGGGTTTGTCCTTCTTGACACAGCAGGAACACACAGAGCATCACTGGAAGCTGCTGGACCGGCCAAGGAATTGCTGTTTCCATTTTTTTATGCACTCCGAATGCAAGGGGAGCTCACAAGTTCACCTGTGACACTGGAGGATGTGCCTGTGTCACCTCGTGCTCCCACAGCCTCCTACACTGCTTAGGCCTGTCTTGAATTATGGCACCCAAAGCTGTCCCCAGACCTGAGCTGAGGCCGCTCGTGGGCCCTCAGTGCCTTTGGGGTCGAGCCTGTCCCGGTGTTGGCCGAGGGTCCAAGCCCCTCTTGTTGGTGCTGCTTTCTCCCAGCACCTCTGCACAAACACAGATTTCACGTTTCCCACCTTCCCCCTTCTCCTGCCTCTGCAGTGCTGCTGCTGGAATTCCCATTAACAGCCAGCCTGGCACACAAACCCCTCTTCTTGCACGCAGCTCCCGTGGCTGTTGCTGCCAGCCCTATCTGGAGCCACATCTCTCCCCATCCCTGTCCAAAAGCCACTCTGCCATGTGCAGCTCCTCCCTTCGTGCCAAGAGCTGCAAACACACCCAGAGATCTCAGGTGAGAGATACCGGGGTGAGGAGGAATCCTGCTCTTGAGGGTGATCACGAATGATGTTTTATTTTCTCTTTTGTAATCTTCTCTCGAACTATCGGCGTGAGGAATTTAACCTCTTGTTTTGCCAGAATAAACTTGTTTTCACCCTTAAGCATGTCTGGTATTAAAGGCAAGTCTAGGTGAAGCTCTGAAATCTGGATTGGCATTCCCTGTTCTGAGACGATGCATCCAAACACAGCGGTGGGGGGCACCTGGGAGCTGACACCCCTTTGGATTGTCCTGGAGCTGCTGCCTGTGCTGGGCCAGGCGTGGATTTGTCCAGGTTTGATGGAGTCAGCAGAGAGACTGTGCAAGGCAGGAAACCCCCAGGCTGGGACATTTGTGGTGGGTGACGTTGTGGCCTCCCTCCGTCCGAAGGGACACGCGGGTGTCACCTCCCAGCCAGGCCTGGGCAGAGCCCAAGGGTCACAGAGCTGCTGCCAGAGGGAAATTATTCTTGTCTTGCCTGCAGATTCCTCCTTTTGGGGTGGGAGCTGGTGCTGAGGGAAGTTCTGCTGCCAGCTCATGTGATCTGTAGCCAGGTTCAGATGTTTGCATTTTTTGTGGGGATACAGGGACTAAGGGAGCAGAGCATCCTCTTTGGAGCCGTTCTTGGGCCCCTCTTTGAGGGTATTGGCTGCTCCCAGTTCCACGGATTCAGGATGTTCTCGTCACAGGATGAGGGAGAACGGCGGGACCCAGGAAGGGTTTGTGGATCTGATGCCGCCTCCACGGTTTTCAGGGATTTTTTTCCTGGGTTGTTCTCTCCTTGCCCACCAGAGCTGTGTGCAGATGTCCCCACCCCATCACTGCAGGCCTCGTGTCCTGAAAAGCCCACAGCTGAGGCAGGTGGGCAGGAAACAAACCCCAGGGCACCCTGAGTCTGGGGAATCAGTTCTGGGTTCCCCGAGCCAAAACCCAGCTGCAGCAAACCCCATGGGCAGCAAAAAGGTCTCAGTCAATGTCCGAGGGGGATCTGTGGCTCTTCCCCAGGAACAGCTGGGAGCAGAGGAAGAGCAGCTCTGAAACCAGGCCTGGGAGAGGTCGGCTTAAGGCCCTTGCCAGTGAACATCCCCGAAGATCAAAGTTGCCCTTGGAGGCCATAGAAACGGAACTTTGTCCCCATTTCCAGCGTGACAGACCCCAGGTCGGCGTTTCTGATGGAACTGATCTCCTCCCCATCATCATCCCCTGCATTTCCATGCAAAGGCAAACTGGGACTCGGACAGGGAGTGACCTGACCTCGGGATGCCGTGACACAAAAACTCAGCCCCTGCTCTGCCCATCGTGTCCTCCATTCTCCTTTGTTTCTCACCAGGGCAGTAACACCACAAGGAACTCCAGTTCTGGACTTTGATCCCAAGTGTTACAACTTGTTTTCGAAACCTCTGAGGTTCAGTGGGAAAAGCTATCAATTCATGGGCATATCAAGAGTGTTGTTGCCACTGCTGACCCTCCACGAGCTTGAGCCACTCAGTGATAAAAAGACAAGGAAAAATCAATTCATCAGGAGCACACGGAGAACTCTTTGGAGCAGAAAGTTTACAAACCAAGCTGGAATTGCTGATTTTTCTCTGGCTATCATATGTTATTCACCACAGAGAGGACAATGTTACCCTTCAGCTAAACATACAAACAACCAAAGGAAAAAAAAAAAAGCGAATAGGCATGGTGATGTAGGAGGAAAGACAGAACCACAAAATCATTTAGGTTGGGGAAGATCTCCAAGACCATCGAGTCCAATCTGTGCCCAATCCCCAGCCCAGAGCACTGAGTGCCATGTCCTGAGTCCTTCCTTGGACACCTCCAGGGATGGGCACTCCAAACCTCCCTGGGCAGTTCCAAGGCCTGAGCACCCTTTCCATGAAGAAATTCCTGCTGGTGCCCAACCTGAGCCTCCCGTGGCCCAGCCTGAGGCCGTTCCCTCTCCTCCTGTCCCTGTTCCCTGGGAGCAGAGCCCAACCCCCCCCGGCTGCCCCCTCCTGTCAGGGAGTTGTGCAGAGCCACAAGGTCCCCCCTGAGCCTCCTTTTCTCCAGGCTGAGCCCCTTTCCCAGCTCCCTCAGTCGCTCCTGGTGGAGCCTGAGGAGCAGCTGAGGGCACTTGGTGTGTCCAGCTGGAGCAGAGGACACTGAGGGCAGAGCTCAGTGGGGGCTGCGGCTCCTTCTGAGGGGCAGCTCCGATCTCTGCTCCCTGGGACAGGGACAGGAGCCAGGGAATGGCCGGAGCTGGGCCAGGGCAGGCTCAGGCTGGAGATCAGGGAAAGGTTCTTCCCCCAGAGGGTGCTGGGCACTGCCCAGGCTCCCCAGGGAATGGGCACGGCCCCGAGGCTGCCAGAGCTCCAGGAGCGTTTGGGCAGCGCTGCCAGGGGTGCCCAGGGTGGGGTTGTTGGGGTGTCTGTGCAGGGCCTGGGGCTGGGCTGGATGATCCCTGTGAGTCCCTTCAGCTCAGGATAATCTGGGATTCTGTGACTCTGACCCTGTGTTCTGCTGTCCCTGCTGTGCTGGGAGTGGACAAGCCCAGCTCACACAGAAGCTCTGGGATTTGATGTGCCTGGGTCCCACCTCAAAGCCCATCTCGGTCACCTCTCGCTGTCGTGCCCCCCTCGAGGCCCGGGGCACTGTCACACCTGGCTGGGAGCTGCTGCTCCAGCCCCACAGAGCTCTGAGCTGCCCCATCTCCTGTCCCCTGCCCTGCACGGGGCTCACCTGCCCCGGGGCACCTGCAGAGGGACCCTGCAGCCATGGAGCCCCAGGCCTTGGTGCAGGGGCTACAGCAGCAGCTCCTGTGGCCACTCAGGACTGGGCGAGTTTTATCTCCTTGGGTGCCAAACACAATTAATCCTCAACGTTCCTCCTACCCTTTAAAAAACACATCTGAAGGAGCAGTCAAGCAGTGCTGGAGTGCTCTGAAAATCCTCATTAGAGCCACTTGGAAACCACCCTGGAGGGAAGGAGCCCCCGGGGAGAGGATGGCAGAGGATCTCCAGCCCCTGGAGATGTGGGGTCCCTTCACAGGCCGGGCGATGCTGCAGAGCTGCCCTGGCTGAGGCAGCTGCAAACAGCTGGGGTTAAACCCTTACTGAGGATCTGGCATTTATGGGATGCAGAAACCCGTCCGTGGAATCCCACACAGAAGCCACGAGCGACATGGAGGGGGGAAAAAAAAAAAAAGTTAAAATTTCTTTCAGGCATCAAAATAACAATACTTCCAAATTAACTGAAAACTTGCAGTTTTCAGGCACTCTGGTTTTTTTAATTAAAAAAAAAAAACCCATCAAACTTCTGAAGAAAGCTACTGCTTCTGGGAAAGGCTTCATAAACTCCAAGGCTCATTATTTTGTCCAAAAAAAAAAAAAAGAAAATTCAGCCTAAGCTTTTCAGCAGGCACTGCAGTATTATTAATCACCTCCTTGGACAGTGTGCATGCAATAAAACAAACTAAAATTAGCTGGAAAAAAAAAATTTTTCAAAGAAAAGGCCACTTTCCAACATCCTGACAAATGAAATAAGTGGATGCCCAAACAAAGGGCTGAGAGCACAATTAAAGCAGGAACTGGAGGGGCAACGCTGGTCCAGTGCACTTCACGTGGAGTCTTTCATCCATCAGACTCCCCCAAAAGCGCTTAATCAAAATAATGGAGAGCGGGAGGAGAACAAAACGACTCGGAGGCAAAGGGAGAAGATAAATGGAGGCTGTGGCACGAAGCAGAGAGGTGGGGAAGGGGCTTTTCACCATTTCCTCTCCCAGAAATTCCTTCAGGTCACTCACCTCCATTGCTTGTCTCTGAAATGACTCCATTTTTGTCCCTTAAGTGAGGTGACAACTGCCCAGGGCACTGCCAGCAAGAGAGAGGCACTGATTGATTGAGTATTTGCGTATTTTCAGCGTCATTTTCCTGGCTCATCCTTTTCACAGCCCAGCATCACCTTCACTCTTTCTCTCCCGCTACCCCAAGCTCTCAGTGGAGATTTCTTGTGGCTTTCCCTTGCCCAGCCAAAAAAAGAGCTCCATTTATCCCTCCTAACCCGGTGGTTTTCCACCTTCCATTTCATCCCACCCCAACCCCCTCCTTCACCTGCCTTTGGCAGGTCCACCTGGAGTTTTTCCCGTTCTCCCGAGGTCCTGGCTGCCCTCAGTAACTCCGTGTGATCTGTGGATGGTTCATTGTTCCCTTCCCTTTCAAGATCACACACGGGGCCGCCCGGGACGGTGTCGGGCTCAGGAGTCAAAAGCAAAGTGGCACCTGCCCAAATCTGTGAATTATGGCCACGCACGGAGCCAGCAGAGGAAGCTGGAAAAGAAAAGCTCCTGTTTGAATAATACCCCGGCCATCCTTTATTTTATCCATTATTCAGGAGTCCCCTGGTTAATGGTTGACTGTTTTTCCTGAACGGGGAAGAATTCCAGCGTGGACAGAGCTGCATGAACAGTGAGGGAGCTGAGGAGAGCAGGACAGGGGTGACCTTGTGCCAGGGAAGGGCAGAGCCAGCACAGCCAGGGAGGGACATCCTTGCTGTCCCATCCTTGAGCCATTTCCTGTTCTCCTGACAGCCCTCTGGAGCACTCCACAGGCCTGGAAAGTTCCTGAGGGGCTCACAAAGCCCAGAAATTTCTTTGGCTGGCTCACGTGTGCAAATATATTTGTGTATTGTGAAGGCAAAGTGCTGAGTGCTGCTCCCTGACCCTCCCACTTCTCTGAACCAGCAAAACCATTTTTCTTTTCCAGAACGGCAATTTGGGGGCTCCTGCTGAGTCCTGATCCCCACTGACACTGTTGGTCCCTGAATCTCCCACCTCTCTGAACCAGCAAAACCATTTTTCTTTTCCAGAACGGCATTTTGGAGGTCCATGATACAGCATCAGTGATCTCCCAGCCGACCCATCAGAAACAGCAAATTAAAATCAGAATTCTTGCCTGGAAGCAACAGGAGAGGTTGTGGACAGAGCTGGCAGTGGAAGAATAATGGCCATGAAATGAAAGCAGCTCTGCTGGTTGGGTGTGATGGGACACAGCTCCCAGGAGTGAAGAAATTCAGATCATCCAACAGGACATTTCCGTGTTATCTCCAGCAAAATCAAAGGCAAACTCCATTGCAGAAAATCTAGAAAGGGAAAGAGAAAAAATATTAACATTGCAAACTTTAAAACAAAGATCCGCACAGAAGAGATAAAAAATGTCCAGAAATTTTGGAGATAATAAATTTTGAGGATAATAAATTTCCCAGCTTTGAGACAGACCCAGCTGTAAGACCCATAACGACAAGGGGCCATTGAGAGTTTCCGCAAAGGGGCAGAAGAAACTCAAAAAAATTTTGTCCAGCTGCCCAGGGCAGGTGCCAGTGACAGCCTGGGTGGGCAGGAACAGTGGGGTGGGGACAGAATGACCAAGAGCAGAGTCCTGTTTATCCCAAAAGTGCTTAATCAGAATAATGGAGAGCGGGAGGGGAACAAAACGACTCGGAGGCAAAGGGAGAAGATAAATGGAGGCTGTGGCACGAAGCAGAGAGGTGGGGAAGGGGCTTTTCACCATTTCCTCTCCCAGAAATTCCTTCAGGTCACTCACCTCCGTTGCTTGGGATGGAACAGATCGTGGTGCTTCCAACCCAAACCATTCCGTGATTCCATGATTCTGTGCCTTTGCACACAGCAGACGTCTCTGGTGGCCTCTGCTCATTTCAGTCCCCAGAGGGCTGCCCTGGGAGCCCAGTTTGCCCTCCCACAGGTCAGAGAGCGGCTCCAGTCCTGCCCGTGCAGGGGTTCTGAGCTCATCCCAGGAAAAACCCTTTGGTGTCTGTCTCCAGGGATTTCTTACCCTGGCCTCAGACAAATCACTGCAACAGGCCCTGGGGCTTGTGCTCGCATTTACTGTGGGTTTGGTGGGACAAGCGATGAGCAGAAATGCAGGATGCAGGAATGCACTTTCTTGTGGATTTGGTGGGAATTTAGGGCACGTAATCCAAAGGAAGGAAAAAAGCGAGTGGTGGGAGAGAGTGAAAGCCCCGGTTCCTGCCTGGCTTTGGTTTTTTTTGTTAATCTATGTACCTGATGCTTTGAGGGCAGAAAGGGGACTGGGGTTTGTGTTGGTGATTTAGCTGGAGCTGGGTAAGAACCTCCTTGAGTTTTGGAAGCAAAAACCTGAGCCTCTGACCAGTTGATTTATTGTTTATTTCACCAAAGCCTGACCCTCCTTTGTGCATTTCTCTTTAACCCAAGGCTCCCTCTCACCCGGAGGACTCCAAAATCTTCTCTCTATTCCATCCATTGACCTGGCAACAGAGTTTGCCCCTCTCCAGCCATCCTTTGTCCACTCCATGAGATGCCACATCCATCTGCTTCTTCGGACATGTCCAAATGGAATCCCGCTGTCCCTTTCGGTGGTGCTCATGGAATTCTCCATCACATCCCTTCCCCAGCTCCCGCTGTTGCTCCTCCCTCCAGACCACCTGCCCTGTTCCAAAGTGCTCACAGGACCCAGCTTGTGAACTGTGCCCTGAATTCCTCCATGGAATCATGGAATGGTTTGGGTTGGAAGGGACCTTAAAGCCCATCCAGTCCCACCCCTGCCATGGGCAGGGACACCTCCCACTGTCTCAGGCTGCTCCAAGCCCCGTCCAGCCTGGCCTGGGACACTGCCAGGGATCCAGGGGCAGCCACAGCTGCTCTGGGCAGCGCCAGGGCCTCCCCACCCTCACAGGGAAGAATTCCTTGCATATATCAAACCTAAATTTCCCCTCTTTCAGTGTGGAGCCATTCCCGCTTTTCCTATCCCTGCAGTTCCTGATGGACGATCCCTCTCCAGCTCTCCTGGAGCCCCTTCAGACGCTGGAGCCTGACCAACATGCCCGTCCTCCGAAGGTCTCTGAGTGACCACCGCTCCTCAGGCAGGAGTTTTCAGTCATTACTCACGGCTTTACCAATTATCCACAGCTCTCCTCTATTTCCTCGCCGTGTTTGAACTGGTGAGGTTTGCTCACGGAGGTGCAGTTTGGAAATCCAGAGGAAGTGTTTTGCTGGCCACTGCTCGTGTCCCGCACATGAACAAGGAGATTTTCCCAGTGATTTGTGTGCCAAGACTCCCCATGACATCATCAGGTGGCCACAACCCCCTGACCTGGCTCTCGGAGAGGCAGCTGTGACTTCATCCCTACCTCACAAATTGTTTACACGGGAATGGGAAGACAGAGGCCCCAAAACATGAACTAAAAAAGGTATTTAATTACTCCAGTTTCAAACTTCTTTTTGTAGTGCAAGCAAGTGCATAAATTACAGGGGAAAAAAATTCCACTTTAAAATGGGTGAAATAACTGGAATTTTATCCATTTTTTTGCCTAAATGAAACATTTATTTCATTCCAAACTGGCCACTTTCGCTTGTTTGAACTCCCAACAAACCAATAAAGAAGAAAACAATTATTGACCAAGCTGTTCCATTCTTTTTTTTTCTTTAATCAAGACTTTCTCTCCTTATAAGGAAAGTCAACAGCCTTTGTTCTGAGGTAATTCAAGTGTCTCCACGGGCAGGAAAGTTTCCAAGTTTTCGGTTTAGATGTTTTCCTTTGTGTGCCTGACCTTTCCTCTGAGCTCCCGCCCTCCCCCTTTAATCTCTAACCAGCACTTTGGTGGCGTGGTTGGGTTGGGTTTTGATGTTTTCCTTGAGAGCAATCCATGCCTCTGGAGTGGAGTCAGCGCTCCTGCTTTCTTCCTGACAAGGGAAAACTCACTCCTGCTCCTACAGACGAAATTCCAAGGTATTTGGATGTTGCCCAGCATTGGGAAAGCTGAAGTTTGTGCTGTGCTCTGTGGGTCATCCACTGAAACCCACCGGCATCCCTGGAATGGCCCAGGCCAGGCTGGATGGGGCTTGGAGCACCCTGGGATAGTGGGAAGTGTCCCTGCCCGTGGCAGGGGGTGGAACGAGGTGAACTTTAGGGTTTCTTCCAACCCAAGCCGTTCCACGATTCCATTATTCTGTATCGGAGCTGTTGTATAAATCACCTGCACCCCATTTTCAGTGTCCTCCTGCCCAAAAAAACCAGTGAGTGGTGCCTTGTGCTCCAAGCCTCCACTTCTAACATGGATTCACTCTGGGTTTGACCCTTCCTGTAAGGGCCACTGGGAAAATCAAGCCTGGAATCAGTAAATTGAAGTCTCTGTCGGGGTAGCTCCGTCCCAGAGCGATTCTGTTGCCCTTCCACACGCAGAGGAGGTGGGAGATTCCACCTGAACACGAGGAAAAGCTTCTTTACCGAGAGAGCAGTGGAAGGGCTGCCAGGGAGGGGGTGGAGATCCCTTCCCTGCCGCTCCAGGACAGCCCTGCTGGAGCAGGGAACAGGACCAGGCGACCCTCTGTGGCCCCTTCCAGCGCCCCGGGATTCCATGGGGTCAGGGACTGGGAAGCACAAGGTGAGCCAGGAGCAGAGATCCCCGTCGTGTGTTAGGCACCAGCACAGAGCCACGGGAGGGGAGCAGCTGGGGCTGGCATGGGACTGGACTGTGGCTGAGAATGGGAATGGGAATGGGAATGGGACTGGGAATGGGAATGGGAATGGGACTGGGAATGGGAATGGGACTGGGGCTGGGAATGGGAATGGGACTGGGAATGGGACTGGGACTGGGACAGGGACTAGGACTGGGACTGGGACTGGGAATGGGACTGGG
>VZTE01000841.1:36753-46939 GCA_013397775.1 Eulacestoma nigropectus | reverse complement strand
ACGGGGAATGGGAAGGGGACGGGGACTGGGAATGGGAGTGGGACTGGGAATGGGAATGGGAATGGGAATGGGAATGGGAATGGGAAAGGGACTAGGGCTGGGAATGGCACTGAGAATTGGACTGGGACTGGGACTGGGACTAGGAATGGGACTGGGAATGGGAAGGAGACTGGGATGGGGATTGGAACTGGGACTGGGATTGAGATGGTGTGGGACTGGGACAGGGATGGGGACTGGGACTGGGAATGTGACTGGGACTAGGAATGGGAGTGGGAATGGGACTGCTACTGGAACTGGGACAGGGACTCTGACTGGGATTGGGACTGGGACTGGGACCTCCCCATGTTGCGGAACCAGCCAAGAGGGCTGACGCAGGGAGTGGACAGCTGGCTGTGTCCTCTCCAATGTCCAGCTGCTGGGGAGGACCATGGACATTTGCCTCTCCCAGGCCAGCAGGCAGAGTTTGGAGCTCCCTCTGGAGCTGAGGCTTCTCACCTGCAGCACCACAGGCACCTTTGGAGAGCTGGTGCACAGGGACTTTTCCACCTCCTGGCTCCGTGAGGGCTGAGGGGAGGAGAGACTTTCCATTTCGTTGGAATGGGCGCCTCTGGACAGCAACCAAGGGCACTCAGAGAGGAAGTGGCAGCAGAGGGACCAATCCTGCTCCTTGGCTTGATCCTGTGACAATGGCACCACTGGAATCGTGGGTTTTGTCATAGGCGATATGAGCCATCACAGAAAGGTCGGAAAAGAATTCCAAGACTGCAAGACCTCCAAATCCAACCTTTGACTGAATCCCCCCGTGCCCACTGAACCACATCTCCAAGTGCCACGTCTGCTTGGTTTTTGAACACTTCCAGGAATGGTGACCCCCAGCAGTGCCCTGGGCAGACTGTGCCAACATTTAAACACTCTTCCAGTGGAGAAATTGTTCCCAATATCCAACCTGAACCTCCTCTGGCACAACTTGGAGCTGTTTCTCCTTGTTTATCACCAGGCTTCTGGGGAAAAAGGCCGAACACCACCTGGCTACAACCTCCTTTCATGTAGCGGTACAGTCCAGGTTTGTGAAGCACGATGGGCTGAAAACTTCAGGGCAAATACAACGATGGGTCTTGACCATTTATGGAAAATCCCATCCCTCTGGAGAAAGGAGGACAAAGCCTCTGAGGTGGCACAACGAGCCAGCCCACAAAAGTTACAGCAAGCACAAATTTGCCTCTTTGGTGGACACCTGTCGCTGTAGAGCCAGGAACTGAGAGATGCAGCAACATCAGATCCAGCGAAAGAATGAATAATTTATTAATTTTACAATCATTGTTACATAGTCCAGTTCCATAAAGCGATTGGACAGTGTTCACACACCTCCTGGGGTGATTGGTTCAGGTTCTATCACATCCACGGTAAAACATTTCTCAGTGTACCATAAACAGAACTTAGCAAAACACCAGATGTGACTATCGTCTGCATAAACTATCTTACTGTTTTCATATCTTGCGTGAGAAAGGAAAGGTTCTCAAAGAATTAATGCAAAAGCTGGAAAATTCATCTGCTAGCAGCATTTCGGTGTCCACAGACACCTATCTTGGATCTGATGGAGAACTCAAATACGAGCCCAGATCAGGAAAAGTCATTCCTGGAAGAAGATCTGAGATGCTCCCTGAGTCTGCTTTGGAGGGGAACACCCCAACATGGATCAGGCAAGGGCCAGGTCGGGTGGGGAAGGATGGGAGCGTAAAACACCAAGGTGTCCACAAGTGCATGAGATTGGGAAGAAGGAAAATGACCTGGATCCAGCCTCCTTTAACTCCAGGGGCTTCTGGATTGAAGTTTTCCTTAGGAAGAGAGCAGGGAAATGGAAAGGGAGAAAAGATAACAAAGGAAGGTGGGATGCAGGAGGCCTAGAGATAAGAGGGGCTTGGGATGGCCCCAGTAAAGGTTGCTGGAGGCATCAGAGGCGCGGCTGACCAGCTTTGGAGGGGCTCCAACATCATTTGGAGAACAGGAGTGCAGAACAAGAGGAAAGAGAATCCCCTGGAGCAAGAGGGTCTTCAAGAGGGGCAGCAGCAAGCGGGGAGAGGTCTCCAGGGACTGCTCTGCGCCCATGGCTGGGGGAGCTCACTGCTCCATTCCTGTTCCAACAGCTCTGCTCAGACACCCATGAGTCACCCCAGCATTTTTAGCTCCTTACATAACTACTGCCAAAAGGGAAGGTGTTCCAGCAGAGCTGCCAACACAAATGCCCAGGGACCAGCTCTGCACCCGGCGGGATGAGTAAGCACCGGCTGCAGGACGGGCTGGGAGCATCTCTCACACCTCACCAGGTGTTTTGCAACAGGGATGAGCTGGAGCTCTGCCTCTGGCGGCAGCTGTTTTACCGAATGCAGCGCTGGTGGGGCAGAAAAATACCCAGGAAAAGCTCCATGTTCCAGTGCAAACCCTGATCCACGGAGGTATCCCCTGCACAACCCCCGGCCCACTCATGTGTGAGGTGTGTCTGTGCCACCACCTCTGCAGAGCCCAGGGATCCAGACTGTTACCAAATTTTGCATGCCTTGTTTTTCTGCTGGAAGTCCACGGGCACAGCTGAAACTGAATTAACCCTTCTGGGATCAGTGAGCATCACTGCGGATCCCCTACGAACCAGAGCTGGGTCTGCAGGTCTGATTCAGTCCTGAACACCAACAGGAAACTTCTCGAATCACTCAGTGTTGTGTCCTCTGAGTTGGTCCCTCAAGGTTTGTGCCACTGAACAAGCATGAAGTGGCCTTAACAAGAAGCAGCATTTCACCAGGTTCTCCAAATTTTGCATCTCACCCGGCTCCCCAGAACAGCAGCTGCCTCACACCTGCCCACTGCAAGGAGGGAAACTCCCTTTATTAAAGCTTCTGTCCCCAGGAAACAGAATGGCACCCCTGCCTCGCAGATACTCACCACGCCCTGCGCTTACTGCTCACCGGGCTGGTAACCACTTCAAAGCAGCACTGCCCCGAGGAGTGATGGTTCCTGAGAGGGTTAAATCAACATTTCCTAGGGAAGAACAGCACACGGTGCTGCTGGGCAGAGCTCTGTGCTCAGCACGTCTGACTGTCTGGCCAGATCCGATCCTGGAGTCTCTCTGACAGCAGGACACGGCTTGGGTGAGGGATGACCCCAGAAACTCTTGTGTCTCTTTGTATTTCAGAGTAAGCGAAGGAAAGCTGCCAAATCCAGCTTAGAAACGTTTTCTTACCCCAAACCTGGTGATAACCTGGGGCCCTGGGCATGGAAAGAGGTGCTGGAGGGTCTCTGTCCCACCTTGGTACAAAATCCCACCTCCTTTGGGGTGTCCTAGAGGAGCTAAACAGAATCCAGAGCCCCCAGGCAGCAAATTCACAACCCTCAGGCAGCAAAGTCCCAGATCAGCCCTGCAGCACAAGATTAGAACAGAATCGCTGTTTTACCAAAGGAAGAACCCCCTTTCCTCCAAGAGGAATTGAATTTTCCTCCCTGTCTCCTCATATTCCAGAAGGAGGTGTCTCCTTATATTTCGGAATAACTGAAGCAAAACCATGAACTCGCCAAATTCAGTTTAGGAAAGTTTCCCACCCCAAACCTGGTGATGACGTGGGGCCCGGAAGGAGGTTCTGGAGGGTCTCTGTCCCACCTTGGTACAAAATCCCACCTCCTTTGGGGTGTCCTAGGGGAGGTAAAACAGAATTCACAACCCTCAGGCAGCAAAGTCCCAGATCAGCCCTGCAGCACAAGATTAGAACAGAATCGCTGTTTTACCAAAGGAAGAACCCCCTGTCCTCCAGGAGGGATTGAATATTCCACCCTGTCCAAACCCCCAGCACCAATGCCAGGGCAAAAAGCTGCTCTGTCAAACATCTCCTGGTGCTCAGGGACCTACTCACGGCACCAAGGCAGCTCCTCAGGCCTGGGGTTATCAAAGACAAAACTCCTTTTTCCCAAAGCCAGGCTCGTTTCCTTCCTACAGCCAAACCTGGCCACTCAAATGGCTCTGCTCTAAAGTTTCAGCTCTTTTTTAACCCCAATCCACCCTGCTGGCCTCGGGCAGTGCCCTCAGCACTGCCTGTCCTGCTCCTTGGGCCTCAGAGCTCAGCAGGTCTCAGGTGGCTCCCCAGCTAAAATAAAACATTGCCAAAGTGGCCTCTCCATGTCCCTCCTCCAAATGGATTACCCAGAATTTGGGCATTTTTGTCGTTTCCATCCTGCCTCTGGGAAAGGATTACAGCTCACTACCCCACATTTCTTGATTTCTTGTGCCCTTGCAGCCTCCCCACCACCACCCACCCCCTGAATTCCAGGGCAGATCCGATATTCTTGGAGCAAGGGCGTGGTTCCCTGTGGACTGGGATCAGAGCTGGGGATCATCAGGATCGTTTTCCTTGTCCTTCAAGCAGATGCCTCTGATCAGCTGCTCCCTGTAGAAATCCCTCCCTTTTTACCCATCAGAGGGAACCACCTCCGATGTCTCCTCGCCCAGTGAAGGCACAGGCTTCAAGAGAGTAAAAGAAACACTCATTAAACACACTTGAAACTTTTGAAGTGACATTAAAGTGCTTTTTCCGTTGGGAAGAAGGGCTGGCTCAGCCTGGGCAGTGCCCAGGAACTGTCAGAGTTCTGCTTTGCGCCATGACTCGTTCCCTGCTGCTTGCAAACCATGCTCAGACTGAGAACTTCTGCACCAGCCACGTTTTTTGAGTTGAGCTGAGGGGTCCGTCCAGCAGTTGCAGGTGGCTCCACTCTGAGAAGCTGGGCCTGGATTTCCCAGTAACAAATGCAGTTAAAAAAATGCATAAAACTCATTCATGCTCCAGCACATGGAGTTAATCATTCACAGTCCCAGTGCAGGACCAGAGTTAATTTTCTAGATAATTTTCTAGATCAGAGTCACAGGTAGGTCAACAGAAGGATAGATTGTCCTCCATTCCTGCCTGATTACACCCGTAAGCAAAACTCTCTTACCAGCTTCAGAATTGCTTCCAAGACGGTGCCACCAGGATCCCTGGGCTGCAGCACCAGCACCTCTCTTCTCCAGCACAGCAAACCCCCACTGCCTCTGGAGACACAGACTCGGGAGGAAGCGGAGCCCAGAGCTGGTGGATCTGTCTGTGAGGATGAGGAGAGGCTGTCCTGATTCCCCAGGACCAGCCAGGCTTCTCACAGTGAAAGCAAAAGTGAAATTCAGAAATTGTGTGGTTATGGAAATGCCACACCTAACGGGTGTGAAATCCAGGTTGGCACCAGGGGAGGTTCAGGTTGGGCATTAGGAAAAATTTCTTCCATGGATGAGTGGTCAGGAATTGGAAGGGGCTGCTCAGGGCAATGGGGGAGCCCCCATCCCTGGAAGTGCTCAAAACCCAAGCAGAGGTGGCACTTCATAATCTGGTTTAGTGACATGGTGGGATTCAAAGGTTGGACTTGATGATCTTGGAGGTCTTTTCCAACCTTAGTGATTCTGTGAAACGGAGAATGTGACCCAAGAAAGCTTTGCTTGGTCACAGTCCTGGAGTTGTCCTAGAGGAAATTCAGGCAGAGGTCTCCCCACACTCCTCCTGCCAGTGATCACCAGCATTCCCAGCTCTTCCCAGCTCCAGGGCAGCAGCAAACAGGCAGCTGTGTCCCTGGTTCTCCGCTCTGTGCAGCTGCAGTGGTTTCACCCCTCGCCTTTGGGAGCAGCACCTCTCTCTCAGTACCTGATTTCCATCCCCGTTAGAGCAGCTCTGACCCTCACGATGACGAATTCCTTCTGCTGGAGCAGCACCGAGGCCCAGAGAGAAACCTTTAACCGACCCTGCTTATGCTGCAAACCCCAGCACCGTCCCCTCTGCTGCCCTCTGAGCCACGGAAGGTTTCCCACATGCTGGGAACGGGGGTTCATTCAGCCTTTGGCTGAGAGCTGCACAGGCTGGGGTGATCTGAGCAAATCACTGCTCTGATTCCAGTCACGAGTGGCTTCTTCCACGCCCAGGGCAGTGGGGAACACCAGGACCTGACTCGTTCTCCTTCCCCATCAGGGGCTTCCCTGGGGGGCAGCTGAAAACTCACACCAGGGGTGACGTCCTGCCACTCGTGTCAAGGGGTTCTGCAGAAACAGAGCTACAGGATGATCAATTCTGATGATTGAGCAGGACCTCAGGGGGGCCTGGACATCTCTGATGGGCAGCAAACCTCTCCTCTCCACCGGCAGCTCTCTGACCCTGCTGCTCCTTCTCCTGTCTGGATGACAAGTGTTATTCCAAGCCTGCAGGCGAGCTGTAAATACAAAAACATGCACACCCTCCATTAACATTAGCAACAATATTTAAATCACACTCTAGAGGCTAATTGGCAAAAATTCAAAGGTGACACAGAGAGAGCAGCCCTTGAACAAAGCATCAGATGTGGAGGTGCTGTTGCAGCTTGCCCAGGCTCTCCCGCTCCCCCTGATCCGAGAGGGCAGATCCAGCACGGCCCAGGCAGTGGGAATGGGGCTCCCAGGGTGCCAAACACACACGGACGAGGCTGAAGAGCTTGGCGGGGCAGAAAAGTGGGCTCCTGTTCAAGATACCACAAACAGCTGCCCCCAGAATCCCAGAATCATCGAATATTGGGGTTGGAAGGGATCTCTGACCATCAGAGTTCTGCCCAGGCAGGGTCACCTGGAGCAGGTGACACAGGAACACCTCCAGGTGGGTTTGGGATGTCCCCAGAAGGGAGACCCCACACCCTCCCTGGGCAGCTGCTCCCGAGCTCCATGGAAAGAAGTTCCCAGTCATGTTGAGGTGGAACTTGTTGTGTTTTAGTTTACGGCCACTGCTCCTCATCCTGTCCTGGGTACCCCTGAACTGAGCCTGGCACCATGCCCAGGTGGGCTGAAACTCCGGGGTTTTAACTGGAAGAGGACCCCTCTCCCAAACCAGGATGCAGCAATTGGAGTTACGACCTGTATTTGACATCTTCCTTAAATCCCAGCTCCTGGATCCATGGTGGGATGTGAGACTCCGCGCTCTCCAGAGGCTCCCTGTGGAAAAGCACGCTGCCAACGTGACATTTGCTGGCTCAGTATCAAAAAAAAGGCTTTAAATAGACCCGCACTGACATTCCCCACACAGCCAGATGTTGAAGTCAGTGTTAAACTGGAGTCATTTTCATACAGATTCGTGATCTTTAACATTTCTGAGCGAAGAGAGAAAAGTACTTTACAAAGCCCTCTGGGGGTATGACCCATAAAAGAGCAGCTGAACCGCGGACTCTCAGGAACTGCAGCTTACGCAGTGTCTTTGTTTCAGTAGCTGCACTTCATTTTCCCCCAATTTTCATACTTTTCCCAAAGCCACGAGTCACAGCCCTAAGAACTCTCCAACTGCCCCTCGTGGCAGCCCTCCAGCTCCTCTCTCAGCAGCCGGAGTGAGGTGAGTTCGCAGGAGCAGCTCGAGGTGCTGTTGAGGAGAAAGGCAAAAGGAGGAGGGTGCAAAAGGAGGAGGGTGAGAAGGGATGAGAAAGGGTGAAAAGGGGGCAAAGGGGCAACAGCTTTGGGCAGTTTGGCTCCTGTTTTCTCAAGGGAATGGCTCCCACGGAGTGTGCCCTCAAATCTCCGGGGCAGGGGGTGTGTGAGGCACTGCTGAGCCCTCCTTTCCCTGCCATGTCCAAGAGCTGACACATTCCCATGGCAGCGAAATGGGAGAATTCCTGTCTGTATTTAGGACGGCTATGGGAGCTCTGTATTTGCTTAGCACCCTTCCCCTGGGGTTTTACACATCATAAAGCAGCCTGGGAAGGAACAAACCCTCAAGGGGCAGGATCTGACTGCCCAGCCATTCCCTCCAAACACCTCTGCCCAAGGGTCTTCTTTGCCAGTTCTCTCCATCATCCCCAACATTTCTCTTCCGTTCTCACTTTCCTTTGCCCATGAGGGCTGCGAGGTTGGAGGGACCCATCTGGTTTGACATCGTGTTCAGTTCAGGCTGCAGAATTCCCCCTTTCCCTCTCATGGCTTCTCTCACTGCTGGACACAGCGTTTGCCATAAATCTGAACCGCAAGGAGACTTCGGCCAAGTTCATGAGCAGCCCAGATCTGCCGGGCACAGCCCCCAGAGGCTGTGCCTGTGGTGTGAGAGGGTCCCGTGCCCAGCACAGCACCCAGAGCTGGGCACAGACTCGGTGTCACCTTCCCCTGGCTGCTCAGGGCGCTCCTGCCCTCGTGGCTCTGCCGCAGAGCGTCCCCCGAGGCCGTTCCCAGCTGGTTTATCCCACCGGGACCTGGGAAACCACCACAAAAAACTGAGTTCAAAAAAAAGCTCAGAAAAGAGCTTGGGCCCAGGCCCTGTGCCCTGGAGGAGCCCCCCGAGCAGTGGGACGTGAGCTGCTCATTCCCACTGGGCTGGGGGTGGGCTCTGCCTGTGGGTGAGTGCTTTTAGTAACATAAATTTAATGAATTTCATATAAATATTGAATATAAATGAGACCAAACTCATTTCGCTGCCCAGCCCAGAAGTGTGAGCTGACATTGGGATGCCCTTTCCTGCTGCTTCTTTTCTCTTCCACTGCTCCACATCTCCCGTCTTGGCCTCTCCCACTCACCTCTTTTCTTTCCTGTTGTCCTGCTTGTAAACGTAGATCTAAAAACTCGCCTGCTGTGGAAAGTGCAAGGAAAAGTGGGAAGGGAAGGGAAGTTTCAGGGAAGGGAAGTTTCAGGGAAGTTTCAGGGAAGGGAGGAAGGAAGGAAGGAAGGAAGGAAGGAAGGAAGGAAGGAAGGGAGGGAGGAAGGAAGGAAGGGAGGGAGGAAGGAAGGAAGGGAGGAAGAGAAAGGAAGCAAGAAAGAGAAAGAGAGAAAGAAAAAGAAAGAAAGAAAGAAAGAAAGAAAGAAAGAAAGAAAGAAAGAAAGAAAGAAAGAAAGAGAAAGAAAGAAAGAAAGAAAGAAAGAAAGAAAGAAAGAAAGAAAGAAAGAAAGAAAGAAAGAAAAAGAGAGAAAGAAGGAAAGAAAGAAAAAGAAAAAGAAAAAGAAAAAAGAAAAAAGAAAAAAGAAAAAAGAAAAAAGAAAAGGAAAAAGGAGTTAATCAGTGTAGTCATAACAACAAAAAGTTAGAAAGATAAAGGAAGGGGAAGGAGAGCGCAGCAGTGGGATGGAGACAGGGAAAGATGTGCAAAGAAAGTGTGGAGAGCTTCAGTCAAATGTGGAAAGGGAAGAGGAAAGGAAAAGGCCACCCTGGCTGAGGGAATGCAGGGTCATCCAACAGCACAGACAGGGAGCAGGGAGTGGGACAGGACTGCACAGCTGGAGCAGATGTGGTGGTGGGGACTGGCTCACAGTGACAAAAGTGGAGATGCCCAAGGCACAGAGGGCTGAAATTGCCTCCAGGTGAGACCAGCCCGGAGAGCACGAGAACCTCCAGCTGTGCACCAGGCAGGGCTTTTGAACAGAGCATTTTCCCCGTTACCTCAGACATCTTCACCCCCTGCCCAGACTGGCTGGTCCCTGCCCTGGTCACAGTCTGCACTTGCTCTGTCAGGCCCTGCTTTGCCCGGCCTCCTCCACGTCCTGTCCCTCTGAGCTCTCAGCTGGGCTTCCCCTGACCTGGCATGGCTGGGGGAGAAGCTCCGGGTCCCAGGCGTGTCTTTATCTGGCATTTCAACACCGTCTCCTCAGGAGTGTCCGCAGGGGTGGGGACAGTGTCCAGAGTGATGCTCCAGGGCGCTTCAGGGGCCGAGCGCCAGGTGTCCTTGCTGGGTCTGGGTGTCAGCTCTGCCGGGGTTGGGGTCTGTGGGGCCTGAGTTCTCTCTGTCCCTGGGTCTGCAGGGCCTGAGTTCTCTCTGACCATGGGTCTGTGGGGCCTGACATCTTCCCTGAGTTCTTCCCTGACTTCCTACCTGAGTCAGGGTCTGCAGAGGCTGAGTTTTTACTTGAATTCTTACCTGAGCCAAGGTTAGCAGGGCCTGACATCTTCCCTGATTTCTCACCTGAGTTCATACCCAAGCCAGGGTCTGCAGGGCCTGAGTTTTTACCTGAATCAAGGCTTGCAGGGCCTGACTTCTCACCTGAGTTCTCACCTGAGCCATGGTCTGCAGGGCCTGAGTTTTTACCTGAGTTCTCACCTGAGCCAGGGTTTACAGGGCCTGAGTTCTTACCCGACTCAGGATCTGCAGGGCCTGGTTTCTCACCTGAGTTCATACCTGGTTTCTCACCCGATTTCCTACCTGC
>VZTE01000841.1:23928-34915 GCA_013397775.1 Eulacestoma nigropectus | reverse complement strand
AAAAAGGAAAAAAAAAAAGACAATTCTTCCATTAATCAGAGCCTTATCAGCAGCAAGGTGATATAAAGCCAGGGTTTAATTGGAGCTGAGCAATGTGTTTGTGCTGCTGTGGAGAGCCTTGTCTATGCGAGCAGGAATGTGGCCTGCATCCTGTTTTCCCTGCCGATGGGGGAGGAATCCGCTGCGCCATTCCTTGAAAGGCTGCGGCGTGTTTGCCACCAGCTCCACGCTGGGCCCGTGAATCGGGTTCCTGCTCCTCGGCATCCTCTGCGCTCGCGGGGATCCCACAGCACCGGGATGTTTTGTAGGAAGACAGCGGCCGTCCTTCCAGCAGCTGTTCCTCACCGTCCCTTTGTGCTCCGTCCAACTGCCCCGTGCACAGCGGGACGATTCCCAAAGGGACGATTCCCAAAGCAGGGAGATTCCAGATCCCAGGGGTGGTTTATCGGGTTTGTCACTGACCCTGTTACTCACCTGTGCCTTTGCAAAGGGCAGCACAGACAAAACTCGGTTTGTAGAGGGGGTTTTGCTCCATCCCACCCTGGGCAGTGCCTGGGGGTGCCGAGAGCCCCCAGCTCCCTGGAAAATCAAGACAAGGCATCAGGCGGGGAAGGATCCTCCAGCTCCTCTGCTCCTCTACCTGTGAGGGACCTCTGAAGGGCACATGGTCATTTCCTTCCATGGCAAACACTCAGGGATGGGGTTCAACCTCTGCCAGCCCCTCAGATCCATGCCAGTGTCTCCAAGATTGATCCTGGCTTTCCCCTCTTTCTGCTTTTTAACATCCCTTTTTAGCGCAGGGAACCTTCACCCGGCTCCACCGCCATGGCCTTAAATGCCAGGCTGCCTTTAACACCAGGATACCTAAAGTTTATAAACCCTTTTCCCCTCTTCCCAGCCCCAGCCTCTCAGGAAGGGAATCGCAGCTACGCCTCCATCCTGCATTTTGCCAGGATGAACAGCCCCAACCCAAATCCGACACCTTTTTCTGCACCAAAACTCCGCTTGGCTTGGATGCAGAGCTGTCCAAGCCTCTCGGGGCTGTCCTTGGAGCGCTGGCCACACAAATACAAAGTCTGGCTTCCCCAGGCAGGGGTGGCAGTGTCACCCAAGAGCAGCTGGGTGGAAGTGTGGCACAGGCACCCAGCAGCGCAGCCCAGCACAATTAAGCAGCATTCTTATTCACGTCATCTGCTGGCTTTGGCATGGCTTTTATTACAGTCATTACCAAGACAGATATTACTTTTGGATTGACTCACTTGATGGGTTGATCAGCACTTTATTGTAGCCTCCAGTTATAGCACTTTTTATGGCAGCCAGAAGAACTTAACCATGAGCACACTATTAGGAGGAACACTGGCAACTGATTAAGTTGCTGAAGGTCAAAGACATTTTTCTTAATTGCTCCGTGTGTGCTCCCTCCTCCTCCCCCTGCAATGGAGCTGGAGGGAGTTTATTCCCTTTTAACAGCAAAGTCACAGAGCAGCACCTCGGATTTGCCATCAAATCCTCGGGAGAGGCTCATTCCCCACCCCAGATCTTCTCTGAACGGTTACGGTCTCGCTGCTGAAATGGAGGCGTGGAGATTTTCAGAGATGAAAACTAAAAAAGCCGTGAGGGTGACTCTTTGGGCACCACATCCTGCAGATAATGGGCTAATGGGGTCAGGATGAAAGGAGGGGGGATGCCAAGGGGACAGCCCTGGCTTTGGAGGGAGATGGGAGAGGATTTTCCAGCCTCTGTAGGGGTTCTCACAACTCCCAGTTGGATTTTCCAACCTCTGTGGGTTCTCACAACTCCCAGTTGGATTTTCCAGCCTCTGTGGGGGTTCTCACAACTCCCAGTTGGATTTTCCAACCTCTGTGGGCTCTCACAACTCCAGGTTGTGTTTTCCAGCCTTTGTGGGTTCTCACAACTCCCAGTTGGATTTTACAACCTTTGTGGATTCTCACAACTCCCAGTTGGATTTTCCAACCTCCGTGGGGGCTCTCACAACTCCCAGTTGGATTTTCCAGCCTCTGTGAGGGTTCTCACAACTCCCAGTTGGATTTTCCAGCCTCTGTGTGGGTTCTCACAACTCCCAGTTGGATTTTCCAGCCTTTGTGGGTTCTCACAACTCCCAGTTGGATTTTCCAGCCTTTGTGGGTTCTCACAACTCCCAGTTGGATTTTCCAACCTCTGTGGGGGCTCTCACAACTCCCAGTTGGATTTTCCAACCTCCGTGGGGGCTCTCACAACTCCCAGTTGGATTTTCCAGCCTCTGTGAGGGTTCTCACAACTCCCAGTTGGATTTTCCAGCCTCTGTGAGGGTTCTCACAACTCCCAGTTGGATTTTCCAGCCTCTGTGTGGGTTCTCACAACTCCCAGTTGGATTTTCCAGCCTTTGTGGGTTCTCACAACTCCCAGTTGGATTTTCCAGCCTTTGTGGGTTCTCACAACTCCCAGTTGGATTTTCCAACCTCTGTGGGGGCTCTCACAACTCCCAGTTGGATTTTCCAGCCTCTGTGAGGGTTCTCACAACTCCCAGTTGGATTTTCCAGCCTCTGTGTGGGTTCTCACAACTCCCAGTTGGATTTTCCAGCCTCAGTGTGCTCTCTGAGTTGTGGCTGCTGCCAGAACAGCCCCACCACAGGCAAGAAGAGACCCCAGAGTTTGGGAAAGCCTCTCAGATCAGCCTTGTCATTCTCTCCCTTGGAATGCAGCACCTGAGGTGTTTCCCCACTAATTCACAGGGAAGGATGCTCAGCACAGTGTCCATATCCCATCCTCCAGGCTGTGCTTCCGGCGTGCTCCAGGGGCACTCAGGAATGGCCAGAAATTCCCAGCGTGGGCTGAGCCAGTGGCACCTCCCTCCCTGTCCCCAGCACAGGGGACAGAGCTTTTCTCCTTGTGGGATCCAGGATGTGCTTACCTGGAGCTCACTCGTTGCCCAGCACAGCTAATTAATGCAGTTATAAACTCTGTGATTCCTTGATCTGACTGGTACCATTTAGATTTTCTCCTCCAGCTCCTCCCCTCTCCCTGCCCACCGGAGCTGAGAAGCCGAAATCACCAAAAGCCGTTTCTGTGGTAAATTCCACCTGCAAAATCAGGTCCTGGTGGCCTGTCAGAGTCTCAGCCCCAGGTCTGGCTGCTCCTGGGGCTGCTCCTTTCACCTTCATCCTATTCTACCTCAACACTTCTCCCAAGCACAACCAGTTCAACAAATATTAAAAGGGAAAAAAGTCCCATCGAAAAAATATTGCCCAAGTTGATGAGGAGAGAAGTGTCCCACGGTGCAGAAGGGAAGTTTGCTGCCTGTGGGCCATTTAAGAAGTGCTTTTTTCAGGAAGTCTGGAAAAATGGGAGAGTCACACGCGTGGCACAAGATGTCCATTCTGATGGGAATTGTCAATAGGAAAAAAGGGTGGATCTTATTAAGGATGCCCCATCACACATACTCAGAACGGCCTTTGGAAGTTGCCTGATTTCCTGGATTTCCCACTCAAATGAAGCTTTTTTATTCTGCTCTTTCCTGCTCCTTGTGAGAATTTATAAAACACGCCTCCTTCAGCCTCCTTCAGCTAATCTTTATCAGCGAATTCAACAACCTCAAGGATAAGCACAGTCCTCTCTCAGCCCTTTTCACCCTAATTAAGATGCTCTTAAGCATCTTCTTCCCTCCGGTGATACCTAATTAGGGCTCGTAATTAAAGCTGTGCCCAACGGGCTGGGCTTTGCTCAGAGGTTGGCACCAGGCCAGGCCCCACCACGGGGTTCAGGTTGTCCCTCAGCCCTTGGTGGCACTGAGGGGCTTTGCAGGACATCCCAGCAAGGAGCTCTGCTGAGGTTTTGGGATCAGGGCACTTTTCAGCATTTCCTTCCTGGTTCTCACCGGTCCAAAGTTCCCCCACTTGACTGTGGGGAAACCTCCCTGGAATATTTCCCATTACTCCTATGTCAAAATTTCCTCTGTTAATCGATCTTAGGGCCTCAAAAACCTCTCAACCCCCCCACAATGATTAGTTCAGGTTTTCCCTCTTTCCCAGACTGTGGCAGAGCTGCAGAGCATCTCTGATGGTCCCACCTCCCGAACTGTGGTGCTCCCCTGGTGCCAGGACCCTCTGAGCATCCCAAACAGGGATATTTTCCCTCTGAGACCAAGGCTGTAGTCCCTTTGGCACTTCAGGAAGGCAAATAAGCTGAGCCCGGGGCTGGCTCGGTGGACATTGCAGAGGGTGGGGAAATCTTTCCTGGGGAATGCACAAATCCCTCGTTTCCCTCATTCACACCACTGAAATCAGCCCCAGCAGGACACCACGGAAACGAACCCAAACAGGAGAAATTCCAGGCCTGTTCTGGGGTTGGGGTGAGCAGGAGAGGGGAGAATTGCACCTTGGATATTGTGCATGTTACACAGGAAATGTCAGTGTTTCAAGGTACCTTTTCCCCCTTTTAGCTGCAATTCCAGGTCCTTTTTATCATTACCTTTAGCACTAAAGTCACAGGAACGATGATTCATTGCCACAGAAGCATCTGAAGGACTCTGGGTTTCACACCAAGCTGTGCAGGGGAGGCTGGGCCGTGGGAGACGCAGCTCAGCCAGGAAAATCAGGGAATAGGAAAGGATAGGGCCCCTCCTGACCCTTCAGCACTGTCACATCATCCTTTGGATGATGGCTTTGGAATTGCACTTAAAATTAATAATAATAATTTTAAAAAAAACCACTGAGCCCTTCCCAGATCTGAAGATCTGTCCCTGCCCTGCTGACCCCACAGCCACAGGGCTGGGGAGAGGGTTGGGCTCAGCCCCGGGCAAACCCCACCAGGATCCCTCGGCACAAGGATCCAAACTGGTCCCACATCCACAACTACCCAGGGGCGATTCCCCATCCCCGTTCCCAGGGAAATCCGGGAAGGAAGAAAGTGTAGAAGTCAAGGAATGTTTAAATCAGCCAGATGGGTTCACTTTGAACTGAAATGTGCCCAGGACCATTCCCAGCCTCCCCATTCCCACTCCTTTTCCCATTTCTTTTGGCCATCTGGATTCCTTTCACTTCACCCACCACCACCCAGCCACCAAATAAGGAAGGAAAGCGCCACTGACTGTTGTCATTATTTATTACAAATTATATCTTGAAGATTACCGTCTAAAAAAATCAATAGACTTAAATAAATACACAGATTTCAGGATGCTACATACAGCAGGCGTGCAGTAGTCACTTAGGGACGGGACATCACACACACGAGGAGACTGACAGAGCACTTTACAGCAGTAGTTTTATTTTAAATTACTCACATTAAACCGTGTGCAAAGTTTCCTCTGGAACAAACCCTTTCAGGATTTTCCTGTTTTCTTGTTTTTTTTTTTTCCTTTTGGTTTTTTAGAATGACTCCAACCTTCAGAAGGTCAAATATGAAAACAGATTCTCTGCACCTTTGGGGACCAAATGATTAATCTGCTGTTTCATTCATGATGCAATCAATTGGTCTTATTTTATCCCACTCGGGGGCTTAAAGCAAAATCAAGGAATTATTTTTCGTGTCCACCGGGACGACGCTTGCAACAGCCACAGATTTTGGTCCACCATCAACTTCAAGCAGCCTTTCCAAAGCTCCTGTGTACTCCTGGCGTGGGCAGCAGAGGGACCCAGCAGTGGCTCCAGGGCATCCTTCCCCTGCCCTGCCCAGCGACAGCCACGGCTTCCTGCAGAGCTCAGTCTGCCCGGGAGGAAAAGTGCATTTGTGCCACAGCTCCGGAGCCTGAGCCTGGGTTTGCCTGCAAGCTTGGTTTCTAGGCCCTGGGCTCAGTGCTTTTCTCAAATTTCTTCTTCCCTCCCCCCGGGCCAGCAGATCTGGGTTTAAACCTGAGCCTAAGCTCAGACAGGGCTGGGCTGTCTTCCAGAATCACAGAGAGTTTGGGTTGGAAGGGACCTTAAAGATCATCCAGTTCCACCCCCTCTTCCAGCCAGTCCTTCCCTCCACATCGCTCCTGCCTGGCTGCCCCTCGCCTGAGGCATTCCCCACCCAGGTTCCCCTCCCATGGTGACCTGCTACCCAGGACTGGTCATTTACTGTCCAGAGCCCAACTCAGAGCTGCCCTAAGCCAAGCAGCAAGCCAGGCTTTGGGTGTCCTCTCCCCACCACCCAAACCCCCTGCCCTGAGCTCTTCCCTCCAGGCAGAGCTGGGAGTCCTCACTCAGGGTGTGCCCAAGGAGATGAGATGGGGTCACTGACCCACACCAGGGCTCCGCTCACCCTCCCCTGGCTATGGGGGCTGGGGGCTCCTGCACAGACCCAGCCCCACAGCAGCCTGCCCACCCCTCCCCTGTGCCCGCTGGCAGGGCACACGCCCGGGTTTGGTGCCAGCTCCGCAGTAACTGATCCTCCACCTCAGCTGCAGCCAGGACCTTGGTGGAAATTCACCCCAGTGTCTTCTCAGCCAGTGAGTGCCACTGCCTGCTCAGCTGGCTCCAGAGGATGATGAGAGAAACTTTTAATGCAAACTGGGAGCTGTTTCACCCCGGGAGTCTCGTCCACAGGCACTGACTGACAAGAGAAAATAGTGCAAAGGTGGGCTCGGGCTGGGGGCAGCTCATCCTTGGCCACAACGAGCAGCCAAACCCCTCTGAACGGGGCCAGGCTGGGCCCAGGCTCAGACTCAGCCCAGGCCACTGACAGGGGCTCAGTGCTGCCTCGTCCAGCACTGCCCAGACCCCCTTGGTTGTGATTCACCCACCGAGCGTGGGCTGAGCCTCTGCCGAGGGCTCAGAGCAGAGTCCAGCTGGTGCTGCTCCAGCACGACCCTTGCCTGATGCAAAAAAGGCACAATTCAGCTCCAGGACACTTCTCGGACTGCATGGAGACAGTTTTCCTTTTACAGCAGTCCCTCGAGTGCTGGTTCATGCAGCAGGAACACGGAGACTTCCACTTCCTTCCCCTCCACTCACGGCCTTCCCTTCAGCTCTAACAACCGACAGCGGAGCTGGTGGCACCCACAGGACTCCAAATTCTTCTGGTGAGCTTGGTGTGCACCTGTCTCTTATCTCTTCTTCTTCCAGATGTTTTTCTCCCAAGGCAGCACCGGTGGCTGTGTGTCCCTCCGGGAGCGCTGCTGGTGTTTGCCGGAGCGTGGGGTGGACACCCTGAGGTCCCTGGGAACAGAAGGGACACCGGGGTCACTCTCCAGCCCACTGCTCAGTACCCCACGTTGTGACATTTATCTGCCCCTCACCACGATTTGCTGGGAGGCAGGAGATGGGGGAAGGAAGAGCAGGAATTTCAAGCCACAGTGGGGCTCCATCAAGCCCAACGAGGTGGCAGAGGATTCAAGGATGACCCAAAGCTCTGCTCCCCCAGATCTGCCCATCAGAAATCATTCCCATTGCCTCCGACTTAACTGCCACCAACTCCTTCATTTGCCACCTCCCTTTAGCTCGGTTACACTCCTGGGGTTGTTTCTCCCCAAAATTCCCCGATGTGGGGTTAGAAAAGCTCTGCCCTTTGGTCCAAAGTTGCTGCCCAATAAATTATCTTCCCTACACGATGCCATCTCCCCTCCCTCTTCTTGGGCATCACCCACCTGCCTGTCCCACATCAGAGGAACTCCCCACTGCAACCAAGAATTCCATTTTCTGTGACATCCCTCTGCTTTGGGAAGGGCACAAACAGCCCTGGCTCCCTCAGCTGGAGCCTTCGGTGCCACAGAGAGCAGAAACAGCCAGGTCTCCTCATTTAAAGGAGGCAGGAGGAGGCAGGCAGGCGGCAGAAGGTCAGACCCAAGAGGTAACTGCAGCCTGGGGCCACAACCACACATTTCCAAGTGTTTCTGAGGGATGTTCAGAGTGGGTTCAGGTGCCCTGCTCACCTGAGAGCTCTCAGCAGCCCATGGTGGGGAGGCCTCGTGGCACCGCTCTGCAGAGACCTCGCTGATGGTCCAGGGCTCACGGGGAGCTTCAGACCCTGGAGGTACCTAAAGAACAAGAGAAGCCTGAGCCACCACAGCCAGGCTGCGGGGAGCACAGGGGGAGCCCCGCCCGGTGACGGACAGCTGAATGCACGGCTTTGAAGGGTTAATTGCAGCTATTTGGGAGCTATTCACGGCTCACTCCGACTGCCGTTCCCTTCTGCCAGAGCTGCTCCATTCACAGGAATATTTAATGATGGGGGATTGGAGCTATTGCCTGGCTATGGCGTTAATGACAGATACCCACAGCGACTTCGCTCCCACCTCCCCTCAGCAGCGCTGCTGAAGCTGAACTGAGACCTCACACGCACCCTAAACAGAGGTGGCCACAGAGGACATGTGACTGCTGAGTCCCAGCTCACAGCAGTCCTGCTCTGCTCCCCTCCGAGCCATGAAGGGGACACTGGTGTCCCAAAGCTCCACACCCTCACTTGTCCCCATTCCCAGGGTGCTGCCAGCTCTCCCATCTGAGCAGGGGACACTGGTGTCCCAAAGCTCCACACCCTCACTTGTCCCCATTCCCAGGGTGCTGCCAGCTCTCCCATCTGAGCAGGGGACACTCGTGTCCCAAAAATCCACACCCTCACTTATCCCCATTCCCAGGGTGCTGCCAGCTCTCCCATCTGAGCAGGGGACACTGGTGTCCCAAAAATCCACACCCTCACTTGTCCCCATTCCCAGGGTGCTTCCAGCTCCCCCTTCCCACGAGCACACCCGGTGCTTCCCCAGCCTCCGGGCAGCAGCAGCAGGAGCAGGGATGGAGGTGACATCGCTGCCTCTCAGCTGCTGAAGGGAACCTTGTACACCCAAACCACTCGGTGGCACTGCCAGGGCTCTCGGGAGGGCAGGAAAAAGCCACCAGACAAGTCCCGGCTGTTGGCACAGAGGGAGCTGTGCAGACGCCGCAGCTCCTGAGCCCTGCCTGTCCCTCATCCCGGCTGAGCAGCCCCCGGGACATCCCCAGCGCTTACCCTGGCTTCCCCTGGCAGAAGGTGGCACAGATGCTGTCCCTGGAGTGCGAGCACTCGCACCTGCCCGCGGCCCTCTTGCGCCGCCTTGGCGGGCTGCCCAAGCCGTAGGGAGCGGTGTGCCTGGGAAAAACAAAGGAATTCAGCTATGCCACCAACTTTTTATTGGCCAACAGGTTTATAACAGGGCCCTGGGAGGCAGCCAAGCCAGTGCCAGGATAATAAATACTCATCTATAGACATAAGGTGAAAAGGTCACCCATAGGTCTGAGCCTTTAAACTCCAGCTCCTCTCCCACCTCCTGTTTTCCCCACCCTCCTGGGAGATTGCTGCTCTGTGCTGGCTGGGAACGGGAGTTTTCTCTCCTTGCAGCAGCCCAGGTGCCCGTGCAAGGGTTGCCACACGAGCTGGCAGCTTGCAGAGGTGGCACAGCTCCTGAGGAGCACGGCCGGCCCGGCAGCCCCGTTCCCCGGCACGGCTGAGGGGTCAGTGCCCTCCCTGCCCGAGGCTTTAACGCACAGGACACTGCACAGCCCGAGGTGTCTCGGGGCCAGAGCAGGTTCTCGTGCTCCCAGCCTGCTCCCAGAGCTGCGAGCACGTTCCCGCTCCATCTCTGATGGCAATCTCCTCTCCCGGAGGCTCCAGGATTGGCAGGGACTGCAACTATTCCCCGAGCAAGCAGCGAGTTGTAAATGCATGTCAGCGAGCACGATTATAACCACACCTGAGCGCGTGTGTTGTGCTCCGGTGCGATGGCCATTGGTCTGAAAGCGCTGGGAAAGCTGCTGGAGCATTCCTGAGGGCAGGGCTTGGCAGCCGCGGGCCCGCAGTGCCAGCCCAGCGCTGCCTCATTAACAACACCGGCAGGCAGCAGCCAGGGTTACAGCTTGCGAGCGGGGAGAGGAACTTTCTGACTTGCAGCCACAACATCCCGGTGTTGCTCTGGGCTCGCAGAGGTGCAAACCTCAGGAAAAGCCGAGCCCGGGAGGAAGCAGCGCCCTGTGCTTTCACCCCGATCGCTGGGGGCTGGACAAACACCTGAGCAGCAGCAGCACAGCACAGCAGCAGCACAGCTTGTCCCTTTCCAGGCTGAACGCGCGCCCTGGAGCAGGTGCTGCCAGAGCCTCGCAGCACCGGGACCCTCTCCCACCCCCTCCAGCAGAAGGTACAGCCGCTGCCCATCGGCAGAGCCGCCCCCGAGCGCTGCGCTCCTGCTCACCCGGGTGTGTTGACCCAGATGATGTCCAGGTGACAGAAGTAGATGCATTCCTTGTCCAGCCAGCTGTTGCAGGAACATCGCTTGGTCCTCGGCCGCGCGGCCAGGTGGGACTCGGGCGGGGCACGGCCCAGACCTGCAGCAGGAGGAGGGAGGGATGAGCGGCCCGTCCGTGTGTCCCCTCTGAGGATGGCGGCGATGTCCCCGTGCCGCAGCGCGATGGGGCTGCGGCTCCTCAGGGACGGGCACAGCCCCGGGGGCTCCCCGGAGCGAGGGACCCGCACCACGGCCGCAGCCGCCGCGCACTCTCCGGGCCCACCCTGGGCCCCCTCGGGCACCCCCGGCCCCGCTCCCCGCGCCGAGGGGTGCAGGGGGTCCCCCCTCCCGTGCTGGCACCCCCGGGGCACCGAGCCCCCCTCCAGCCCGGGGCTCACCGGCTTCCAGGAGGGCGCAGAGGGCGAGCGCCAGCAGCACGGAGGGGTGGCTGCCCATGACCGCGGCTCTGCGCTGGCGGCTTTGGGGCTTCTCCGGGGCTTTTCCTCCTTTTCCTGCCGTCCCGGCTCTTCCAGCGGAGCCGCCGCGCTGCGTCTGGAGCCGGCGGGCGCCCGGCAGGTGCTTTATAGCCCGGCCCGGCGCGTCACCCGCTCCGCCCCCGGGGAACGCCGGGCTCGCGTGGGGCGGGCGCGGACCCCCCGCTCCTCCCCGGGACGCGCTGGATTCTCGGATTCCTCTGCCGGAGGGGATGGGGAGCTCCGGGGAGAAAGTGCCGGGGAGTGGGAGAAGTCTCTGGGCAGGGATGCGGCGTGCGGGGAGCGTGTGCGGAGTGTGCCCGAGGGGTCCCGAGCGGGGCCGGGCTGC